>JAAFYQ010000167.1:0-17813 GCA_013389735.1 Phaseolus lunatus | reverse complement strand
CCGACCGACCTCTACCACGCCGCCCTAAGACCTTGGGCGACATCCGAGGTCTGACCACTATGAAATTTCCATTACAAGCTTTTTCGTTTTAAGTAATAACATATTCAGAATTCATTAAAATTATACTTCTTCTATTCCAAATAATTATCTAGATCCTTACAGTTTCTGTTCGATTGCTTGCTGCCGCAATCGTATTTCGGAGGTTTTGACGTTTGCATCGAAGTTCAATCGGTGAGGTGTGGTTTGTAAGGACCTGTAAAATTAAATTGGAATAAAAGGAATATATTTTAAATGAACTCTAAGTATGTTTTTTTTTAAAATAAAAAGGAAGGAAAGTGTAGCTTAGAAGACTATGAGATCGCCTGGTTAGTACATAATCGTCGATCGCCTACTACACATGATCGCCAGGGCGCGAGAGACATGCAGACATCGCTAGGGCGCGAGGCATGTGGACGTTGCCAGGGCGCGAGAGGCATGCGGGCAACGCCGGGGCGCAAGGCATGCGGGCAACGTTGGGGCGCGAGAGGCATGCGGGCGTCGCCGGGGCGCGAGGCATGCAGGCCATCGCTAGGGCGCTAGGGCGCGAGAGGCATCGGGCGTCGCCAGGGCGCGAGAGGCATGCGGGCGTCGCCAGGGATAGACATCGGTCGTCTCCCAGAGAGAGACATCGGTCGTCTTCCAGGACGAGACATCGGTCGTTCGCCAGGATGAGTCAGCGGTGAAAAGTTATCGCGCGATGTCGAGTTTCACACGAATAAAGTGGGACCCAGACTCCAGCATGGCACGTCCTGCACGCACGCCACGTGGACAAAAGGGTGGTTCAGAATAGTGACATTAGAAAGTTGGCATGCGCAAGAGACACTCGCGTCGTACTGTTCAGGGAAGTGGTTGGCATGCACAAGAAGACAACTGTGGTCGTACTGTTCAAACGTACAACTGGTCTTGGATTGGTCGAGGCGGGAGGGGGTGGTGGCAGCAGCATGCGTGGACAAGTAGGCTTGGATTCAAAAACCCAATGCGAGGAGGCAAAGAAGGTTACAGAGACTCAAGAGTGAAAGAGTGAGTGCATCTTCATCCCTCCCTTTTCTCTCCTTCGTGCGGCGATTCAGGCATCCTCAAGCACCAGTGCAACGAGCGACGACTGCCCTTGGACACTGGGGAGGTTCTCTGCAGGTTCTCTGCCCTTGGACACTGAAAACTGTTTGAGATTTAAATGTGAAATACATGTGATATTTGAAACTCTGAACCGTGGAATGAATGTTGCTGTGACTGAATCGTTTATTCAGTTGTTGTGTTGTATGATGTATGATTGTTGTGAATGTGGGATCAAGGCATAGTATTTCAGGAAAGAAAATACCGTGTAAGATCGTGTGTAATGTGTATTGACTAGGGGCTTGTCTAGAAGGAGATATCCTGACTCTGCTGATATAATGGAATCACATAGATGAAGTTATTCAGTTGTGGAGAGTCGAAGGAGGTTCATATGAATGGGTGAGTCGTGTGAAAAAGAACGAGCTCGGCCTGTTATATGAATTAACCCTGTCATACCGGGAGAGTGATGATATTGAGACTATGTATGCGCATGGCTGTGTGGATTTCACAGCGACCCTGTGTGGATTTCACAGTGGTGTGGTATGACAGGTGCAGATCTCTGAGCCTGAGTCAACGCACGAGTCTTCCGGAAGTGGGGTCATGTGTCTATATGTTATGAGTCAGTGGAAAGTCTGACATGTGAACCATGAGTATCGAATGTATTGGATAGGCACTTGACGAGTTTGTGATATATGGGGACGTTGATGGTTGAAATTGATATAGTGTATGAATGGTGTGAGATTTATATTTTCTTCTGATATAAAGTTTCATATTTTAAGTTTTAAAACATCTAGCTTACCCTTTTATCTGGTATTGTGATTGCTGTCTTAAACCTGTGATGATCGTGTATTTTTGCACGGGAGCAGACGAGGTTGCAGGTTGTAGAGCTCCTCAGTGAGTGGACGCCGGTCGGAGATCGCCCCGTTTCGTTCTGTTAGGCGATCATCCTTTTCTGTTGTCTGATAGGAGATCGCCCTCTTCTTCTGATAGGAGATCGCCTGTTTGTTTTTTTTGCTGTATTTCGTTTAAGTTTTGGAAATTGACCGAATTTGTATTAAACTCCCTGTGAGGAGAAACTTCATTACATATATATAATTTTGTTCACTTCAATATATTTATTTGCCTTTATTTTCATTATATAAATATGAATAGTATTTGGCGGGATGTTACATTAATGGTATCAGAGCAGTTCGTCCTTAGGATGACCTGAGGGCTGTGGATCCATTGTGTTTCTTCTGCTCATAAAATTTATTTGAGTTTTAAATAACAACTATAGTGAAAGGTTTTCAAACGTTTTTGTATTGAAATTTTGTGTGTGCTTTAGTGAATATATGCCCTAACTGAAAATCTTAGTATTAAGAATGAGAGGGTCTTGATAAAGTGGTGAGGGTGCACACTCATAACTGGATCGAGATGATTCTCAATCTTAATTCCAAAGGTTTGATGTTTAGCATACATTGAATTCTGGTGTGATTTATGTCATTTTATTGAGTGTTTTTGTAATTGATTGAAAGTGGTTGTTTGGATTGATGGTTGTATACCAGTAGCTGTTCTGGTGTTTTGCTTGAGGTTATAAGTATTATAATTCTGTTGATGAACTCAAATTCTTAATGACTTTGAGATGCTGACCTTTGTAAGGTCTAGATGTTACCTCCTGAATGAATTGATTTCTTATCGATCTCATTCTTGTAGTTGTAGGGAATATAGAAACCCATAGTTTCAAAATCTGAAACGAAGAAGATGGCACGTAGACCTTCTACCCCTCCCCAACCTTCTTCGGAAATGAGTCAGATTGCCAAGGCTATCGAGATGATGGCAACTGCCATCCAACAACAGAATGCAGCAATGGCTCAGAACCACCAAGCTGCGATGCACCATTGGGAAACCGCTCGGTCGGCTGAGACAAATTCCCACGTCGGTCAGCCTCAAGAACAGATGGGACTGACAGAGTTCATGAGGCACAACCCGCCCAAGTTCAGCGGGAATGCTACCCCTGATCAGGCAGATCAGTGGGTCAGAGAGTTGGAGAAAATCTTTAGGGCGACCTCCTGCCCTGAAGAGAAGAAGTTGGTGTTCGCCACCTTTTTGCTATCTGGAGAAGCCGAGTTCTGGTGGATGGGAGCTCAGCAGATGATGGAAGCCAGAGCTGAAGTGTTAGACTGGGAGAGCTTCAGGGTGAGGTTCCTGGAGAAATACTTCCCAGATAGTGCAAAGTTTGCGAAGGAAGCATAATTCCTCAGATTGGAGCAGGGGGAGATGTGTGAACGCCTATGCTGCTCGGTTTGAGTACCCTCGCCCAATTCTATACCCAGGCGACCTCCGAGGCTTGGAGGTGTAGGAAGTTCGAAGAGGGGCTGAAGCATGGGCTGAAGAGGACCATAGCCCCGATGTGCATCAGGGAATTTCACGCCTTAGTAGAGAAGGCGAAGATGGTGGAGACGCTGGAAAAGGGTGATTCTCGGGTGATCAGGTCACACCCAGGGGGTTCTTCCAGTGTGGAAGGCTAAGGCGCAGCACCTACAAAGCAAGCCCTATGCGAGACTCCCACCACATCGGGCGGGAACAACGTCATCCCAGTTGCAGCAGCAACAATCTTGGAAACCCAAATGTTTCCATTGTGGTGGACCACACACATCCAATGTGTGCTTCGAGAGGAGTTCAGAGAAAAGGTGTGTTACACCTGCCAAAAGAGGGGCACGTTGCTAGAGAGTGCCCTAACAGGAATGGGGCGACTCAACCCGGTGGTTCTCAGCAGTTGAGGAACGAAGGCAGCAGACCTCAGGCAACAGGGAGAGTGTTTGCCATGTCAGGAGCAGAAGCGTCTCGGTCAGGTAACCTCGTGCAAAGTGTTTGTTTTATAGCTGGTAGAGGTGTAAAAGCCTTGTTTGATTCTGGAGCGACACACTCCTTTGTGTCAAGCCTGTGTGTAGCCGAGTTGGGCCTTCTAGTGAAGGAGTTACCTTTCGAACTGTTGGTCTCTACACCTGCGTCAGACAGGGTTGACCTCTAAAGTTTGCCCCGAATGTCCAGTGATAGTAGAGGGACGCAGATTCAAAGTGAACTTGATCTTCCTACCTCTTCAGGACCTGGATGTTATCCTGGGAATGGATTGGCTAGCTGCCAATCACGTTCTCATAGATGCGGTGGTAGTCAGAAGATAGCGTTTCCAGACCTCCAATAGTCAGATGTAATATCAGCTCAGCACGGGTGGTCGGAGTTGGAAAGAGGGGCGAGGTGCTTCGTGATGCTAGCTCGGTTGGAAGTGAAGAATGAAGAGGACGTAAGCAGGATACATGTAGTGAAAGACTTCACGGATGTATTTCCAGAAGAGGTACCTGGGTTACCCCCTAAGAGAGAAGTGGAATTCTCTATTGATTTGGTACCTGGAGCTGGACCAGTGTCAATGGCACCTTACAGGATGGCACTTGCGAGTTGGTAGAATAAAGAAGCAAGTGGAAGAGTTGTTGGAGAAACAATTCATCAGACCTAGTGTATCTCCATGGGGGGCTCCAGTGCTCCTAGTTAAGAAGAAGGATGGAGGGTCTCGGCTGTGTATAGATTACAGGCAGTTGAACAAGTTGACCATCAAGAACAAGTGCCCCCTACCTAGGATTGATGATTTGATGGATCAAATACATGGGGCCTCGGTGTTCTCAAAGATTGATCTAAGATCTGGGGGTACCACCAAATTTGGTAAAAGCTGAAGATGTTCAAAAGACAGCTTTTAGGTCTCCGTATGAGCACTATGAGTATGTAGTGATGCCGTTTGGAGTCACAAATGCTCCAGCTCTGTTCATGGACTACATGAATAGGATTTTTCGCCCTTTCTTGGATAAGTTTGTGGTAGTCTTCATAGACAACATACTCATTTATTCAAGGACCGAGGAAGAGCATGAAGAACATCTGAAGACAGTATTGGAGATCCTGAGGGAAGAGAAGCAACTCTATGCCAAGTTCTCTAAGTGTGAGTTCTGGCTGAAGGAAGTCAACTTCTTAGGACACGTGATATTTGCCCAGGGGATCTCGGTGGATCCAGCCAAAGTGGAGGCAGTGCTTCAATGGGAACGTCCTAAGACAGTTACTGAGATAAGGAGCTTTGTGGGTTTAGCTGGCTATTATCGGAGGTTTATTGAGGACTTTTCCAAGGTAGTGGCTCCTTTAACACAGCTGACCCGCAAGGATCAACCTTTTGCTTGGACTGACCGATGTGAGTAGAGCTTCATGGAACTAAAGGAGAGGTTGACTAGTGCTCCAGTGCTGGTGATCCCAGAGGTAGGAAGACCTTTTGATGTCTACTATGATGCTTCACATCAGGGTTTGGGATGTGTCTTGATGCAAAGAAAAGAGTGGTTGCATATGCTTCAAGGCAACTCAAGGTTCATGAGAGAAACTATCCTACTCATGATTTGGAGTTGGCGGCGGTCGTGTTTGCCTTGAAGATTTGGAGGCACTATTTATATGGAGCTCGGTTCCAGGTGTTCAGTGACCATAAGAGCCTGAAATACCTGTTCGATCAGAAGGAACTAAACATGAGACAAAGAAGGTGGATGGAGTTTCTAAAGGACTACGATTTTCAACTCATGTATCATCCAGGGAAGGCCAATGTAGTGGCAGATGCTTTGAGTAGAAAATCAATACAAGTAGCCACCGTGATGATGGAAGAGCAGAAACTGATCGAGCAGTTCAGAGACTTAAACCTTGGGGTAGAATTTCATGTAGATCACATTAGTTGTAGTAAGCTGACTATAACTAATGACTTCCTTGGAATGATAAAGGATAAGCAGTTGGAGGATCCTAGCCTGAAGCGTACTGTGGATTCACTAGGGACCGACCAGGCTAGAGACTTTGTGATGGGCGATGATGGGATCTTGAGATTTAATGGCAGAATTGCATACCTGCAAATGAAGATTTGAAGAAGATGATCCTAGAGGAAGGTCACAAGAGTCGCCTTAGCCTACATCCAGGATGAACAAGATGTACCATGACTTGAAGGAGTCATTTTGGTGGTCGGGCATGAAGAAAACACATCGCCCAGTATGTTATTACCTGCTTGAGTGTCAGAAGGCAAAGGTAGAGCATCAAAGGCCTGACGGGTTGCTACAGCAACTGGATATCCCTGAGTGGAAATGGGACAGCATCGCCATGGACTTCGTCACCATTTACCAAGATCGGTAAAGGTCATGATGCAATCTGGGTCATCATTGATAGGCTGACGAAGAGTGCCCACTTCTTCCAGTGAATTTGAAAATGCCCTTGGCCAAGTTGGCACAGCTGTACATCAAAGAAATAGTGAGGTTGCATGGAGTGCCTTCCAGCATTGTTTCAGATAGAGATCCCAGGTTCACTTCACGGTTTTGCAGACTTTACAAGATTGCTTGGGGACTAAGTTGAGAATGAGCTCGGCATATCATCCTCAAACAGATGGACAGTCAGAGAGAACGATCCAGTCCTTGGAAGATCTGCTGAGGACGTGTGTCTTGGATCAATTGGGAAGTTGGGATGAGGTGTTGCCGCTGGGGAGTTTACCTATAAAACAGTTATCACGCCAGCATAGGGATAGCGCCATACGAAGCCTTGTATGGGAGGAAATGCAGAACTCCACTATGCTGGTACCAGGAAGGCGAAAAAGTATTGGTTGGACCAGAATTGATTCAGCAGACGACCGAGAAGGTGAAACAATACAAGGCAGAATGAGAGCTTCTCAAAGTAGGCAGAAATCCTATGCAGATCAGAGGAGAGAAAGCCTTTGGAGTTTGCTGGTGGAGACCATGTGTTCATGAGAGTGACACCAACCAAGGGAGTAGGACGGACGATCAGATCAAAGAAGTTGTCCCCTAAGTTCGTGGGACCATATCAGATCTTAAGGAGGATTGGTCCAGTGGCTTATGAGATCGCCCTACCTCCCCATTTAGCGAATCTGCACAACGTTTTTCACGTATCATAGCTGAGAATGTACATGGCAGACCCTAGTCATGTGCTGGAAGTGGACGATGTGAGAGATGGGCAGATCATGTTTGGATGAACTGTCATCTTGAACAAACCAGTCAGGATTGACGATAGCCAAAAGTAAAAGCTCAGAGGCAAGACCATCAACATGGTGAAAGTGGTGTGGGATGGGAGATCGGGTGATTCAACTTGGGAGTTACAAGAACCCATGAGAGAAGCCTATCCATACCTCTTTTCCTTGTAATTCAATTTTCGGGGACGAAAATTTTTTCTTGTTGGGGAGAATGTAAGGACCTGTAAAATTAAATTGGAATAAAGGAATATATTTTAAATGAACTCTAAGTATGTTTTTATTTAAAATAAAAAGGAAGGAAAGTGTAGCTTAGAAGACTACGAGATCGCCTGGTTAGTACATAATCGCCGGTCGCCTACTACACATGATCGCCAGGGCGCGAGAGAGACATGCGGACATCGCCAGGGCGCGAGGCATGTGGACGTCGCCAGGGAGCGAGAGGCATGCGGGCAACGCCGGGGCGCGAGGCATGCGGGCAACGCTGGGGCGCGAGAGGCATGGGGGTGTCGCCGGGGCGAGAGGCATGCAGGCATCGCCAGGGCGCGAGAGGCATGCGGGCGTCGCCAGGGATAGGACATCGGTCGTCTCCCAGAGAGAGACATCGGTCATCTTCCAGGACGAGACATCGGTCGTCGCCAGGATGAGTCAGCGGTGAAAAGTTATCGCGCGATGTCGAGTTTCACACGAATAAAGTGGGACCCAGACTCCCAGCATGGCACGTCCTCAACGCGCGCCACATGGACAAAAAGGGTGGTTCAGAATAGTGACATCAGAAAGTTGGCATGCGCAAGAGACACTCGCGGTCGTACTGTTCAGGAAGTGGTTGGCATGCACAAGAAGACAAACCGTGGTCGTACTGTTCAGTGAAACGTACACTCTGGCTTTCTTGCAGAGGGGTGGTGGTGGCAGCAGCATGCGTGGACAAGTAGGCTTGGATTCAAAAACCCAATGCGAGGAGGCAAAGAAGGTTACAGAGACTCAAGAGTGAAAGAGTGAGTGCATCTTCATCCCTCCTTTTTCTCCTTCGTGCGGCGATTCAGGCATCCTCAAGCACCAGTGCGACGAGCGACGACTGCCCTTGGACACTTGGGAGGTTCTCTGCAAGTTCTCCAGACCGGGACACTAAAACAGAGTGAAGGCATCTTAAGCTTCGTTGGGTTTCGGAGTTCTTGGGTTTTGCGCAAGTCCAGGTAAGGGAAGCTAGTACTCTACATTTATAAAAACGTTCGGCGAGTAAGTTCTGGAGTGAGGGCGATGTGGTCGCCGGTTTTTCATATTTCTTTTCACAATGCTCTGTTTTCATGTGTGGGGTGACATGGTCGCCGGTTTTAACTTTGTTTCCGAAATCCCCTGCTTTTGAATGAGTTCGCCGATTTGGCATTGTTTTTCGAACTCCCCTATTTTAGTGCTGTTTGAAAACTGTTTGAGATTTAAATGTGAAATACATGTGATATTTGAAACTCTGAACCGTGGAATGAATGTTGCTGTGACTGAATCGTTTATTCAGTGTTGTATGATGTATTGATTGTTGTGAATGTGGGATCAAGGCATAGTATTTTCAGGAAAGAAAATACCGTGTAAGATCGTGTGTAATGTGTATTGACTAGGGGCTTGTCTAGAAGGAGATATCCTGACTCTGCTGATATAATGGAATCACATAGATGAAGTTATTCAGTTGTGGAGAGTCGAAGGAGGTTCATATGAATGGGTGAGTCGTGTGAAAAAGAACGAGCTCGGCCTGTTATATGAATTAACCCTGTCATACCGGGAGAGTGATGATATTGAGACTATGTATGTGCATGGCTGTGTGGATTTCACAGCGACCCTGTGTGGATTTCACAGTGGTGTGGTATGACAGGTGCAGATCTCTGAGCCTGAGTCAACGCACGAGTCTTCCGGAAGTGGGGTCATGTGTCTATATGTTATGAGTCAGTGGAAAGTCTGACATGTGAACCATGAGTATCGAATGTATTGGATAGGCACTTGACGAGTTTGTGATATATGGGGACGTTGATGGTTGAAAATTGATATAGTGTATGAATGGTGTGAAGATTTATATTTTCTTCTGATATAAGGTTTCATATTTTAAGTTTTTAAAACATCTAGCTTACCCTTTTATCTGGTATTGTGATTGCTGTCTTAAACCTGTGATGATCGTGTATTTTTGCACGGGAGCAGACGAGGTTGCAGGTTGTAGAGCTCCTCAGTGAGTGGACGCGGTCGGAGATCGCCCGTTTCTGTTTCTGTTAGGCGATCATCCTTTTTTGTTGTCTGATAGGAGATCGCCCTCTTCTTCTGATAGGAGATCGCCTGTTTGTTTTTTTGCTGTATTTCGTTTTTTTTTTTGGAAATTGACCGAATTTGTATTAAACTCCCTGTGAGGAGAAACTTCATTACATATATATAATTTTGTTCACTTCAATATATTTATTTGCCTTTATTTCATTATATAAATATGAATAGTATTTTGGCGGGATGTTACGTGGTTTTCTGGAGGTTTCTACCGATTGATTCTTGGATCAATCGTTGTGTGCGAAGGAAGTTGAAAAGGTTTCTTGAGCGTTGTTGGGCGAGTAGCTTTTGCGTGTTGAGAGGTAACTGGTGAAATTATTAGAAGTTCATGAGGAAAATGAGGACAACCAGATCTAGCTCAGTTGCGCACAATCCGAGAGAATAGAGAGTAATATGACAAGATGGAGGAGTGCCAAAGAGGTAGTGGATGAGAGATGCTGATGAAGAGAAGAGTGGTGAGGCGCGCATCGCGGTCGAGCAGGACGAAGATGCACGGCGACCTGGTCGCTCCCAGGCCAGGGAACGAAGAGCTCAACAAGGTTAATGAAGAGTTACGTCAGGCTCTTCGCGAGCAGAGGGAGAGTACCGCGACTAGTGGAGGCGCGCCACCGTCTCCGCCACGAGTTTTTCCAATGCCGTTTTCGCAGGCGATCATGGATGCTGTGATTCCTATCATGGATGCTGTTGTGATTCCTACGAACATCACGGCGGTGAAGGCCTCCTTCACTGGAGTGGAAGATCCAGAGGCTCACCTTACCGCGTTTCATTCGCAGATGATGTTGTCGGGAGGATCGGATGCGGTCTATTGCAAGATGTTCATCAGCACTCTCCACAGCACAACGTTGGATTGGTTTGTAAGCCTACCTACCGGACACATTTCCAGTTTCCAGCAATTCTCCAAGCTTTTCGTCGATCAGTACATTGTGAATAAGGCGCCGCCTATGGTGTCGTATGACCTGTTCGACGCGTAAGCAATTCCAGGGGGAATCTTTGAAGGACTATATGAATAGGTTTGGAGCTCAGATAGTCCGATTACCAGGTAAAGATGAGGGAGATATTTGTGCACACCTTTAAGAAGGGCGTGCTACCTGGACCCTTCAGCGAATCGTTAATCAGGAGCCACCCCGCAACGTTTGCAGAGATTCGGCGACGTGCTGTGGCTCACATCGTCGCTGAGAATGAAGTGATGGAGAAGAGAGTGAATATGGCCTGCAAAAACCACACACCCAAGCCAAGACTCAGCCTCAGAGGGTGTTGGAGACGGCGACGGTGAAGAAGGATCAAAGGACATTCCATCCTTATGATCCGAAGAAAACAAAGGCGATGACAGTAGTAGTAGAGGAAGAGGGCTAGGTCGCCTGAGGGAATTCAAGGGCCTCCGAGGCATGAGTTCGTGATGAGATTGGTGGACCTGATCGCCATTCCCAATATAGCTGCCAAGATGAGGTGCCTGAAAAAATGTCAGATAAGGTGTTGGGGCCAAAGCCAGACGCATGGTGTGAATTCCACGAAAGTTTTGGCCACACCCTTGACTCCTGCCTGTCGCTGGGATATCAACTCGACAAGTTGGTTAGAAGTGGATTTCTGAAGGACTATTTGCTGGAGAAGAAGGCAGCAAATGCGTCGAGCTCCCAGCGGCGAGCAACAAGGGCCAACAACATGAAGTGCCCATCCACGGGGAAATCCACACTATAGCTGGGGGTTTTCAGGAGGTGGGTACACCGCGTCACAGTGCAAGAAATATGCTCGATCTGTGATGCCAGTGGAAAGCATTCGAGGACCACTCGCCCAATGTGGACATCACGAAACCCTTTTTAGTTTAGTGTATGGCAGTGGCGCGATGATTCCAGTTGAAATCCAGGGAGAGCTCACTGAGTTTTTCAACACTTTGTAGCAGAAGAATCAGATGAAGAGAGAAGAATGAACCTGGATTTACGGATGAGGTTAAAGAGGAAGCAAGAGTGAAGAGGAAAGCTGAAGCGGTGAAAAGAAGAATAGAACGAAGATACAATTCTAGAGTAATACCGAGGCAGTTCAGAAGCAACGATCTGGTGATGATGAAGGCCCACCAGTACGTGATGGAGAATAAGTTGTCACCCAAGTGGACAGGACCGTTTAGAATAACCGAAGCAATCGGGAACGGCACCTACGCTTGCAGACACTAGAAGGAGGGGCGATTCCTCGTACTTGGAATGCCACACACCTCATATTTCATTTCAGTTTCAGTTAAAGCTTCGTAAGCAGTACAAACTCAGGGGAATCATGAACAGTTTTGTAAAAACAGTTGCAAGGGGGCATTCTTTTTTCCCTAAGGAAGGTTGTAACATCCCGCCAAAATACTATTCATATTATATAATGAAAATAAAGGTAAACAAATATATTGAAGTGAACAAAATTATATGTATGTAATGAAGTTTCTCCTCACAGGGAGTATAATACAAATTCGGTCAATTTCCAAAACTTGAACAAAATACAGCAAAAGACAAACAGGCGATCTCCTATCAGAAGAAAGGGCGATCTCCTATCAGAAAAGGGCGATCGCCTATCAGACAACAGAAAAAGGGTGATTGCCTAACAGAAACAGAAACGGGCGATCTCCTACCGGCGTCCACTCACTGAGGAGCTCTACTACCTGCAACCTCGTCTGCTCCCGTGCAAAAATACACGATCATCACAGGTTTAAGAAAGCAATCACAATACCAGATAAAAGGGTAAGCTAGATATTTTAAAAACTTTAAATATGAAACTTTATATCAGAAGAAAATATAAATCTTCACACCATTCATACACTATATCAATTTTCAACCATCAACGTCCCCATATACCACAAACTCGTCAAGTGCCTATCCAATACATTCGATACTCATGGTTCACATGTCAGACTTTCCACTGACTTATAACATATAGACACATGACTCCACTTCCGGAAGACTTGTGCGTTGACTCAGGCTCAGAGATCTGCACCTGTCATACCACATCACTGTGAAATCCACACAGGGTCGCTGTGAAATCCACACAGCCATGCGCATACATAGTCTCAATATCATCACTCTCCCGGTATGACAGGGTTAATTCATATAACAGGTCAAGCTCGTTCTCTTTCAAACAACTTACCCATACATATGAACCTCCTTCTACTCTCCACAACTGAATAACTTCATCTATGTGATTCCATTATATCAGCAGAGTCAGGATATCTCCTTCTAGACAAGCCCCTAGTCAATACACATTACACACGATCTTACACGGTATTTTCTTTCCTGAAAATACTATGCCTTGATCCCACATTCACAACAATCAATACATCATACAACACTGAATGAACGATTCAGTCACAGCAACATTCATTCCACGGTTCAGATTTTCGAATATCATATGTATTTCACATTTAAATCTCAAACAGTTTCAAACAGCACTAAAACAGGGGAGTTCGAAAAACAACGCCAAACCGGCGAACTCATTCAAAAGCAGGGGATTTCGGAAACAAAGTTAAACGGCGACCACGTCACCCCACACATAAAAACAGAGCATTGTGAAAAGAAATATGAAAACCGGCGACCACATCGCCCTCACTCCAGAACTTACTCGCCTAACGTTTTTATAAATGTAGAGTACTAGCTTCCCTTACCTGGACTAGCGCAAAACTCCAAGAGCTCCGAAACCCAATGAAGCTTAAAGATGCTTTCACTCTGCTTTAGTGTCCCGGTCTGGAGAACTTGCAGAGAACCTCCCAAGTGTCCAAGGGCAGTCGTCGCTCATCGTACTGGTGCTTGAGGTTGCCTGAATCCACGCGCGAAGGAGAGAAAAAAGAGGGATGAAGATGCACTCACTCTTTCACTCTTTGGTCACTGCAACGTTCTTTGCCTCCCCGCAGTGGGTTTTTGAATCCAAGCCTACTTGTCCACGCATGCTGCTGCCCACCAACCCCTCTGCAGGAAAGCCAGAGTGTACGTTTCACTGACAGTACGACCACGGTTGTCTCTTGCGCATGCCAACACTTCCCTGAATAGTACGACTGCGAGTGTCTTGCGCATGCCAACTTTCTGATGTCACTATTCTGAACCACCCTTTTTGTCCACATGGCGCGCGTGCAGGACGTGTCGTGCTGGGAGTCTGGGTCCACACTTTATTCGTGTGAAACTCGACATCGCGCGATAATCTTCCACCGATGACCGCTCGCGCGATGACTATCCACCGATGTCTCATCCTGACGGACGACCGATGTCTCTCCCTGGAAGACGACCGATGTCCGCCCTGGTGATGACCGCATGCTTCGCCGCCCGGCGATGCCCGCATGCCTCGCGTCCGGCGATGCCCGCATGCCTCGCGCCCTAGCGATGCCCGACGACATATCGGCACGCCTTGCTGAAGGTTCTTCATCCCACTATGTTACGTCCAAGGTATATCTCTACATGACTTGGTGACGTCGGTAGCTTCACATTTCCAAGAGTAGATCAGCACCACTCCTCGTGTGCCCATGCATGCAACACTAAGGACGATTCTTTTGCTCAAAGTAGAGCTTCGCATGCACAGCGTATCTAAGGCTTAACCCACACCTTGATACGCGGTGTGTTGTTGGAACCCACTCTGGTTGATCTAGTATCCTGACCACATACTGAGTGCACTTTCGGCGACCATGTGTAATCCAAGCGACAGGCGATCATGTACTAACCAGGCGATCTCATAGTCTTCTAAACTACACTTTCCTTCCTTTTTATTTTAAATAAAAACATACTTAGAATTCATTTAAAATATATCCCTTTTTATTCCAATTTAATTTTACAGGTCCTTACATTCTCCCCAACAAGAAAAATTTTCGTCCTCAAAAATTGAATTACAAGGAAAAGAGGTATGGATAGGCTTCTCTCATGGGTTCTTCTAACTCCAAGTTGAATCACCCGATCTCTCATCCCACACCACTTTCACCATGTTGATGGTCTTGCCTCTGAGCTGTTTAATTTGCCGATCGTCAATCCTGACTGGTTTCGCTTCAAAGGACAAGTCATCCCTGATCTGCACATCGTCCACTTCCAGCACATGACTAGGGTCTGCCATGTACTTCCGCAGCTGTGATACGTGAAAGACATTATGCAGATTCGCTAAATGGGGAGGTAGGGCGATCTCATAAGCCACTGGACCAATCCTCCTTAAGATCTGATATGGTCCACGAACTTAGGGGACAACTTCTTCATCTGATCGCCCGTCCTACACCCTTGGTTGGTGTCACTCTCATGAAACACATGGTCTCCAGCAGCAAACTCCAAAGGCGTTCTCCTCTGATCTGCATAGGATTTCTGCCTACTTTGAGAAGCTCTCATTCTGCCTTGTATCTGTTTCACCTTCGCGGTCGTCTGCTGAATCAACTCTGGTCCAACCAATACTATTTCGCCTTCCTAGTACCAAACACAATGGAGGTCTGCATTTCCTTCCATACAAGGCTTCGTATGGCGCTATCCCTATGCTGGCATGATAACTGTTATTATAAGTAAACTCCACCAGCGGCCACACCTCATCCCAACTTCCCAATTGATCCAAGACGCACGTCCTCAGTAGATCTTCCAAGGACTGGATCATTCTCTCTGGACTGTCATCTGTTTGGGGATGATATGTAAGAGCTCATCCTCAACTTAGTTCCCAGGCAATCTTGTAAAGTCTGCCAAAACCGTGAAGTGAAGTGAACCGGGATCTCTATCTGAAACAATGCTGGAAGGCACTCCATGCAACCCACTATTTCTTTGATGTACAACTGTGCCAACTTGGCCATAGGCATCCTCATATTCACTGGGAGAAAGTGGGCACTCTTCGTCAGCCGATCAATGATGACCCAGATTGCATCATGACCCTTTACCGATCTGGGTAAATGGGGACGAAGTCCATGGCGATGCTGTCCCATTTCCACTCAGGGATATCCAGTTGCTGTAACAACCCGCCAGGTCTTTGATGTTCTACCTTGCCTTCTGACACGTCAAGCAGGGTAGTTTAACATACTGGGCGATGTCTCCTCATGCCCGACAACCAAAATGACTCCTTCAAGTCATGG
Source organism: Phaseolus lunatus (assembly GCA_013389735.1). Classification (NCBI taxonomy): domain Eukaryota; kingdom Viridiplantae; phylum Streptophyta; class Magnoliopsida; order Fabales; family Fabaceae; genus Phaseolus; species Phaseolus lunatus. Next base: position 2,370 of record JAAFYQ010000167.1, on the reverse strand, counting down.
TACATCTTGTTCATGCCTGGATGTAGGCTAAGGCGACTCTTGTGACCTTCCTCTAGGATCATCTTCTTCAACTCTTCATTTGCAGGTATGCAAATTCTGCCATTAAATCTCAAGATCCCATCATCGCCCATCACAAAGTCTCTAGCCTGGTCGGTCCCTAGTGACTCCACAGTACGCTTCAGACTAGGGTCCTCCAACTGCTTATCCTTTATCATTCCAAGGAAGTCATTAGTTATAGCCAGCTTACTACAACTAATGTGATTTACATGAAATTCTACCCCAAGGTTTAAGTCTCTGAACTGCTCGATCAGTTTCTGCTCTTCCATCATCATGGTGGCTACTTGTATTGATTTTCTACTCAAAGCATCTGCCACTACATTGGCCTTCCCTGGATGATACATGAGTTGAAAATCGTAGTCCTTTAGAAACTCCATCCACCTTCTTTGTCTCATGTTTAGTTCCTTCTGATCGAACAGGTATTTCAGGCTCTTATGGTCACTGAACACCTGGAACCGAGCTCCATATAAATAGTGCCTCCAAATCTTCAAGGCAAACACCACCGCCGCCAACTCCAAATCATGAGTAGGATAGTTTCTCTCATGAACCTTGAGTTGCCTTGAAGCATATGCAACCACTCTTTTCTCTTGCATCAAAACACATCCCAAACCCTGATGTGAAGCATCACAGTAGACATCAAAAGGTCTTCCTACCTCTGGGATCACCAGCACTGGAGCACTAGTCAACCTTTCCTTTAGTTCCATGAAGCTCTGCTCACATCGGTCGGTCCAAGCAAAAGGTTGATCCTTGCGGGTCAGCTGTGTTAAAGGAGCCACTACCTTGGAAAAGTCCTCAATGAACCTCCGATAGTAGCCAGCTAAGCCCACAAAACTCCTTATCTCAGTAACTGTCTTAGGACGTTCCCACTGAAGCACTGCCTCCACTTTGGCTGGATCCACCGAGATCCCCTGGGCAGATATCACGTGTCCTAAGAAGTTGACTTCCTTCAGCCAGAACTCACACTTAGAGAACTTGGCATAGAGTTGCTTCTCCCTCAGAATCTCCAATACTGTCCTCAGATGTTCTTCATGTTCTTCCTCGGTCCTTGAATAAATGAGTATGTCGTCTATGAAGACTACCACAAACTTATCCAAGAAAGGGCGAAAAATCCTATTCATGTAGTCCATGAACAGAGCTGGAGCATTTGTGACTCCAAACGGCATCACCACATACTCATAGTGCCCATACCGAGACCTAAAAGCTGTCTTTTGAACATCTTCAGCTTTTACCAAAATTTGGTGGTACCCCGATCTCAGATCAATCTTTGAGAACACCGAGGCCCCATGTATTTGATCCATCAAATCATCAATCCTAGGTAGGGGGTACTTGTTCTTGATGGTCAACTTGTTCAACTGCCTGTAATCTATACACAGCCGAGACCCTCCATCCTCTTTCTTAACTAGGAGCACTGGAGCCCCCCATGGAGATACACTGGGTCTGATGAATTGTTTCTCCAACAACTCTTCCACTTGCTTCTTTAATTCTACCAACTCGGCTGGAGCCATCCTGTAAGGTGCCATTGACACTGGTCCAGCTCCTGGTACCAAATCAATAGAGAATTCCACTTCTCTCTTAGGAGGTAATCCAGGTACTTCTTCTGGAAATACATCCGTGAAATCTTACCACATGTATCCTGCTTACGTCCTCTTCATTCTTCACTTCCAACCGAGCTAGGATCACGAAGCACCTCGCCCCTTCTTTCCAACACGACTACCCCTCGCTGAGCAGATATCACGTCTGACTCTTGAGGTCTGGAAACGCTATCTTCTGACTACGCAGTCTATGAGAACGTGATTGGCAGATAGCCAATCCATTCCCAGGATAACATCCAGGTCCTGAAGAGGTAGGCAGATCAAGTTTACTTTGAATCTGCGTCCCTCTACTATCACTGGACATTCGGGGCAAACTGTAGAGGTCAACACCTGTCCTGACGCAGGTGTAGAGACCAACAGTTCGAAAGGTAACTCCTTCACTAGAAGGCCCAACTCGCTACACACAGGCTTGACACAAAGGAGTGTGTCGCTCCAGAATCAAAAAGGCTTTTAACACCTCTACCGTATAAAACAAACACCTTGCACGAGGTTTACCTGACTGAGACGCTTCTGCTCCCGACATGGCAAAACACTCTCCCTGTTGCCTGAGGTCTGCTGCCTTCGTTTCTCAACTGCTGAGAACCACTGGGTTGAGTCACCCCATTCCTGTTAGGCACTCTCTACAAACGTCCCCGTCTTTTGGCAGGTGTAACACCTTTTCTTTGAACTTCCTTTGAAGCACGCATTGGATGTGTGTGGTCCACCACAATGGAAACATTTG
>JAAFYQ010000166.1:0-15885 GCA_013389735.1 Phaseolus lunatus | reverse complement strand
CGATCTGTAACATCCCGCCAAAATAATACATACATCCATGTATAATTGAAATTAAGTGTAACCAAATAATATTGAAGAGTGCAAAATAATATGTATTTATATATATATCAGAAATGAAGTTACTCCTCTTAGGGAGTTTAATACATAACCAAATCAAATGTTTGCAAGATTTTACGAAAATAAAAGAAATGCAGTAAGACAGGCGGTCTCAAAAGAAAACGGCGATCTCCAACTTTAAAACGGCGATCTCTAACAGAAGACCTCAAAACGGGCGATCTTCTATCAGGACACGAAAACCGGCGATCACCACACCGAGAGGTAGAAACCGGCGATCTCTCCCTCGGCGACCACTCACTAAGGAGCTCTCCTTCCTGGAAGATCATCTGCTCCCGTGTAACAATTACACGATCATCACAGTTTTTAAAGAGAACCAAGCACAACACCAAAGAAACACCACAGGGTAAGCTAGACATTTTAAAGAGAGTTTAAATAGGAACATTAAAATTAAAGTAAAACAAGTTTCAAGATTATCCATGTAAAACGTAGAGCTGCTCATCCCTTCACCTGATCGCCCAAAAATCATAAACTTCACAACATTCCTCAGAATCATTCTATTTCACAATACAGCATCAAGTGTCTATCAATAATCAAGTTTCTCATTTCACATGTCAGACTTTCCACTGACTCACAACACAAGACACTTGACACGACTTCCGGATTGACTCGTGCGTTGAACTTAGTATCCAGAGACATGCACTTGTCATACCATACCACTGTGAATCCACACAGCATGCGCATATACAATCTCAATGTTACCATTCTCCTGGTATGACAAGGTTAATCCATACAACAGCTCGAGCTCGTTCCCATTTGAACAACTCGCCCATACGTATGAACCTCCTTCGACTCTCACCAACTGAATAACTTCATCTACGTGATTCCATTATCTCAGCAGAGTCAGGATCGTCTCATTAACAGGTTACTCACTGATCAATGCACTTCCTAACCAATCTCAACACGGTATTTCCTTTCCTGAAAATACTATGCCTCGATCCCACATCCAAACACATCATACCATTCAAGTAAATGATTCAAATCACATCAACAAACATTTCAAAGCTTCAGATCTTCGAATATCTCATGTAAATCTCAAGTAGTTTCAAAACAACATCAAAAACAGAGATTTCGCAAAACAGCGCCAAAACCGGCGACCTGGTTCAAAAACAAGGTATTTCGAAGGCTTTATATAAAACCGGCGACCACGTCGCCCAAAACACATAGAACAGAGCATTTTACACAGATGAAAACGAAACCGGCGACCACGTCGCACTCATTTCAGAAATAGCTAAACTATGGCTTTTATTGAAAATGGAGTCTAGCTTCCCTTACCTGGACTTGCGCAAACACCTAGAGTTCCGAAATCCAACAGAGCTTGAAGAATGCCTTGGCTCTGTTCTTGAGTCTGGTTTTGAAGGAGTTGCAGAGAACTTTCCCAGGTGCTCCAATGGTGTTGCTTCTCGTCGTACTCTTGCGTGGAGATGCTGAAATCGCAACGCGGAGGAGGGAACTCACTCTTTCTCTCTTCGACTACAACAATGTCTTCCTTTTCTCTCAGCAGTGGATTTCTGTGACTTAAACCAACTTATCCCTCCAAAAGCAGCTGCCACCACCTACTCTGCAGGGAAGTTTGCGTGCACGCTTCCCTGAACAGTACTACTAAGCGTGCCTCTGCGCAGGCTACGCTCTGAGGTCACTATTCTGAACCACTCTTTTGTCTACGTGGCGCGCGTGCAGAACATCTCTTGCTGGGAGTCTGGGGCCCACGTTCTCTGGGTGTAACTCAACGTCGCGCGATGACCTTTCGCCGATGACCACAGGCGCGAAGACTATCCACCGATGACCTCTCGCGCGAAGGCTAACAACCGATGACCTCTCGCGCGAAGGCTAACAACCGATGACCTCTCGCGCGAAGGCTAACAACCGATGACCTCTCGCGCGAAGGCTAACAACGGATGACCTCTCGCGCGAAGGTTAACAACCGATGACCTCTCGCGCGAAGGCTAACAACCGATGACCTCTCGCGCGAAGGCTAACAACCGATGACCTCTCGCGCGAAGGCTAACAACCGATGACCTCTCGCGCGAAGGTTAACAACCGATGACCTCTCGCGCGAGGGCTAGCAACCGATGACCTCTCCCCCTGATGATGCCCGCATGCCCCTCGCGCCCAGGCGATCCTGCATGCCTTGCGCCCTGGCGATGCTCGATGACACATCGCCACGCCTTCCTTGAGGTCCTTCATTCCACTATGTTACGTCTAAGGTATCTTCTCCACATGACTCGGTGACGTCGGTGGCTTCATATTTCCAAGAGTAGGTCAGCACTTCTCCTCGTTCTTCCATGCATGCTACACTAAGGGTGATCTCTTTCGCTCAAGCATAGAGTTCGCATGCACAGCGCATCTAAGGTTTAACCCACACCTTGATACGCGTGGCTGTTGAAACCCACTCTGGTTGATCCAGGATGGTGACCACCTACTACGTGCATTTTCGGTGATCATGTACAACCTACTCGACAGGCGATCATGTCCCAGGTCAAGGGCGACGTCCGATGTCTGCCACTACGAAACTTCATTTACCAACTTTGTATTTTAGATAATGACACCTTCCGAAATTATCTAAATATACCACTTTTATTCCAATTTAATTTTCCAGGTCCTTACATTATCCCCATCAAGAAAAATTTTCGTCCTCGAAAATTGGGTTACAAGGAAGGAGGTAAGGATATGCTTCTCTCATGGTTTCCTCAAATTCCCATGGTGAATCACCCGATCTTCACGTTGTCCACTCCCAACACGTGAGTAGGGTCTGCAAGGGACTTCCTTAGCTATGATACGTGGAATACATTATGTAGACTTGCTAATTGGGGAGGTGGGGCGATCTCATAAGCCACTAGACTTATCCTCCTTAAGATCCGATATGGCCCAACAAACTTAGGGGACAGCTTCTTTGATCTGATCGCCTACCCTACACCCTTGGCTGGTGTCCCCCTTCATAAAGACATGACCCCAGCAGCAACCTCCAAAGGTCTTCTCCTCTGCTCTGCCTAGGACATTTGCTGACCTTAAGAAACTTTTATTCTGTCCTGTATCAGATTCACCCTCTCGGTGATCTATTGAACCAACTCTTCCTACCTCAATACTTCATCAAAATCCATTTTACATCCCTGTACATGGGATATGCTGCCCCATAGAGTGCCAACTCCAGCATTCACACTCTACTTCCAACCTTGAAGACTTTGTTGAACAAGTCTAGAACTAGGTCCTTAACGTAACCAGGACTAGCCCCTTTAGAGAAAGCGGGCAAGATCCCTTCATTGGGAGGAAAGGGGACAGCTGTCCACAACTCATGCCACCCCCTAGCGAACTCAAACTAGGGTCCGAAGTGTCCTTCTAGGAATCAACTCCTGCATCTTGATCAAATCATTCACCGACTTCTCAACTGCTGATCAAATTCCCACGCTCCCAAAAGGGACACTTTTTATTCATTACTCCGCTGCATAATTCTGTACCTTACAAAGACAAGGTTTCTGTTGCTGTTACCTTCCAAATTATTATTATGACCCCTTTTGCCAACTCGACTTCCTGTTCCCATTACGACCTTCTTCTTCAATGTATACGTTGGATGCATTGACGTCGGTTTCAGGTGCCTATCCAGAAGGCATACGAGAACGAACGCACCTCTGCCTCCAGAATCTCTTGCCCAAGGATAACTCTATTCTCCTTCTGTCCCAGATACCACAGGCTATTTCCACTCACAATCCCTTCCACACCCATCATTCTGAAATTTACTACATCTCTAGAAAGACTCAACATCATCATAACACGGCCTACCCTCATTTTTATCCACAGCCATATCCTCCTTCCCTTCTACATTCACAGGTCGATCTACATCTTATTTGCCAAAAACTTCGGAGGCTTACATTTTCGGAAGCCTTTTATCTCAACCCACCATTTCCATAATCCTCTTTCAAATCCCGGTCAGCCAAACAGCATCCATTCTGTGTGAAGCCTAAGCTAGAACCATCTCATGCTGTTTCATTGACATGAGCATCTTCTACGCTTCAAAAGAAAATTCCTTCCTTGGAATTTAACTCTGGTACTTCCCATGGTTACACATGCTTAAGCTTTAAACCCCCAGCCTCTTGCTTATTTACTCTCCATGACTTATACGTAACTGGGACTAAACCTTGGTACCACCAAATCTAACTCACACTTGTTCCTTTCATTCCATCTACTACCACTGGGCATTCAGAGCAACCTAGGGAGGTCAAAATCTGTTTTTGAAGCAGGTGCAGAGGCCAATCGTTCAAACGACAGCTCCTCCACTATATGGCCCAAGCTCGGTTGCACACCGATTTGACACAAAAGAGTGTGTCTCTCCAGAATCAAACAAAACTATAACGTATCTATCAGCTATAAACAAGTATCTTGTACTAGATTACCTGATTGAGAGGCTTCCGCTCCAGACATGGCAAACACTCTCCCTCCTGTCTGAGGTCTGCTGCCTTCGTTCCTCAACTGCTGTGAATTAACGGGTTGAGTCATCCTTTTTCTGTTGGGACAATCTCTAGAAAGGTGCCCTATCTCTTGGCATGTGAAACACCTGGGTCTCCTTGTTTGTTGTTGCTGAAATTGGGACGAAGCTGTTCCCACCCGATGTGGTGGAGATCTCACATATGGCTTGCTGTGTGGGTGCTGCACCTTCGCCTTCCCACTGGAAGAGCCTCCTTGGTGTGACCTGATCACTCGAGGATCACCCCCTTCCAGGGTCTCTACCATCTTTGCCTTCTCTACTAAGGCGTGAAATTCCCTGATGCACATCGGGGCTATGGTCCTCTTCAGTCCATGCTTCAGCCCCTCTTCGAATTTTCTACACCTCCAGGCCTCGGAGGTCGCCTGGGTATAAAACCGGGCGAGGTACTCAAAACGAGCAGCATAGGCGTTCACTGACATCTCCCCCTGCTCCAACTTCAGGAACTCAGCTTCCCTTGCAAACTTGGCACTGTCAGGGAAGTATTTCTCCAAGAACTTCACCCTGAAGCTCTCCCAATCCAGTACATCCTCTCGTGCCTCCATCATCTGCTGAGCTCCCATCCACCAGAACTCAGCTTCTCCTGATAACAGATACGTGGCAAACAACAGCTTCTTCTCTTCAGGGCAGGAGGTCGCCCTAAAGATTTTTTCCAGCTCTCTGACCCACTGATCTGCCTGATCAGGGGTAGCATTCCCACTGAACTTAGGTGGGTTGTGCCTCATGAACTCGGCCAGTCCCATCTGTTCTTGGGGTTGACCGACGTGGGAGTTTGTCTCAGCAGATCGGGCAGTTTCCCAGTGCTGCATCGTGGCTTGATGGTTCTGAGCCATCGCTGCATTCTGTTGCTGGATGGCAGTCGCCATCATTTCCATGGCCCTGGCGATCTGACCCATCTCCGAAGAAGGTTGGGGTGGGGTAGAGGGTCTACGTGCCATCTTTCTTCGTTTCAGATTCTGAATCTATAGGCTTCTATATTCCCTACAACTATAAGAATGAAATCGATAAGAATCAATTCATTCAAGGGGTAACAGCTAGACCTTACAAAGGTCAGCATCTCAAAGTCATTAAGAATTTGAGTTCATCAACAGGGTTATAACATTTACAACTTCAAACAAAACACCAGATCAGTTACTGGTGTGCAAACATCAATCCAAACTACCACTTCAGTCAAAATTAAGAACACTCAAAAATCACACCAGAATTCAATGTAGGCTAAATATCAAACCTTTGGAATTAAGATTAAGAATTATCTTGATCCAGTTATGAGTGTGCACCCTCATTCCTTTATCAGGATCTTCTCATTCTTGATACCAAGATTTTCAATTTGAGCATACATTCACTAAAGCACAGAAGCACACACAAACTTTTCAATACAAAACGTTTGAAAACCTTTCACTATAGTTGTTATTTAAAACTCAAATAACTTTTATGAGAAGAAGAAACACAATGGATCCACAGCCCTCAGGTCATCCTAAGGACGAACTGCTCTGATACCATTAATGTAACATCCCGCCAAAATAATACATACATCCATGTATAATTGAAATTAAGTGTAACCAAATAATATTGAAGAGTGCAAAATAATATGTATTATATATATATATCAGAAATGAAGTTACTCCTCTTAGGGAGTTTAATACATAACCAAATCAAATGTTTGCAAGATTTTACGAAAATAAAAGAAATGCAGTAAGACAGGCGGTCTCAAAAGAAAACGGCGATCTCCAACTTTAAAACGGCGATCTCTAACAGAAGACCTCAAAACGGGCGATCTTCTATCAGGACACGAAAACCGGCGATCACCACCGAGAGGTAGAAACCGGCGATCTCTCCCTCGGCGACCACTCACTAAGGAGCTCTCCTTCCTGGAAGATCATCTGCTCCCGTGTAACAATTACACGATCATCACAGTTTTTAAAGAGAACCAAGCACAACACCAAAGAAACACCACAGGGTAAGCTAGACATTTTAAAGAGAGTTTAAATAGGAACATTAAAATTAAAGTAAAACAAGTTTCAAGATTATCCATGTAAAACGTAGAGCTGCTCATCCCTTCACCTGATCGCCCAAAAATCATAAACTTCACAACATTCCTCAGAATCATTCTATTTCACAATACAGCATCAAGTGTCTATCAATAATCAAGTTTCTCATTTCACATGTCAGACTTTCCACTGACTCACAACACAAGACACTTGACACGACTTCCGGATTGACTCGTGCGTTGAACTTAGTATCCAGAGACATGCACTTGTCATACCATACCACTGTGAATCCACACAGCATGCGCATATACAATCTCAATGTTACCATTCTCCTGGTATGACAAGGTTAATCCATACAACAGCTCGAGCTCGTTCCCATTTGAACAACTCGCCCATACGTATGAACCTCCTTCGACTCTCACCAACTGAATAACTTCATCTACGTGATTCCATTATCTCAGCAGAGTCAGGATCGTCTCATTAACAGGTTACTCACTGATCAATGCACTTCCTAACCAATCTCAACACGGTATTTCCTTTCCTGAAAATACTATGCCTCGATCCCACATCCAAACACATCATACCATTCAAGTAAATGATTCAAATCACATCAACAAACATTTCAAAGCTTCAGATCTTCGAATATCTCATGTAAATCTCAAGTAGTTTCAAAACAACATCAAAAACAGAGATTTCGCAAAACAGCGCCAAAACCGGCGACCTGGTTCAAAAACAAGGTATTTCGAAGGCTTTATATAAAACCGGCGACCACGTCGCCCAAAACACATAGAACAGAGCATTTTACACAGATGAAAACGAAACCGGCGACCACGTCGCACTCATTTCAGAAATAGCTAAACTATGGCTTTTATTGAAAATGGAGTCTAGCTTCCCTTACCTGGACTTGCGCAAACCTAGAGTTCCGAAATCCAACAGAGCTTGAAGAATGCCTTGGCTCTGTTCTTGAGTCTGGTTTTGAAGGAGTTGCAGAGAACTTTCCCAGGTGCTCCAATGGTGTTGCTTCTCGTCGTACTCTTGCGTGGAGATGCTGAAATCGCAACGCGGAGGAGGGAACTCACTCTTTCTCTCTTCGACTACAACAATGTCTTCCTTTTCTCTCAGCAGTGGATTTCTGTGACTTAAACCAACTTATCCCTCCAAAAGCAGCTGCCACCACCTACTCTGCAGGGAAGTTTGCGTGCACGCTTCCCTGAACAGTACTACTAAGCGTGCCTCTGCGCAGGCTACGCTCTGAGGTCACTATTCTGAACCACTCTTTTGTCTACGTGGCGCGCGTGCAGAACATCTCTTGCTGGGAGTCTGGGGCCCACGTTCTCTGGGTGTAACTCAACGTCGCGCGATGACCTTTCGCCGATGACCACAGGCGCGAAGACTATCCACCGATGACCTCTCGCGCGAAGGCTAACAACCGATGACCTCTCGCGCGAAGGCTAACAACCGATGACCTCTCGCGCGAAGGCTAACAACCGATGACCTCTCGCGCGAAGGCTAACAACGGATGACCTCTCGCGCGAAGGTTAACAACCGATGACCTCTCGCGCGAAGGCTAACAACCGATGACCTCTCGCGCGAAGGCTAACAACCGATGACCTCTCGCGCGAAGGTTAACAACCGATGACCTCTCGCGCGAGGGCTAGCAACCGATGACCTCTCCCCCTGATGATGCCCGCATGCCCTTCGCGCCCAGGCGATCCTGCATGCCTTGCGCCCTGGCGATGCTCGATGACACATCGCCACCCCTTCCTTGAGGTCCTTCATTCCACTATGTTACGTCTAAGGTATCTTCTCCACATGACTCGGTGACGTCGGTGGCTTCATATTTCCAAGAGTAGGTCAGCACTTCTCCTCGTTCTTCCATGCATGCTACACTAAGGGTGATCTCTTTCGCTCAAGCATAGAGTTCGCATGCACAGCGCATCTAAGGTTTAACCCACACCTTGATACGCGTGGCTGTTGAAACCCACTCTGGTTGATCCAGGATGGTGACCACCTACTACGTGCATTTTCGGTGATCATGTACAACCTACTCGACAGGCGATCATGTCCCAGGTCAAGGGCGACGTCCGATGTCTGCCACTACGAAACTTCATTTACCAACTTTGTATTTTAGATAATGACACCTTCCGAAATTATCTAAATATACCACTTTTATTCCAATTTAATTTTCCAGGTCCTTACATTATCCCCATCAAGAAAAATTTTCGTCCTCGAAAATTGGGTTACAAGGAAGGAGGTAAAGGATATGCTTCTCTCATGGTTTCTTCAAATTCCCATGGTGAATCACCCGATCTTCACGTTGTCCACTCCCAACACGTGAGTAGGGTCTGCAAGGGACTTCCTTAGCTATGATACGTGGAATACATTATGTAGACTTGCTAATTGGGGAGGTGGGGCGATCTCATAAGCCACTAGACTTATCCTCCTTAAGATCCGATATGGCCCAACAAACTTAGGGGACAGCTTCTTTGATCTGATCGCCTACCCTACACCCTTGGCTGGTGTCCCCCTTCATAAAGACATGACCCCAGCAGCAACCTCCAAAGGTCTTCTCCTCTGCTCTGCCTAGGACATTTGCTGACCTTAAGAAACTTTTATTCTGTCCTGTATCAGATTCACCCTCTCGGTGATCTATTGAACCAACTCTTCCTACCTCAATACTTCATCAAAATCCATTTTACATCCCTGTACATGGGATATGCTGCCCCATAGAGTGCCAACTCCAGCATTCACACTCTACTTCCAACCTTGAAGACTTTGTTGAACAAGTCTAGAACTAGGTCCTTAACGTAACCAGGACTAGCCCCTTTAGAGAAAGCGGGCAAGATCCCTTCATTGGGAGGAAAGGGGACAGCTGTCCACAACTCATGCCACCCCCTAGCGAACTCAAACTAGGGTCCGAAGTGTCCTTCTAGGAATCAACTCCTGCATCTTGATCAAATCATTCACCGACTTCTCAACTGCTGATCAAATTCCCACGCTCCCAAAAGGGACACTTTTTATTCATTACTCCGCTGCATAATTCTGTACCTTACAAAGACAAGGTTTCTGTTGCTGTTACCTTCCAAATTATTATTATGACCCCTTTTGCCAACTCGACTTCCTGTTCCCATTACGACCTTCTTCTTCAATGTATACGTTGGATGCATTGACGTCGGTTTCAGGTGCCTATCCAGAAGGCATACGAGAACGAACGCACCTCTGCCTCCAGAATCTCTTGCCCAAGGATAACTCTATTCTCCTTCTGTCCCAGATACCACAGGCTATTTCCACTCACAATCCCTTCCACACCCATCATTCTGAAATTTACTACATCTCTAGAAAGACTCAACATCATCATAACACGGCCTACCCTCATTTTTATCCACAGCCATATCCTCCTTCCCTTCTACATTCACAGGTCGATCTACATCTTATTTGCCAAAAACTTCGGAGGCTTACATTTTCGGAAGCCTTTTATCTCAACCCACCATTTCCATAATCCTCTTTCAAATCCCGGTCAGCCAAACAGCATCCATTCTGTGTGAAGCCTAAGCTAGAACCATCTCATGCTGTTTCATTGACATGAGCATCTTCTACGCTTCAAAAGAAAATTCCTTCCTTGGAATTTAACTCTGGTACTTCCCATGGTTACACATGCTTAAGCTTTAAACCCCCAGCCTCTTGCTTATTTACTCTCCATGACTTATACGTAACTGGGACTAAACCTTGGTACCACCAAATCTAACTCACACTTGTTCCTTTCATTCCATCTACTACCACTGGGCATTCAGAGCAACCTAGGGAGGTCAAAATCTGTTTTTGAAGCAGGTGCAGAGGCCAATCGTTCAAACGACAGCTCCTCCACTATATGGCCCAAGCTCGGTTGCACACCGATTTGACACAAAAGAGTGTGTCTCTCCAGAATCAAACAAAACTATAACGTATCTATCAGCTATAAACAAGTATCTTGTACTAGATTACCTGATTGAGAGGCTTCCGCTCCAGACATGGCAAACACTCTCCCTCCTGTCTGAGGTCTGCTGCCTTCGTTCCTCAACTGCTGTGAATTAACGGGTTGAGTCATCCTTTTTCTGTTGGGACAATCTCTAGAAAGGTGCCCTATCTCTTGGCATGTGAAACACCTGGGTCTCCATGTTTGTTGTTGCTGAAATTGGGACGAAGCTGTTCCCACCCGATGTGGTGGAGATCTCACATATGGCTTGCTGTGTGGGTGCTGCACCTTCGCCTTCCCACTGGAAGAGCCTCCTTGGTGTGACCTGATCACTCAAGGATCACCCCCTTCCAGGGTCTCTACCATCTTTGCCTTCTCTACTAAGGCGTGAAATTCCCTGATGCACATCGGGGCTATGGTCCTCTTCAGTCCATGCTTCAGCCCCTCTTCGAATTTTCTACACCTCCAGGCCTCGGAGGTCGCCTGGGTATAAAACCGGGCGAGGTACTCAAAACGAGCAGCATAGGCGTTCACTGACATCTCCCCCTGCTCCAACTTCAGGAACTCAGCTTCCCTTGCAAACTTGGCACTGTCAGGGAAGTATTTCTCCAAGAACTTCACCCTGAAGCTCTCCCAATCCAGTACATCCTCTCGTGCCTCCATCATCTGCTGAGCTCCCATCCACCAGAACTCAGCTTCTCCTGATAACAGATACGTGGCAAACAACAGCTTCTTCTCTTCAGGGCAGGAGGTCGCCCTAAAGATTTTTTCCAGCTCTCTGACCCACTGATCTGCCTGATCAGGGGTAGCATTCCCACTGAACTTAGGTGGGTTGTGCCTCATGAACTCGGCCAGTCCCATCTGTTCTTGGGGTTGACCGACGTGGGAGTTTGTCTCAGCAGATCGGGCAGTTTCCCAGTGCTGCATCGTGGCTTGATGGTTCTGAGCCATCGCTGCATTCTGTTGCTGGATGGCAGTCGCCATCATTTCCATGGCCCTGGCGATCTGACCCATCTCCGAAGAAGGTTGGGGTGGGGTAGAGGGTCTACGTGCCATCTTTCTTCGTTTCAGATTCTGAATCTATAGGCTTCTATATTCCCTACAACTATAAGAATGAAATCGATAAGAATCAATTCATTCAAGGGGTAACAGCTAGACCTTACAAAGGTCAGCATCTCAAAGTCATTAAGAATTTGAGTTCATCAACAGGGTTATAACATTTACAACTTCAAACAAAACACCAGATCAGTTACTGGTGTGCAAACATCAATCCAAACTACCACTTCAGTCAAAATTAAGAACACTCAAAAATCACACCAGAATTCAATGTAGGCTAAATATCAAACCTTTGGAATTAAGATTAAGAATTATCTTGATCCAGTTATGAGTGTGCACCCTCATTCCTTTATCAGGATCTTCTCATTCTTGATACCAAGATTTTCAATTTGAGCATACATTCACTAAAGCACAGAAGCACACACAAACTTTTCAATACAAAACGTTTGAAAACCTTTCACTATAGTTGTTATTTAAAAACTCAAATAACTTTTATGAGCAGAAGAAACACAATGGATCCACAGCCCTCAGGTCATCCTAAGGACGAACTGCTCTGATACCATTAATGTAACATCCCGCCAAAATAATACATACATCCATGTATAATTGAAATTAAGTGTAACCAAATAATATTGAAGAGTGCAAAATAATATGTATTTATATATATATATCAGAAATGAAGTTACTCCTCTTAGGGAGTTTAATACATAACCAAATCAAATGTTTGCAAGATTTTACGAAAATAAAAGAAATGCAGTAAGACAGGCGGTCTCAAAAGAAAACGGCGATCTCCAACTTTAAAACGGCGATCTCTAACAGAAGACCTCAAAACGGGCGATCTTCTATCAGGACACGAAAACCGGCGATCACCACCGAGAGGTAGAAACCGGCGATCTCTCCCTCGGCGACCACTCACTAAGGAGCTCTCCTTCCTGGAAGATCATCTGCTCCCGTGTAACAATTACACGATCATCACAGTTTTTAAAGAGAACCAAGCACAACACCAAAGAAACACCACAGGGTAAGCTAGACATTTTAAAGAGAGTTTAAATAGGAACATTAAAATTAAAGTAAAACAAGTTTCAAGATTATCCATGTAAAACGTAGAGCTGCTCATCCCTTCACCTGATCGCCCAAAAATCATAAACTTCACAAACATTCCTCAGAATCATTCTATTTCACAATACAGCATCAAGTGTCTATCAATAATCAAGTTTCTCATTTCACATGTCAGACTTTCCACTGACTCACAACACAAGACACTTGACACGACTTCCGGATTGACTCGTGCGTTGAACTTAGTATCCAGAGACATGCACTTGTCATACCATACCACTGTGAATCCACACAGCATGCGCATATACAATCTCAATGTTACCATTCTCCTGGTATGACAAGGTTAATCCATACAAACAGCTCGAGCTCGTTCCCATTTGAACAACTCGCCCATACGTATGAACCTCCTTCGACTCTCACCAACTGAATAACTTCATCTACGTGATTCCATTATCTCAGCAGAGTCAGGATCGTCTCATTAACAGGTTACTCACTGATCAATGCACTTCCTAACCAATCTCAACACGGTATTTCCTTTCCTGAAAATACTATGCCTCGATCCCACATCCAAACACATCATACCATTCAAGTAAATGATTCAAATCACATCAACAAACATTTCAAAGCTTCAGATCTTCGAATATCTCATGTAAATCTCAAGTAGTTTCAAAACAACATCAAAAACAGAGATTTCGCAAAACAGCGCCAAAACCGGCGACCTGGTTCAAAAACAAGGTATTTCGAAGGCTTTATATAAAACCGGCGACCACGTCGCCCAAAACACATAGAACAGAGCATTTTACACAGATGAAAACGAAACCGGCGACCACGTCGCACTCATTTCAGAAATAGCTAAACTATGGCTTTTATTGAAAATGGAGTCTAGCTTCCCTTACCTGGACTTGCGCAAACACCTAGAGTTCCGAAATCCAACAGAGCTTGAAGAATGCCTTGGCTCTGTTCTTGAGTCTGGTTTTGAAGGAGTTGCAGAGAACTTTCCCAGGTGCTCCAATGGTGTTGCTTCTCGTCGTACTCTTGCGTGGAGATGCTGAAATCGCAACGCGGAGGAGGGAACTCACTCTTTCTCTCTTCGACTACAACAATGTCTTCCTTTTCTCTCAGCAGTGGATTTCTGTGACTTAAACCAACTTATCCCTCCAAAAGCAGCTGCCACCACCTACTCTGCAGGGAAGTTTGCGTGCACGCTTCCCTGAACAGTACTACTAAGCGTGCCTCTGCGCAGGCTACGCTCTGAGGTCACTATTCTGAACCACTCTTTTGTCTACGTGGCGCGCGTGCAGAACATCTCTTGCTGGGAGTCTGGGGCCCACGTTCTCTGGGTGTAACTCAACGTCGCGCGATGACCTTTCGCCGATGACCACAGGCGCGAAGCTATCACTATCCACCGATGACCTCTCGCGCGAAGGCTAACAACCGATGACCTCTCGCGCGAAGGCTAACAACCGATGACCTCTCGCGCGAAGGCTAACAACCGATGACCTCTCGCGCGAAGGCTAACAACGGATGACCTCTCGCGCGAAGGTTAACAACCGATGACCTCTCGCGCGAAGGCTAACAACCGATGACCTCTCGCGCGAAGGCTAACAACCGATGACCTCTCGCGCGAAGGTTAACAACCGATGACCTCTCGCGCGAGGGCTAGCAACCGATGACCTCTCCCCCTGATGATGCCCGCATGCCCCTCGCGCCCAGGCGATCCTGCATGCCTTGCGCCCTGGCGATGCTCGATGACACATCGCCACGCCTTCCTTGAGGTCCTCATTCCATCCACTATGTTACGTCTAAGGTATCTTCTCCACATGACTCGGTGACGTCGGTGGCTTCATATTTCCAAGAGTAGGTCAGCACTTCTCCTCGTTCTTCCATGCATGCTACACTAAGGGTGATCTCTTTCGCTCAAGCATAGAGTTCACATGCACAGCGCATCTAAGGTTTAACCCACACACCTTGATACGCGTGGCTGTTGAAACCCACTCTGGTTGATCCAGGATGGTGACCACCTACTACGTGCATTTTCGGTGATCATGTACAACCTACTCGACAGGCGATCATGTCCCAGGTCAAGGGCGACGTCCGATGTCTGCCACTACGAAACTTCATTTACCAACTTTGTATTTAGATAATGACACCTTCCGAAATTATCTAAATATACCACTTTTATTCCAATTTAATTTTCCAGGTCCTTACACGATCCTAGCACCTTCACACGAGAGTACGACGAGCGACAGCCACCATTAGAGCACCTGGGCAGTTCTTTGCAAGTCCTCAAACAAGACGCAAAAACAGAGCCAAGGCGTTCTTCAAGTTTTTTTTGGGTTTCGGAACTCTAGGTGTTTGCGCAAGTCCAGGTAAGGGAAGCTAGACTTCATCTTAAATACAAGCCATAGATTAGCTGTTTCTGAAGTAAGGGCGACGTGGTCGCCGGTTTTCGTTTTCATCTTCGTGAATGCTCTCTTTCTATGTGGTTGGCGACGTGGTCGCCGGTTTTATATACAGACTTTGAAATACCCCCGTTTTTGAAACAGATCGCCGGTTTTGGCGTTGTTTGCGAAACTCTCTGTTTTTGGTGTTGCTTTGAAACTGTCTGAGACTTAAATGTGATATTCAAAATCTGAACCTTTGGAATGATTGTTGCTGTGATTAAATCATTTATTTAGTGGGATGATGTCTTGAATGCTGTGAATGTGAGACCGAGGCATAGTATTTTCAGGAAGGAAATACCGTGTAATCGTATGTATTTTGTATTGACCTGGGGGCTTGTCTAGAAGGAGATATCCTGACTCTGCTGATATAATGGAATCCGTAGATGAAGTTATTCAGTTGTGGAGAGTCGAAGGAGGTTCATATGTATGGGTGAGTTGTTCAAAAGGGAACGAGCTCGGCCTGTTATATGAATTAACCTTGTCATACCGGGAGAGTTAATGACATTGAGACTTTATGCGCATAGCTGTGTGGATTCACAGCGACCCTGTTTGGATTTCACAGTGGTATGGTATGACAGGTGCAAATCTCTGGGCCTGAGTCAACGCACAAGTAAATCCGGAAGTAGTGTCAAGTGTCTTGTGTGATGAGTCAGTAGAAGTCTGACGTGTGAATGAGGAACATTGAAATTTGTTAGACACTTGATGCTTTACGTGAAAATGAATGACTCTGGAAAATATTGTGAACTGTATGATTTCTTGGTGGTCATATGAAGGGAACGAGGAACTGATAGTTGTTAC
>JAAFYQ010000165.1:0-12320 GCA_013389735.1 Phaseolus lunatus | reverse complement strand
AAATATTATATATATGAAATGAAGTTGCTCCTCTTAGGGAGTTTAATACAATTCGGTCAAATTTTTCCAGAAACATAACAAAATACAGTAAAAAACAAACAGGCGATCTCCTTCGGAAGAACCGATCTCCTATCAAGACAGAAAAAAAAACCGGCGATCACCCGATGGAGGCAACACAGGCGATCACCCGATAGAGACAGAAAACCGCGATCTCCTCTCGGCGATCACTCACTAGAGGCTCTTCTTCCTGGAAGATCATCTGCTCCCGTGTAACAATTACACGATCATCACAGTTTTGAGAAAAACAACCACAATAACAGATAAAAGGGTAAGCTAGATAATTTTAAAAGAATTTTAAATCAAGAACATGAAAATCCAAGTAAACCAAGTTCCAAAATATCCATTAAAACGTAGAGCTGCAAAACCTCATAGCATTCAGCTGATCGCCCAAAATCACAAACTTCACAACATTCACCCATAGTCATTCCATTTCACAATACAGCATCAAGTGTCTATCAATATTCAAGTTTCTCATTTCACATGTCAGACTTTCCACTGACTCACCACACAAGACACTTGACACTACTTCCGGATTGACTCGTGCGTTGATTAGACTCAGAGATCTGCACCTGTCATACCACACCACTGTGAAATCCACACAGGGTCGCTGTGAATCCACACAGCATGCGCATATATCATCTCAATGTTACCATAGTTCTCCTGGTATGACAGGGTTAATCCATAGGACAGACGGAGCTCGTTCTTTTTCACACGAGACGCCCATCATATAGACCTCCTTCGACTCTCAACAACTGAGTAACTTCCTCTACGTGATTCCATTACCTCAGCAGAGTCAGGATATCCCCTTAGGAATCACCGATCAATGCACCTACCACAAGATCTTACACGGTTTTTCTTTCCTGAAAATACTATGCCTCGATCCCACATTCACAGCATTCAAAGACATCATGCCACACTTAAAAGAATGATTTCAATCACAGCAATAGCCATTTCAAAGGATTCATATTTTCGAATATCTCATGTAAATCTCAAGCAGTTCTCAAAACAACATCAAACACAAGGAGTTCGCAAAACAGCGCCAAAACCGGCGATCTAGTTCAAAATATGGTATTTCGAAGGCTGTATATTAAAACAGGCGACCACGTCGCCCAAGCACACAACACAGAGCATTTCACGAAGATGAAAGCGAAAACGGCGACCACGTCGCCCACACTTCAGAAATGGTTCCACTATGGCTCGTATTAAAGATGAAGTCTAGCTTCCCTTACCTGGACTTGCGCAACCACCAGGAGCTTCGAAATCCAACGAAGCTTGCAGAATACCTTGGCTCTGTTTTTTCGCGTCTGGTCTGAAGAACTTGCAGAGGACTACCCAAGTGCTCCAATGGTGTTGCTTCTCGTCGTACTCTTGTGTGGAGAGGCTGAAATCGCAACGCGGAGGAGGGAACTCACTCTTTCTCTCTTCGACTACAACAACGTTTTCCTTTCTTCAGTAGTGGATTTCAGTAACTTAAACCAACTTATCCCTCCAAAAGCAGCTGCCACCACCCACTCTGCAGGGAAGTTTGCGTGTACGCTTCCCTGCACAGTACTACTAAGCATGCCTCTGCGCAGGCTACGCTATGAGGTCACTATTCTGAACCACCTTTTGTCTACGTGGCGCGCGTGCAGAACATCTCTTGCTGGGAGTCTGGGGCCCACGTTCTCTGGGTGTAACTCAACGTCGCGCGATGACCTTTCGCCGATGACTACCAGCTCGAAGAGAAACCACTGATGACCTCTCGCGCGAAGACGATCCACCGATGACCTCGCGCGAAGACTACCACCGATGACCTCGCGCAAAGACTACCACCGATGACCTCGCGCGAAGACTACCACGATGACATCTTCCTGGCGAACGACCGATGTCTTCCTCTGGGAGACAACCGATGTCTTCCCTGGCGACGCCCTCATAACTCTCGCGCCTTGGCCACGTCCACTGCATCGCGCCCTGGCAATGCCGCGTGCCTCGCGCCCGCGCGATGCCCGCATGCCCCTCGCGCCCGCGCGATGCCTGCATGCCTCTCGCGCCCGCGCGATGCCTGCATGCCTCTCGCCCAGGCGATGACGTGTAGTCTAGGCGACCGGCGATGATGTATAAACAAGGAACTCTATAGTTTTTTTTTTTTCCCTACTACACTTTCCTTCTTTTTAACTTAGATAAAACATACTTAGAATTTACTTAAAACATACTCTTTCATTCCAATAAATTTCAGGTCCTTACATTCTCCCCAACAACAAAAATTTTCGTCCTCGAAAATTGGATTACAAGGAAAAGAGGTATGGATAAGCCTCCCTCATGGGTTCTTCTAACTCCCAAGTAGAATCCCCCGATTTCTCATCCCACACCACTCTCACCATGTCGATGGTCTTGCCCCTGAGCTGTTTACATTGCCGATCGTCAATCCTGACTGTTTGGCTTCAAAGGACAAGTCATCCCTAATCTGCACGTCGTCTACATCCAGCACATGACTAGGGTCTGCCATGTACTTCCTCAGCTGTGACACGTGAAACACATTGTGCAGATTCACCAGATGGGGAGGTAGGGCGATCTCATACGCCACTGGGCCAATCCTTCTTAAGATCTGATATGGTCCCACGAACTTAGGGGACAACTTCTTTGACCTGATCGCCCGCCCTACACCCTTGGTTGGTGTCACTTTCATGAACACGTGATCTCCAGCAGCAAACTCCAAAGGCTTTCTCCTCTGATCTGCATAGGACTTCTGCCTACTCTGAGAGGCTTTCATTCTGCTTTGTATCTGCTTCACCTTCTCGGTCGTCTGCTGAATCAACTCTGGCCCAACCAAGACTGCCTCGCCCTCCTGGTACCAACATAAGGGAGTTCTGCATTTCCTCCCATACAGGGCTTCATATGGTGCCATCCCAATGCTGGCGTGGTAGCTATTGTTATAGGTAAACTCCACTAGTGGCAACACCTCCTCCCAACCTCCCAATTGATCCAAAACGCATGCCCTCAGCAGATCTTCCAAAGATTGGATCGTCCTCTCTGACTGACCATCTGTTTGGGGATGATATGCAGAGCTCATCCTCAACTTGGTTCCCAAACACTCTTGCAAGGTCTGCCAAACCGTGAAGTGAACCTGGGATCTCTATCTGAAATGATGCTGGAAGGCACTCCATGCAACCTCACAATCTCCTTGATGTACAGCTGTGCCAACTTGGCCATGGGCATCTTCATATATACTGGGAGGAAGTGGGCACTCTTCGTCAGCCTATCAATGATGACCCAGATTGCATCATGACCCTTTACCGATCTGGGTAAATGGGTGACAAAATCCATGGCAATGCTGTCCCACTTCCACTCGGGGATATCCAGTTGCTGCAACAGCCCGCCAGGTCTTTGATGCTCTACCTTCGCCTTTTGACACGTTAAGCAGGTTGCCACGTACTGGGCGACGTCCCTCTTCATGCCTGACCACCAAAATGACTCCTTCAAGTCATGGTACATCTGTCATGCCTGGGTGAAGGTTGAGGCGGCTCTTATGACCTTCCTCTAGGATCATCTTCTTCAACTCATCATTTGCAGGTATGTAAATTCTGCCATCAAACCTCAAGATCCATCATCGCCCATCTCAAAGCCTCTCGCCTGATCTGTCCCTAGTGACTCCACAGTGCGCTTCAGGCTAGGGTCCTCCAATTGTTTATCCTTCAACATCCAAGGAAGTCATTAGTTATAGCAGCTTACTACAACTAATGTGATTCACGTGAAATTCCACTCCAAGGTTTAAGTCTCTGAACTGCTCGATCAGTTTCTGCTCTTCCATCATCATGGTGGCGACTTGTATAGACTTCCTACTCAAGGCATCTGCCACTACATTGGCCTTCCCTGGGTGATACATGAGTGAAAGTCGTAGTCCTTTAGGAATTCCATCCACCTTCTTTGTCTCATGTTTAGTTCCTTCTGATCGAACAGGTACTTCAAGCTCTTGTGGTCACTGAATACCTGGAACCGAGCTCCATAAAGATAATGCCTCCAGATCTTCAAGGCAAACACTACCGCTGCCAACTCCAAATCATGAGTAGGGTAGTTTCTCTCATGCACCTTGAGTTGCCTTGAAGCATATGCAACCACTCTCTTCTCTTGCATCAAGACGCATCCCAAGCCTTGATGTGAGGCATCACAGAAGACATCAAAAGGTCTTCCTACTTCTGGAATCACCAGCACTGGAGCACTGGCAACCTCTCCTTTAGTTCCCTGAAGCTCTGCTCACATCGGTCGGTCCAAGCAAAGGGTTGGTCCTTGCGGGTCAGTTGTGTTAAAGGAGCCACTACTTTGGAAAAATCCTCAATAAACCTCCGATAGTAGCCCGCCAACCCCACAAAGCTCCTTATCTCAGTCACTGTCTTAGGACGTTCCCATTGCAGCACTGCCTCTACCTTGGCTGGATCTACCGAGATCCCTGGGCAGATATCACGTGTCCTAAGAAGTTGACTTCCCTTCAGCCAGAACTCACACTTGGAGAACTTGGCATAGAGCTGCTTCTCTCTCAGTATTTCCAATACTGTCCTCAGGTGTTCCTCATGCTCTTCCTCGGTCCTTGAATAAATGAGGATGTCATCTATGAAGACCACCACAAACTTATCCAAGAAAGGGCGAAAGATCCTATTCATGTAGTCCATGAATAGAGCTGGAGCATTGGTGACTCCAAATGGCATCACTACATACTCGTAGTGCCCATATCGAGACCTAAAAGCTGTCTTCTGAACATCTTCAGCTTTTACCAAGATTTGGTGATACCCCGATCTCAGGTCAATCTTGGAGAACACCGAGGCCCCATGAATTTGGTCCATCAAATCATCAATCCGAGGTAGGGGGTACTTGTTCTTGATGGTCAATTTGTTCAATTGCCTGTAGTCTATACACAGCCGAGACCCTCCATCCTTCTTCTTGACTAGGAGCACTGGAGCTCCCCATGGAGATACGCTGGGTCTGATGAACTGCTTCTCCAGCAACTCTTCCACTTGCTTCTTTAACTCCACTAACTCGGCTGGTGCCATCCTGTAAGGTGCCATTGACACTGGTCCAGCTCCAGGTACCAAGTCAATAGAGAATTCCACTTCTCTCTTAGGGGGTAACCCAGGCACCTCTTCTGGGAATACATCTGTGAAATCTTTCACCACTTGTATCCTGTTTACGTCCCCTTTATTCTCCACTTCCAACCGGGCGAGCACTACGAAGCACCTCGCCTCTCCTTCCAGCTCTGATCGCCCTTGTTGAACTGACAACACATCCGGTTCTTGGGGGTCTGGAAACGCTACCTTCTGCCTACCACAGTCTATGAGAACGTGATTGGCAGCTAACCAATCATTCCCAGGATGACATCCAGGTCCTGAAGAGGTAGGCAGATCAAGTTCACTTGAATCTGCGTCCTTCTACAATCACTGGACATTCAGGGCACACTGTAGAGGTCGACACCTGTCCTGACGCAGGTGTAGAGACCAACAGCTCGAAAGGTAACTCCTTCACTAGGAGGCCCAACTCAGCTACACACAGGCTTGACACAAAGGAGTGTGTCGCTCCAGAATCAAACAAGGCCCTTACACCTCTACCAGCAATAAAAACAAACACCTTGGATGAGGTTACCTGATTGAGCTGCCTCTGCTCCAGACATGGCGAACACCCTCCCTGTTGCCTGAGGTCTGCCGCCCTCGATTCTCAACTGTTGGGAGCCACTGGGTTGGGTCGCCCCATTCCTGCTAGGGCACTCTCTAGCAACGTGCCCTGTCCTTTGGCAGACGAAACATTTCCTCTCTGAAGTCTTCTTGAAACAAGCATTGGAGGCGTGTGGTCCACCACAGTGAAGACACTTAGGTTTCCAAGGTTGTTGCTGTTGGAACTGGGGAGGTGCTGCTCCTGCCCGATGTGATGGAGGTCTCGCATAGGGTTTGCTTTGTGGTGCTGTGCCTTAGCTCTCCCACTGGAAGGACCTCCTGGGTGTGACCTGATCACCCGAGACTCACCCTTTTCCAGGGTCTCCACCATCTTCGCCTTCTCCACTAAGGCGTGGAACTCCCTGATGCACATCGGGGCTATGGTCTTCTTCAGCCCATGCTTCAGCCCTTCCTCGAACTTCCTACCCTCCAGCCTCGGAGGTCGCCTGGGTATAGAACCGGGCGAGGTACTCAAAACGGGCAGCATAGGCGTTTACTGACATGTCCCCCTGCTCCAACTTTAAGAACTCAGCTTCCCTTGCAAACTTGGCGCTGTCTGGGAAGTATTTCTCCAAGAACTTCACCCTGAAGCTCTCCCAATCCAGAACATCCTCTCGGGCCTCCAATCATCTGCTGAGCTCCCATCCACCAGAACTCAGCTTCTCCTGATAGCAGATACGTGGCAAACAACAGCTTTTTCTCTTCAGGGCAGGAGGTCGCCCTAAAGATTTTCTCCACCTCCCTGACCCACTGATCTGCCTGGTCAGGGGTAGCATTCCCACTGAACTTAGGTGGGTTGTGCCTCATGAACTCGGCCAGTCCCATCTGTTCTTGGGGCTGACCGACGTGGGAGTTTGTCTCAGCAGATCGGGCAGTTTCCCAGTGCTGCATTGTGGCTTGATGGTTCTGAGCCATCGCCGCATTCTGCTGCTGAATGGCAGTGGCCATCATCTCGATGGCCTTGGCGATCTGACTCATCTCTGAGGAAGGTTGAGGTGGGGTAGCAGGTCTACGTGCCATCTTCTGAATCTATTGACTTCTATATTCCCTACAACTATAAGAATGAAATCGATAAGAATCAATTCATTCAAGGGGTAACAGCTAGACCTTACAAAGGTCAGCATCTCAAAGTCATCTAGAATTTGAGTTCATCAACAGAATCATAACACTTATAACTTCACACAAAACACCAGAACAGTTACTGGTGTGCAAACATCAGTCCAAACTACCACCTCAGTCAAATTCAAGAACACTCAAAAATCACACCAGAATTCAATGTAGGCTAAACATCAAACCTTTGGAATTAAGATTAAGAATTATCTTGATCCAGTTATGAGTGTGCACCCTCACCACTTTATCAAGACCTTCTTATTCTTAATACTAAGATTTTCAGTTAGGCACACGTTCACCCAAGCACACGCAAGAGTTCAAAACTAAAACGTTTGAAAACCTTCCACTATAGTGGTTATTTAAAACTCAAATAAATTTTATGAGCAGAAGAAACACAATGGATCCACAGCCCTCAGGTCATCCTAAGGCGAACTGCTCTTATACCATTAATGTAACATCCCGCCAAAATACTATACAAATGTATATAATGAAAATAAAGGTAACAAATAGATTCTATGAACAAAATATTATATATATGAAATGAAGTTGCTCCTCTTAGGGAGTTTAATACAAATTCGGTCAAATTTTCCAGAAACATAAACAAAATACAGTAAAAAAAACAAAACAGGCGATCTCCTATCGGAAGAAACCGATCTCCTATCAAGACAGAAAAAAACAGGCGATCACCCGATGGAGGCAGACACAGGCGATCACCCGATAGAGACAGAAAACCGGCGATCTCCTCCTCGGCGATCACTCACTAGAGGGCTCTTCTTCCTGGAAGATCATCTGCTCCCGTGTAACAATTACACGATCATCACAGTTTTGAGAAAACAACCACAATAACAGATAAAAGGGTAAGCTAGATAATTTAAAAGAAGTTTAAATCAAGAACATGAAAATCCAAGTAAACCAAGTTCCAAAATATCCATGTAAAACGTAGAGCTGCTCATAGCATTCAGCTGATCGCCCAAAATCACAAACTTCACAACATTCACCCATAGTCATTCCATTTCACAATACAGCATCAAGTGTCTATCAATATTCAAGTTTCTCATTTCACATGTCAGACTTTCCACTGACTCACCACACAAGACACTTGACACTACTTCCGGATTGACTCGTGCGTTGATTAGACTCAGAGATCTGCACCTGTCATACCACACCACTGTGAAATCCACACAGGGTCGCTGTGAATCCACACAGCATGCGCATATATCATCTCAATGTTACCATAGTTCTCCTGGTATGACAGGGTTAATCCATAGGACAGACGGAGCTCGTTCTTTTTCACACGAGACGCCCATCATATAGACCTCTTCGACTCTCAACAACTGAGTAACTTCCTCTACGTGATTCCATTACCTCAGCAGAGTCAGGATATCCCCTTAGGAATCACCGATCAATGCACCTACCACAAGATCTTACACGGTATTTTCTTTCCTGAAAATACTATGCCTCGATCCCACATTCACAACATTCAAAGACATCATGCCACACTTAAAAGAAGGATTTCAATCACAGCAATAGCCATTTCAAAGGATTCATATTTTCGAATATCTCATGTAAATCTCAAGCAGTTCTCAAAACAACATCAAACCAAGGAGTTCGCAAAACAGCGCCAAAACCGGCGATCTAGTTCAAAATATGATATTTCGAAGGCTGTATATTAAAACAGGCGACCACGTCGCCCAAGCACACAAACAGAGCATTTCACGAAGACGTAGCGAAAACGGCGACCACGTCGCCCACACTTCCAAAATGGTTCACTATGGCTCGTAGTAAAGATGAAGGCTAGCTTCCCTTACCTGGACTTGCGCAACCACCAGGAGCTTCGAAATCCAACGAAGCTTGCAGAATACCTTGGCTCTGTTTTTCGCGTCTGGTCTGAAGACTTGCAGAGGACTACCCAATGCTCCAATGGTGTTGCTTCTCGTCGTACTCTTGTGTGGAGAGGCTGAAATCGCAACGCGGAGGAAGGAACTCACTCTTTCTCTCTTCGACTACAACAACGTTTTCCTTTTCTTCAGTAGTGGATTTCAGTAACTTAAACCAACTTATCCCTCCAAAAGCAGCTGCCACCACCCACTCTGCAGGGAAGTTTGCGTGCACGCTTCCCTGAACAGTACTACTAAGCATGCCTCTGCGCAGGCTACGCTATGAGGTCACTATTCTGAACCACCTTTTGTCTACGTGGCGCGCGCGCAGAACATCTCTTGCTGGGAGTCTGGGCCCACGTTCTCTGGGTGTAACTCAACGTCGCGCGAGACCTTTCGCCGATGACTACCAGCTCGAAGAGAAACCACTGATGACCTCTCGCGCGAAGACGATCCACCGATGACCTCGCGCGAAGACTACCACCGATGACCTCGCGCGAAGACTACCAACGATGACCTCGCGCGAAGACTACCACCGATGACATCTTCCTGGCGAACGCCGATGTCTTCCTCTGGAGACAACCGATGTCTTCCCCTGGCGACGCCCTCATAACTCTCGCGGCCTTGGCCACGTCACATGCATCGCGCCCTGGCAATGCCCGCGTGCCTCGCGCCCGCCCGATGCCCGCATGCCCCTCGCGCCCGCGCGATCCTGCATGCCTCTCGCGCCCCGCGCGATGCCTGCATGCCTTTGCGCCCACGCGATGCCTGCATGCCTCGTGCCCAGGCGATGACGTGTAGTCTAGGCGACCGGCGATGATGTATAAACAAGGACTCTTATAGTTTTTTTTTTTTTCTAGACTACCTTCCTTCTTTTTAACTTAGATAAAACATACTTAGAATTTACTTAAACCATACTCTTTCATTCCAATAAATTTCAGGTCCTTACACTTTCCATACCAACTCTCTGATGTAAACTATTCTGAAACACCCTTTTGTCTACGTGTCGCGCATGCAGGACGTCTCATGCTGGGAGCCTGGGTCCCACCTTATCTGTGTGAAACACGACATCGCGCGATAACCTTCCACCGATGACTCATCCTAGCGGACGACCGATGTCTCTCCCTGGAGGATGACCGATGTCTTTCCCCTGGAAGACGACCGATGTCTCTCCCTGGGAGACGACCGATGTCTCTCCCTGGGAATGACCGATGTCTCTCCTTGGAAGACAACCGATGTCTCTCCCCTGGGAACGAGCCGATGTCTCTCGCTGGGAGACGACCGATGCGTCCCTCATCCTGGCGATGACCGTCGTCTCCGCCCTGCGCGATCCCCGCGTGTCTCTCATCCCGGCGATGCTTATGACACATCGCCACGCCTTGCTGAGGTTCTTCATCCACTATGTTACGTCCAAGGTTACACCTCCACATGGCTGGTGACGTCGGTAGCTTCACATTTCCAAAAAGATCAGCACTACTCCTCGTGCGCCCATGCATGCAACACTAAGGACGATTTCTTATGCTCAAGCATAGAGTTTCGCATGCACAGCGTATCTAAGGCTAACCCACACCTTGATACGCGTGGTTTTTTCGACCCACTATGGTTGATCAGTATCTTGACCACATACTAAGTGCCACTTTCAGCGATCATGTACACAATAGGCGATTGGCGATCATGTGCACCAAGTGTGATGGCGATCATGTGTACTCTAGGCGACAGGCGATTATGTCCAGAGAATCGAGATCGCCTCCGTCTTCAACACCGATCTCGTAGAATTCTAGCTACACTTCCTTCCTTTATATTTAAATAAAAACATACTTAGAATTTACTTAAATATATCACTTCATTCCATTAAAATTTTCTAGGTCCTTACACTTAAATAATGAGATAATCGGTTTTAAATTTGTTACAGCAGTTATGAAGTTAGTTGAAAACCCCTCAGACAGTCCATGAAAGACAATCGGTTTAAAAGAAATTATAACTAGTTGTTTTATCATAGTTTTCAAAAGCATATTTTCTCTTTTAAAACCAGATTGGTCAACTTGTGTTTATGATTAAAAATGAACTTACAAATCCTAAAACACCCTAAAAGATTTTGAACAACAGCAGCTACCCAGCAACTCAAGATCTTCAGGATTCTGATTCATCAAAGCTTGACTCAACATTCTCCCCCTATTTGATGAAGACAAATCCTGGTTGCTTTGAGGAGTTGTGTTTAGAATTTGATAATCACCTGCAATCACAGATAGAAGTAGAAAAACACAGAATACTCTTTGCCAAAAAGTTAGAGCACCATAACACAGTTTCACAGCCAAATCAGAATAAAGACAAACCATAGGTGCAAACAGCAAAAGAACAATCGATTAAAACGCAATTAACCGGTTTGAAAATATCAGAGTAGTGAAAACTTCTATCTAAAGCAATGATTAAAGGCAGAATTAAAATGTGCAGTTATAATCAATTACAACCCAAAGAAACCCCACTAATTCTCCCCCTATTTTGTCTTATCAAATAGACAAAAGGAAGGTATAAAAACAGAAATTGTTTAGAAAACTAAACCAGAAACACTTAAAAGGAGGATTGTCCTCCCTATCAAATTGCAGTTCTGAATTTGATTATGGAGCTCTTCAACTCTCTCATCCAGGTTGGTAAAACGTGATTGCATATTGTTAAAGTTCTCACCAAATTGTTGGAAATTTTGTAGCGCAAAAAAAAAAGTCATATAGATTCCTTTGATTTTCAGCAAGGTGTCCATCCTGCTCACCATGAATCTTTCAAAGAAACATTGATGTAATCCTTTCTCCTGTGTAGCCACACTAGGTCCTTCTTCAGGAGCTGGATTCTCTTGAGCTGCAGCAGTTTTCAGGTTCATCATCATGGACTCCACTTGGGCCAGCTTCACCATCCTTGCTCACCCATTTCCCATCAATCTTGGTAAATCCCATTTTGCTTAAGGATCCACTATTGACTTCACTTGATAACTTTACATTTTGACTTTTCTTCTTCCAAATCTACTTCAAATATTGCAGAAATTGTGGTTACCAAAACAACATAAGGATAGTGAAAGTCACCTAACCTCATGGCTTTCTGCATAGTTCTTTAATAATGTGAATCCAATTCAACTTGATTTTGTTCATAATGCAGTATATGAGAACCAAGTCTTCCTCTGATAGTGTGGAGTGATTGCCTCCCCTTGGAGTCAGAATCCATGAGACAGCAAGGCTATAAGTCTTGCATCCAGCTTTAGCCCTCCAACAGCAAGATTTTTCACTCTTGCTTGTAGGATTCTTTAGGCAGCTTTTGTAAACTGCATTTTGTTAAACTCATCCATCCTCCAATGTTTCCTCTATGAATTCTCAGTCTAGAGAATTTTCAGGCAGCCACAGTCTCCACACATCATTGGTGATTTCCAAGTCCACCCTTTCCATGAGACAATGAGCTGTCACCATTAAATTGCAAATTAGTGTATAAACTCTTACCAAATCTGGATAAAGGTTTCCATTTAATTCCGAAAATCGTTTCAGAAGTTGTTCCTTCAGCAACCTCCTTACTCCAGATTTCTGTTCTTTCAGCCACTTGAAAGAGATAACCTTTGGAG
>JAAFYQ010000164.1:0-26132 GCA_013389735.1 Phaseolus lunatus | reverse complement strand
TTTCTTTGGTGCTTATAAACATATGAGTATGTGTGATTGCTTAATAACAATATCATAAATCCTTTTTAATAACCCTGTTCAAGATTCAATTCTTTGTTTCAAGTTGTTTTTAAAGTTTCAAGAGTTGATTTTCTTGGTTGAATATCTTTCATGATCTTGCTGCTATCAAAGTACCTAATCTGTTATGGAAAACTCTCTGTTTAATCTCAAATCTAATATGATCTTATTTCCGACTTTGTTAAAAGTAATCAGAAAATAAATTTGTTATTTTAAAAATCATTATGTTATTTTTCTTTGAATATAAAAAACAGTTTCGATTTGCAAAAAATTTTATAAGCTCAATTCACCCGCCCTCTTGAACTTAGACACTAATAGACCCAACAACAACAACGACCTTTCTCGGAGATTTTTTCGATTAGGCGCCTTGGGTGCAAAGTAATTACCATTAACAGATAAAACAGTCACCTGAGTTTAGGCGCTCTGTGGGATGAGCAAAGTTGCACAGGTGAACCATCTGATTTAGCACAGGATAAGTCGGGCTAACTCAATGTGTAAGCAGTCACTTGAGTTTAGGCGCTCTGTTAAACAAGTTGAAGTTGCATAGTTTGATCATCCAATTATACGATGGCAGATAAGTCGGCCTCTCTCGATAAGGTTATCCGAGTAGGGGCCCTGCAAGGAGCATCGTGACCAAGTTGTAAGCCAAGCAAGTACGTTGAAATAACGATCAAACCTGGAGATGCGCAATTATCTGAGTACACATTATACGAAGCAGTACTTAGCGGAATCAAGGTATGATGCGCCAAGTTTGAGCATTTGCTAGTAGTGGCTATGGAATACAACTTAGCAAAAGGTTAGTTTTTTTTTAAGTTGAATTCTTATTATCTTTATTATTCTATGATGGAAAAAGTTAGCACAAGATGAGTTATTTAGTTGATTTACTTAAGCACGTGTGCATTAGTACAAGTTACATAAGCTAGTCGAGATGTATTATGGTATGCATTTGCAAGGTTTCAAGGCATCCATTTTCGACAAAGTAATTGCATTAAAACAAGATAAGTTAGCGATAAATGATAAGAGTACGAAGGGCATGAGCAGTTAATGTTTACAGATAATTGGCTCCCATTTCTATTTCTCCATGATTTGGCCATCCACTACCTTTTTGCCCAGTCCCAGTTAGGAATAGTCTAAGCCTAGGTGGTGTAACATCCCGCCAAAATACTATACAAATGTATATAATGAAAATAAAGGTAACAAATAGATTCTATGAACAAAATATTATATATGAAATGAAGTTGCTCCTCTTAGGAGTTTAATACAAATTCGGTCAAATTTTTCCAGAACATAAACAAAATACAGTAAAAAAAACAAAGAAGGCGATCTCCTATCGGAAGAAACCGATCTCCTATCGGACGAGACCGATCACCTATCAAGACAGAAAAAAAACAGGCGATCACCCGATGGAGGCAGACACAGGCGATCACCCGATAGAGACAGAAAACCGGCGATCTCCTCCTCGGCGATCACTCACTAGAGGGCTCTTCTTCCTGGAAGATCATCTGCTCCCGTGTAACAATACACGATCATCACAGTTTTGAGAAAAACAACCACAATAACAGATAAAAGGGTAAGCTAGATAATTTAAAAGAAGTTTAAATCAAGAACATGAAAATCCAAGTAAACCAAGTTCCAAAATATCCATGTAAAACGTAGAGCTGCTCATAGCATTCAGCTGATCGCCCAAAATCACAAACTTCACAACATTCACCCATAGTCATTCCATTTCACAATACAGCATCAAGTGTCTATCAATATTCAAGTTTCTCATTTCACATGTCAGACTTTCCACTGACCCACCATGCATAGACACATGACACTACTTCCAATTTGACTCGTGTGTTGACTCAGGCCCAGAGATTTGCACCTGTCATACCTACCACTGTGAATCCACACAGCATGCGCATATACCATCTCATTGTTACCATTCTCTCGGTATGACAAGGTTAATTCGTATAACAGGCCGAGCTCGTTCCCATTTGAACAACTCGCCCATTCATACGAACCTCCTTCGACTCTCACCAACTGAATAACTTCATCTACGTGATTTCATTATCTCAGCAGAGTCAGGATATCTCCTTCTAGACAAGCCCCTAGTCAATACACCTATACAGATCTACACGGTATTTCCTTTCCTGAAAATACTATGCCTCGATCCCACATTCACAGCATTCAAACACATCACATAACACTTAAAGGAATGATTTCAATCACAGCAAAACTCAATCCAAGGTTCTTACTTTCGAATATCCCATTTAAATCCCACACCGTTTCAAAGCAACATCAAAAACAGGGAGTTCGTAAACAACGCCAAAACCGGCGATCTAGTTCAACCACAGAGCGTTTTCAAAGACTATGTTTAAAACCGGCGACCACGTCGCCCAAACACATAACACAAAGCATTTCATGAAGACGAAAGCGAAAACGGCGACCACGTCGCCCACACTTCAGAAAAGGCTAAGCGATGGTTCGTATTAAAGATGAAGGCTAGCTTCCCTTACCTGGACTTGCGCAACCACCAGGAGCTTCGAAATCCAACGAAGCTTGCAGAATACCTTGGCTCTGTTTTTGCGTCTGGTTTTGAAGGAGTTGCAGAGAACTTTCCCAGGGGCTCCAATGGTGTTGCTTCTCGTCGTACTCTTGTGTGGAGATGCTGAAATCGCAACGCGGAGGAGGTAACTGGAGGAGAAGGGAAGAAACTCACTCTTTCTCTCGTCGAATACAACAATGTTTTCCTTTTCTCCCAGCAGTGGATTTTTGTAACTTAAACCAACTTATCCCTCCAAAAGCAGCTGCCACCACCTACTCTGCAGGGAAGTTTGCGTGCACGCTTCCCTGAACAGTACTACTAAGCGTGCCTCTGCGCAGGCTACGCTCTGAGGTCACTATTCTGAACCACTCTTTCGTCTACGTGGCACGCGTGCAGAACGTCTCTTGCTGGGAGTCTGGGGCCCACGTTCTCTGGGTGTAACTCAACGTCGCGCGATGACCTTTCGCCGATGACTACCAGCTCGAAGAGAAACCACTGATGACCTCTCGCGCGAAGACGATCCACCGATGACCTCGCGCGAAGACGATCCACCGATGACCTCGCGCGAAGACTACCACCGATGACCTCGCGCGAAGACTACCACCGATGACCTCGCGAAGACTACCACCGATGACATCTTCCTGGCGAACGACCGATGTCTTCCTCTGGGAGACAACCGATGTCTTCCCTGGCGACGCCCTCATAACTCTCGCGCCTTGGCCACGTCCACATGCATCGCGCCCTGGCAATGCCTGCGTGCCTCGCGCCCGCGCGATGCCCGCATGCCCCTCGCGCCCGCGCGATGCCTGCATGCCTCTCACGCCCGCGCGATGCCTGCATGCCTCTCACGCCCGCGCGATGTCTGCATGCCTCTCGCGCCGCGCGATGCCCACCTGGCGCTCATGAGTAGCAGGCGACCGGCGACCTCGTAGCCTTCTAAACTTAACTTTTTCCTCCCTTTCTATTCTAAATAAAAACATACTTAGAATTTATTTAAAACATACTCTTTCATTGCAATAAATTTCAGGTCCTTACATTCTCCCCAACAAGAAAAATTTTCGTCCTCGAAAATTGGATTACAAGGAAAAGAGGTATGGATAAGCCTCCCTCATGGGTTCTTCTAACTCCCAAGTAGAATCCCCCGATTTCTCATCCCACACCACTTTCACCATGTCGATGGTCTTGCCCCTGAGCTGTTTACATTGCCGATCGTCAATCCTGACTGGTTTTGCTTCAAAGGACAAGTCATCCCTAATCTGCACGTCGTCTACATCCAGCACATGACTAGGGTCTGCCATGTACTTCCTCAGCTGTGACACGTGAAACACATTGTGCAGATTCGCCAGATGGGGAGGTAGGGCGATCTCATACGCCACTGGGCCAATCCTTCTTAAGATCTGATATGGTCCCACGAACTTAGGGGACAACTTCTTTGACCTGATCGCCCGCCCCACACCCTTGGTTGGTGTCACTTTCATGAACACGTGATCTCCAGCAGCAAACTCCAAAGGCTTTCTCCTCTGATCTGCATAGGACTTCTGCCTACTCTGAGAGGCTTTCATTCTGCTTTGTATCTGCTTCACCTTCTCGGTCGTCTGCTGAATCAACTCTGGCCCAACCAAGACTGCCTCGCCCTCCTGGTACCAACATAAGGGAGTTCTGCATTTCCTCCCATACAGGGCTTCATATGGTGCCATCCCAATGCTGACGTGGTAGCTATTGTTATAGGTAAACTCCACTAGTGGCAACACCTCCTCCCAACCTCCCAATTGATCCAAAACGCATGCCCTCAGCAGATCTTCCAAAGATTGGATCGTCCTCTCTGACTGACCATCTGTTTGGGGATGATATGCAGAGCTCATCCTCAACTTAGTTCCCAAACACTCTTGCAGGGTCTGCCAAAACCGTGAAGTAAACCTGGGATCTCTATCTGAAACGATGCTGGAAGGCACTCCATGCAGCCTCACAATCTCCTTGATGTACAGCTGTGCCAACTTGGCCATGGGCATCTTCATATTTACTGGGAGGAAGTGGGCACTCTTCGTCAGCCTATCAATGATGACCCAGATTGCATCATGACCCTTTACCGATCTGGGTAAATGGGTGACAAAATCCATGGCAATGCTGTCCCACTTCCACTCGGGGATATCCAGTTGCTGCAACAGCCCGCCAGGTTTTTGATGCTCCACCTTCGCCTTTTGACACGTTAAGCAGGTTGCCGCGTACTGGGCGACGTCCCTCTTCATGCCTGACCACCAAAATGACTCCTTCAAGTCATGGTACATCTTGTTCATGCCTGGATGAAGGTTAAGGCGACTCTTATGACCTTCCTCTAGGATCATCTTCTTCAACTCATCATTTGCAGGTATGCAAATTCTGCCATCAAACCTCAAGATCCCATCATCGCCCATCTCAAAGCCTCTCGCCTGATCTGTCCCTAGTGACTCCACAGTGCGCTTTAGGCTAGGGTCCTCCAATTGTTTATCCTTCAACATCCCAAGGAAGTCATTAGTTATAGTCAGCTTACTACAACTAATGTGATTCACGTGAAATTCCACTCCAAAGTTTAAGTCTCTGAACTGCTCGATCAGTTTCTGCTCTTCCATCATCATGGTGGCGACTTGTATAGACTTCCTACTCAAGGCATCTGCCACTACATTGGCCTTCCCTGGGTGATACATGAGTTGAAAGTCGTAGTCCTTTAGGAATTCCATCCACCTTCTTTGTCTCATGTTTAGCTCCTTCTGATCGAACAGGTACTTCAAGCTCTTGTGGTCACTGAACACCTGGAACCGAGCTCCATACAGATAATGCCTCCAGATCTTCAAGGCAAACACTACCGCTGCCAACTCCAAATCATGAGTAGGGTAGTTTTTCTCATGCACCTTGAGTTGCCTTGAAGCATATGCAACCACCCTCTTCTCTTGCATCAAGACGCATCCCAAGCCTTGATGTGAGGCATCACAGAAGACATCAAAAGGTCTTCCTACTTCTGGAATCACCAGCACTGGAGCACTGGTCAACCTCTCCTTTAGTTCCCTGAAGCTCTGCTCACATCGGTCGGTCCAAGCAAAGGGTTGGTCCTTGCGGGTCAGTTGTGTTAAAGGAGCCACTACTTTGGAAAAATCCTCAATAAACCTCCGATAGTAGCCCGCCAACCCCACAAAGCTCCTTATCTCAGTCACTGTCTTAGGACGTTCCCATTGCAGCACTGCCTCTACCTTGGCTGGATCTACCGAGATCCCCTGGGCAGATATCACGTGTCCTAAGAAGTTGACTTCCCTTAGCCAGAACTCACACTTAGAGAACTTGGCATAGAGCTGCTTCTCCCTCAGTATTTCCAATACTGTCCTCAGGTGTTCCTCATGCTCTTCCTCGGTCCTTGAATAAATGAGGATGTCATCTATGAAGACCACCACAAACTTATCCAAGAAAGGGCGAAAGATCCTATTCATGTAGTCCATGAATAGAGCTGGAGCATTGGTGACTCCAAATGGCATCACTACATACTCGTAGTGCCCATATCGAGACCTAAAAGCTGTCTTCTGAACATCTTCAGCTTTTACCAAGATTTGGTGATACCCCGATCTCAGGTCAATCTTGGAGAACACCGAGGCCCCATGAATCTGGTCCATCAAATCATCAATCCGAGGTAGGGGGTACTTGTTCTTGATGGTCAATTTGTTCAATTGCCTGTAGTCTATACACAGCCGAGACCCTCCATCCTTCTTCTTGACTAGGAGCACTGGAGCTCCCCATGGAGATACGCTGGGTCTGATGAACTGCTTCTCCAGCAACTCTTCCACTTGCTTCTTTAACTCCACTAACTCGGCTGGTGCCATCCTATAAGGTGCCATTGACACTGGTCCAGCTCCAGGTACCAAGTCAATAGAGAATTCCACTTCTCTCTTAGGGGGTAACCCAGGCACCTCCTCTGGGAACACATCGGTGAAATCTCTCACCACTTGTATCTTGTTTACGTCCCCTTTATTCTCTACTCCCAACCGGGCGAGCACCACGAAACACCTCGCCCCTTCTTCCAACGCTGATCGCCCTTGTTGAACTGTTAACACATCCGCTTCATGGGGGTCTGGAAACGCTACCTTCTGCCTACCACAGTCTATGAGAACGTGATTGGCAGCTAACCAATCCATTCCCAGGATGACATCCAGGTCCTGAAGAGGTAGGCAGATCAAGTTCACCTTGAATCTGCGTCCTTCTACAATCACTGGACATTCAGGGCACACTGTAGAGGTCGACACCTGTCCTGACGCAGGTGTAGAGACCAACAGCTCAAAAGGTAACTCCTTCACTAGGAGACCCAACTCAGTTACACACAGGCTTGACACAAAGGAGTGTGTCGCTCCAGAATCAAACAAAGCCCTTACACCTCTACCAGCAATAAAACAAACACCTTGGATGAGGTTACCTGACTGAGCTGCCTCTGCCCCAGACATGGCGAACACCCTCCCTGCTGCTTGAGGTCTTCTGCCCTCGTTTCTCATCTGCTGAGAGCCACTGGGCTGGGTCGCCCCATTCTGGTTAGGGCATTCTCTAGCAAAATGCCCCGCCTTTTGGCAGATGTAGCACCTTCTCTCCGAACTCTTCTTGGGGCATGCGTTGGAGGCGTGTGGTCCACCACAATTGAAGCACTTGGGTTTCCAAGATTGCTGCTGCTGGAACTGGGGAGGTGCTGCTCCTGCCCGATGTGATGGGGGTCTCGCATAGGGCTTGCTTTGTGGGTGCTGTGCCTTAGCTCTCCCACTGGAAGGACCTCCTGGGTGTGACCTGATCACCCGAGACTCACCCTTTTCCAGGGTCTCTACCATCTTCGCCTTCTCCACTAAGGCGTGGAACTCCCTGATGCACATCGGGGCTATGGTCTTCTTCAGCCCATGCTTCAGCCCTTCCTCGAACTTCCTACACCTCCAGGCCTCGGAGGTCGCCTGGGTATAGAACCGGGCGAGGTACTCAAAACGGGCAGCATAGGCGTTTACTGACATGTCCCCCTGCTCCAACTTTAAGAACTCAGCTTCCCTTGCAAACTTGGCGCTGTCTGGGAAGTATTTTTCCAAGAACTTCGCTCTGAAGCTCTCCCAATCC
The DNA here is from genome assembly GCA_013389735.1 of Phaseolus lunatus. NCBI lineage: Eukaryota > Viridiplantae > Streptophyta > Magnoliopsida > Fabales > Fabaceae > Phaseolus > Phaseolus lunatus. The sequence goes on along the minus strand of JAAFYQ010000164.1, from coordinate 18,442 downwards.
AGAACATCCTCTCGGGCCTCCATCATCTGCTGAGCTCCCATCCACCAGAACTCAGCTTCTCCTGATAGCAGATAAGTGGCGAACAGCAGCTTCTTTTCTTCAGGGCATGAGGTCGCCCTAAAGATTTTCTCCACCTCCCTGACCCACTGATCTGCCTGGTCAGGGGTAGCATTCCCACTGAACTTAGGTGGGTTGTGCCTCATGAACTCGGCCAGTCCCATCTGTTCTTGGGGCTGACCGACGTGGGAGTTTGTTTCAGCCGACCGAGCAGTCTCCCAGTGCTGCATTGTGGCTTGATGGTTCTGAGCCATCGCCGCATTCTGCTGCTGAATGGCAGTCGCCATCATCTCTATGGCCTTGGCGATCTGACTCATCTCTGAGGAAGGTTGAGGTGGGGTAGCAGGTCTATGTGCCATCTTCTGAATCTATTGACTTCTATATTCCCTACAACTATAAGAATGAAATCGATAAGAATCAATTCATTCAAGGGGTAACAGCTAGACCTTACAAAGGTCAGCATCTCAAAGTCATCTAGAATTTGAGTTCATCAACAGAATCACAAGACTTATAATCCCAAACAAAACACCAGAACAGTTACTGGTGTGCAAACATCAATCCAACTACCACCTCAGTCAAATTCAAGAACACTCAAAAATCACACCAGAATTCAATGTAGGCTAAACATCAAACCTTTGGAATTAAGATTAAGAATCATCTTGATCCAGTTATGAGTGTGCACCCTCATTCCTTTATCAGGATCTTCTCATTCTTGATACCAAGATTTTCAATTTGAGCATACATTCACTAAAGCACAGAAGCACACACAAACTTTTCAATACAAAACGTTTGAAAACCTCCCACTATAGTGGTTATTTAAAACTCAAATAAATTTTATGAGCAGAAGAAACACAATGGATCCACAGCCCTCAGGTCATCCTAAGGCGAACTGCTCTGATACCATTAATGTAACATCCCGCCAAAATACTATACAAATGTATATAATGAAAATAAAGGTAACAAATAGATTCTATGAACAAAATAATATATATATGAAATGAAGTTGCTCCTCTTAGGGAGTTTAATACAAATTCGGTCAAATTTTCCAGAAACATAAACAAAATACAGTAAAAAAAACAAAGAAGGCGATCTCCTATCGGAAGAAACCGATCTCCTATCGGACGAGACCGATCACCTATCAAGACAGAAAAAAAACAGGCGATCACCCGATGGAGGCAGACACAGGCGATCACCCGATAGAGACAGAAAACCGGCGATCTCCTCCTCGGCGATCACTCACTAGAGGGCTCTTCTTCCTGGAAGATCATCTGCTCCCGTGTAACAATTACACGATCATCACAGTTTTGAGAAAAACAACCACAATAACAGATAAAAGGGTAAGCTAGATAATTTAAAAGAAGTTTAAATCAAGAACATGAAAATCCAAGTAAACCAAGTTCCAAAATATCCATGTAAAACGTAGAGCTGCTCATAGCATTCAGCTGATCGCCCAAAATCACAAACTTCACAACATTCACCCATAGTCATTCCATTTCACAATACAGCATCAAGTGTCTATCAATATTCAAGTTTCTCATTTCACATGTCAGACTTTCCACTGACCCACCATGCATAGACACATGACACTACTTCCAATTTGACTCGTGTGTTGACTCAGGCCCAGAGATTTGCACCTGTCATACCTACCACTGTGAATCCACACAGCATGCGCATATACCATCTCATTGTTACCATTCTCTCGGTATGACAAGGTTAATTCGTATAACAGGCCGAGCTCGTTCCCATTTGAACAACTCGCCCATTCATACGAACCTCCTTCGACTCTCACCAACTGAATAACTTCATCTACGTGATTTCATTATCTCAGCAGAGTCAGGATATCTCCTTCTAGACAAGCCCCTAGTCAATACACCTATACAGATCTTACACGGTATTTCCTTTCCTGAAAATACTATGCCTCGATCCCACATTCACAGCATTCAAACACATCACATAACACTTAAAGGAATGATTTCAATCACAGCAAAACTCAATCCAAGGTTCTTACTTTCGAATATCCCATTTAAATCCCATACCGTTTCAAAGCAACATCAAAAACAGGGAGTTCGTAAACAACGCCAAAACCGGCGATCTAGTTCAACCACAGAGCGTTTTCAAAGACTATGTTTAAAACCGGCGACCACGTCGCCCAAACACATAACACAAAGCATTTCATGAAGACGAAAGCGAAAACGGCGACCACGTCGCCCACACTTCAGAAAGGCTAAGCGATGGTTCGTATTAAAGATGAAGGCTAGCTTCCCCTTACCTGGACTTGCGCAACCACCAGGAGCTTCGAAATCCAACGAAGCTTGCAGAATACCTTGGCTCTGTTTTTGCGTCTGGTTTTGAAGGAGTTGCAGAGAACTTTCCCAGGGGCTCCAATGGTGTTGCTTCTCGTCGTACTCTTGTGTGGAGATGCTGAAATCGCAACGCGGAGGAGGTAACTGGAGGAGAAGGGAAGAAACTCACTCTTTCTCTCGTCGAATACAACAATGTTTTCCTTTTCTCCCAGCAGTGGATTTTTGTAACTTAAACCAACTTATCCCTCCAAAAGCAGCTGCCACCACCTACTCTGCAGGGAAGTTTGCGTGCACGCTTCCCTGAACAGTACTACTAAGCGTGCCTCTGCGCAGGCTACGCTCTGAGGTCACTATTCTGAACCACTCTTTCGTCTACGTGGCACGCGTGCAGAACGTCTCTTGCTGGGAGTCTGGGGCCCACGTTCTCTGGGTGTAACTCAACGTCGCGCGATGACCTTTCGCCGATGACTACCAGCTCGAAGAGAAACCACTGATGACCTCTCGCGCGAAGACGATCCACCGATGACCTCGCGCGAAGACGATCCACCGATGACCTCGCGCGAAGACTACCACCGATGACCTCGCGCGAAGACTACCACCGATGACCTCGCGAAGACTACCACCGATGACATCTTCCTGGCGAACGACCGATGTCTTCCTCTGGGAGACAACCGATGTCTTCCCTGGCGACGCCCTCATAACTCTCGCGCCTTGGCCACGTCCACATGCATCGCGCCCTGGCAATGCCTGCGTGCCTCGCGCCCGCGCGATGCCCGCATGCCCCTCGCGCCCGCGCGATGCCTGCATGCCTCTCACGCCCGCGCGATGCCTGCATGCCTCTCACGCCCGCGCGATGTCTGCATGCCTCTCGCGCCCGCGCGATGCCCACCTGGCGCTCATGAGTAGCAGGCGACCGGCGACCTCGTAGCCTTCTAAACTTAACTTTTTCCTCCCTTTCTATTCTAAATAAAAACATACTTAGAATTTATTTAAAACATACTCTTTCATTGCAATAAATTTCAGGTCCTTACAGGTGGAGGTTGGAGGCTTGGTCAACAGCAGTCTCGAACCTTACCGGGAAGGCTTGAGCATCTTTCTCCCTGTAGACCTCAATCTCATTGGAGAGAAACTTGTCCTTCTGGACTAGTTCTTGTTGCAGTTTGTCGAGTTGGTCTTTTTGCTCTACCATGCGAACAACTTGCTCGACAACTTATTTAGTTTTGTCAGTTAAAAGCTGCTCAATTTGTTGATGAAGAGCTTGGAGGTTTTGGATTACTTGTTGCAGGCTTGCCACCTTTTGATAGAGTTCTTTGTTCTCACGAATCGACGACTCGGTGGCAGCTTCTTGGCAACCAGGCAGTTTGTGGCCAGAGCTTGCCCAAATTTCCTGATGGCCTCTTGGATCAAGTGGTGACCCCCATGGACCATTGTTCTTTCTTCATCCTCGGGCTGTAGCAAAGCAACTTTGAGGTAAGAGGTGATGTCTAGGCTGGGGTCCCACAGCCCTTTCCTCCTACAGCTTTCGCACCCCCTTCGAGGTTGGATAAGGTGGTCGGAGGAGGACTCGAGGGTCTTGGAGGAGAAACAATGTTGGATGCGGCTTGACCATAAGAGGGAGAATGCTCGGGGGCAACGATGAAGTTCTTTCTTTTTCTATTAAAGACGAAGCCTGAGGTAGTTTCCTCGTCATCCTCAGTAGAGGCAGGGGTAGGCAAAGCCTTCAGTGGCATCTTACTAGCTGCTTTTGCCTTCGTCGCCATCGCTTCCAAGTCCTCCTTGCTGAATTGGGCCAACATTTTTTCTGCAGATAAACAAAGATGGTTAGTTACAGTTTATAAGGAAAATATGATTCGCTAAGGCTAAAGAAAGAGATATACAGTATAAGTCTTTAAGGCCTTCGGGGTGAATTCTTTGCTTAAGAGGAAAGCCGTGCCAAAAATGACTAGCAAGCTCGATAAAAACTTGCAGACCTCCTGGTCAGAAGGGGGTAGGTCTTCCAGGTGCCGAGCAACCGTGAAGCTGGGCTCCTGAGTCCAATATAATGAAAATCCATCCAGAAGGGTTGGATACCGCTTGCTAGCGCAGATTTTTAGAAAATGGCCTTTTAAAGTTTTTGTAAGAAGATTGGAAGAGGGTGAGTAATCCTCTTTCAGGGACACTGTTCAAGGACACCCAGAATTGACAACCTAATTTTTTAGCTTCAAAGAAGTACAGGAAGACCTCTACAGATGGCAAAAGGCCTAGTTGGGAGCAGAGGATGGAAAAAGGTCAAACAAATGCCTAACTATTGGGATGTAGTTGGGCAGGGCAACGTTAAGCTCGGTCAACAACTCTTTTTCGAAGAAGGTAAGGGAAGGCACAAAAGAATCTTTTTGAATACGGTAGAATAGAAGAAACATAATGGTTTGCCAGGGGATGTGGACTTATCGCAACTGACATGCTCGTCCTCCCTATAGGGCACTATGCTTATCCCATCATCTTCCCTACCAAAATGACAACTGCTTTTCCTAAGGGTTACTATTTTTTCACGGGAGTTAAAGGAGGAGGTTTCATCTAGAAGAATTTGGGATGCCCATGGTATAAGGTTTTGTAATCCATTGCGGGTTGCATTTAAACACAAGAACAAGCAAAATGAAAAACTAAGTCAGACCAGGTAGGGTTGGAGAAATAAACAGACAGGATAAATGCGCATTTCAAGGCTCATACAACACAATCAATAGATGTATGCATATCGGAAGAAAAAATCATATAACTATCCCAGGCAGAACAGGTTATAAATGATAGATAGCACAGATTGATAGAAGTGAAATACCTATTGTAGTCAGAAGGTGAAGTTCATTGTTGAGGGCATAGAGAGCTCTGGGCAATGGAGGGTTCATGGAGAAGAAAGGATTTGAAAGTTCATAGTAATGAAACAGTATGGTGCTAAATGGGGTTCTAAGCTACGATAGAATTCAAAACGGTAAAGCTTTCTCATCGTTGGTGTCAAGCCATGTGTACGCGTGAGATCAAGTGGAGTGGAGTGTAACTTTTGAAAATGCTTCACCGTGCCCCGCCGACCCTTGAGAAATTGTCACATCATTCGCCAGAGCACTCGAAAGACTCTTCGCTTAGCCTAGCTGCTCGAGCTTGGGGGCTTGTGTACTGGGTAGGAGTTTGGTCCTCGGTCTTGGATTAGTTGTAGCTCAGTACTCGGGTAAGCCTACGGTTAACTCGGTCATTGGTATTGGACCATTTTAACGAGTGAGCCCGAAACATGTTGTAAGGCTGCTGTGCGAGAAGTGCCCATTATATGTGCTTATAGATAAATAGTTGCAAGTGGTTATAGTATGTGCTTATATACAAATATGCGTAGGTGGTTATGTGCGTGTTTGTTATTATTATGTGAGAATATCTTCGTTGCATGTGCTTTATACGTTAATGCCTGTTGATAGTTGTGGTTAACCCTAAAAAGATAGGGACGTGCATTTATAACAGAATGTAGGCCTGCGGTTTAGCACCTGAAAATCATTGGTACCCATGGTAGGTGGTTTTTCGGTTAGAGATAGAAGATTAATATGCTTATTTTTCAGTTAAGATTTGTTTCTCTTAGGTGAGAACTGTTGCATGTGTGATTATAAAAGGGCCTAAGACCCTGGTCAAAGGTACGCTATTTTTGTGTACTAGATTGAAACTGATTACTTTTTTGTAAGCCCTTACTGACTTGATTGTCGGAGTCTAATCAACAGGTAGGGTGCCCTCTGTCTCAACGGAGCCATATTCCTATGCAACAAGAAGACGCAGAACAGAGCTTTGAGAAGACAGGCTAGGAGAGGAGCATTCTACCCAGGTCAATCGGAGAAAGAGTGTGAACAATCTCATTCACAGGACACTCACAAATCAATGCACCCTAATAACTCAACACGGTATTTACTTTCCTGAAAATACTATGTCTTGATCACACTTTCACCTCATTACATACATCATTTACACATCAATGTACCATTTAACCACATCATATTTTAAACTTTCTAAACAATCCAAATATATCTCAATATTCACTTAAACACATAACTAAGTTCCAAATATATGCTCTCTAAATCAATCATCATCTAAAATCAAACAACCACTTCTCATCAAACATCTCATTTAAGTAATTCAACAAAATATTCAAAAATAGTTCAACTCATTTATATTATCATTCAAACACTTTCAATTCTCAATCACAAACACTTTCAATAACTTATTCACCTTAAAATCAATATGAAATATTCAAAATCAACCATTTCAGTCAATATATTACTTTACTCTTCAAAAGAGACAATCCTGCAAGAAAAAATTGGAATTGGTGACCACGTCACCCCCATATCCAGATCTTCTAACCTAGGGTTCTATTGAAAAGAATAAGACTAGTTTCCCTTACCTGAACTTGAGCAGATGCTCCCTAAGAGCTCCAAACTACCAAAAGCTCGAGGGTAGCCTAACTTGCACCACAGAGTCTTATTAAAAAATCTAACTATATCACTAGGACCCTGAGCTAACAAAGACTATTTCTGAAGATAAAAGCATCATATGCAAGCTTAAACTAAATATAAACCTAACAAGATCAAAACTAACTCAAAGGAAAAGGAGCTAAGAATGAACTTACTCTATCTGAGATTTTTTCGGGCAATCTTGTAGAGTTCACTGTCAGGAGTCCAATGGCAGACTCCGATCATCAAACTAATAAGCGAGGAGGTCAGAATCTTAGAGAGAAGGGAAAGGAAAGTAAAAGGGAACAAAAATGAACTTACTCTATCAAAGATTCTGATCGGGAAGTCTTGTAGTCTTCGCTGCTAGGAGTCTAATGACGTACTTTGATCATCAAACTAATGAGCAGGAGGTTAGAATCTTAGAAAGAAGGTAGAGGAAAAGAAAATGGACTTTTTAGAGAAATGATGGTTCTTTTAAAATGAAACCTGGATAACTGAATTTCTCTTTATATGCTCTTTTAAATTTAATAATAAAATATTCAGGTGTCATTTTAATTATACCACTTCTACTCTAAAACTAATTTTCTCGTTCCTTACAAATTCAAAAGTAGAATTTAAATTGCTTAATGAATATACATGCGAAATTGTAATTGACAAGGAATTTAAAGGCTGAATTGTAAAGCGGATTGTAAATGACAAGGATTTTAAAGACTAAATTGTAAAGAGGAATTGAAAGTGTTGGAAAAGAAAGACAAAATTGAAAGGTGATGAAATTAAAAAGTAGAAATCAACTTAGAAAATTTAAGCACAAATAAATCATGCTCTGATACCACATGGTGTGAGTTGAGTTTAGAATTGCACATGGTTTTTAGAGGTTTTACTTAGATTAAGGTCGTGATTAACAAGATAAGGTGAAACTCAGTGAAGATTGCCACAGGAAACAAACTTAACTAAGTGGTTAAGTGATGTGAGTTGATTTTAGGATTGCAAATTTTTATGCGTTAGTCTTTGTTTATGGTTTTTGGATTAGCAATTATGGTGATAAGCTCAAAGAAGATTGCCACTAGAAACAAACTTAACCAAGTGGTTAAGTAGGTGTGAAGGTTCTCTTTTAGAGAGCAAAGAGAAAACACAATATAAGGTGAAGATGATGATGATTGCATAATTAAAGAGCATAAAGATTGAATGAAGCAAGATGAAGCCAAAATAAAGGAAGAGATAAAGAACACCAATGAACATAGAATAATGGAAAGGTGTAATTGAAGAAAAGGAAAATATGAAGAGAAAGGAAAGCTTATGGAAATGGAGCTAAGAATCAAACCACTTGGAATGGTGGGAGGTTCCAAGATGAGTGGTGAGGAGCCACCACTTAAAGTGCATTACTCTTAAAATAGGACTCAAGAACAATTTAGGAGACAAAGCTGACTAATCACTCAAGTAGAGTTCCTCTTCTTAATTCAAATTAAAGTGTAAAAATACATGAGGCAAGACACCCTTTATATAGGAGAGAGTGACTAGGGGAGCAAGAATGAGAGGGGTAGGGGTAGGGGCGTCATTTGTGAGAAACCTTTGAGAAGGTAGGTCAAAGAAACCCTAAACCTAGGTGCACATGTCATGAAAGGTGGGCTTGGCACAAACCCAATTTACTAAGTACACTACTCTTGCTTATTCTTCAATTTGAACTCCCAAAATGAGCCCAATTTATTTACATAACTTGTCTTGTGAAAAGACTAGAAGGAAGAGCATCTGATATTCTGGTTGATGTCTGGTTCTTCTTCTGCTGAGGCTCTCTTGAGATTTGATGGCACCTGGTCCTGTATGCTGAGATGACTGACGTAATTGTGAAGTGTTTGTTGTGTCCTTGGTCATTTGCTTGTCTAGTTGGGTTGTTTCAAGCCCCAAAGTCGGAAAAAATTTGACTACAAATTTAGAACTCCTGTAAATAACATAGTTAGTTTGTTCACAGGAAATATAAAATATTCATAGCATTGGTTTGCGAATCAAACTTATGTTCATGAAGTTGTGGGAGTTTGCATTGATGAGTTCTAAATACAGACCATGTTTATAGAAAGTGTTTTAGGGAGGAAATGATTTGTTTGTGAAAATCCTCTTAGAAAGTGAGACCCTTAGGAGCTGTTTGAATATCATCCCTAAACTTATATATCAAAGATGTCAAGTATTTAGATTTATTAGGTAATGAAAAAGACAAGGAAGAATAACACCTTTGAGGTGCAGTTTGTATTTTTGTATAGGTCAACATTATTGTTTTTACTGCATGAGGTGAGGTGATGATGCCCGTTTTATCTTTTCTTTCTTCATCTTTTTCATTTTCTCTTTTGGATTTCATTTTACTTGGTCCTCATTAACGTCTCTGGGAGAGAGGGGTTTTAAGATAACCTTATGCCCTTGGAAGTTGAAAGTAATCTTATTGCTATGGCCATCTTGTAAAATTTTTCTATGATATTATCAAGGCCTTCCCAATAGAATATGTGTTGCTTCCATTGGCACAACATCACATAAAACTTATCTTTATAATTTCCTATAGCAAAATTTATGAGGACTTGCTTATTAACCATAATTTTGTTAGAATTTATGGCCTTAAACAAGAGGGGGGGGGGGGGGGCGATTTTTTTATGAAAGATTTTCGAAAACTTTGAAGGTAAAATGAAAGCCAATGAAGAATCACAGAGGAAGAAACCAATGAACCAAAGAACAAAACTATTTAGTTTATTTCCAGAAAATCAACCAGTTGTTTATGCGATTCAACCGGTTGTTTTTTGTAGCAGTGAATAAAAAAACTTAAAGAGTGATTAAAGAGTTCAGGGAAAGATAGAATCACACAAGCAAATTTATACTGGTTCACTCTTATACCTAGAGCTACATCCAGTCCCTAGAACCCACTGGGTATTCTACTATGCAATCATGTAACATCCCGCCACAATAATACATACATCCATGTATAATTGAAATTAAGTGTAACCAAATAATATTGAAGAGTGCAAAATAATATGTATTTATATATATCAGAAATGAAGTTACTCCTCTTAGGGAGTTTAATACATAACCAAATCAAATGTTTGCAAGATTTTACGAAATTAAAAGAAATGCAGTAAGACAGGCGGTCTCAAAAGAAAACGGCGATCTCCAACTTTAAAACGGCGATCTCTAACAGAAGACCTCAAAACGGGCGATCTTCTATCAGGACACGAAAACCGACGATCACCCGATGGAGGCATAAAACCGGCGATCACCCGGTAGAGACGGAGATAGGCGATCTCCTTCCGGCGACCACTCACTGAGGAGCTCTACTCCCTGGAAGATCATCTGCTCCCGTGTAAAAGACACGATCATCACAGTTTTTAATAGAAAACAGCCACAGAGCAATACAAAATAAAGGGTAAGCTAGATATCTTTAAATAGAGTTTAAATCATGAACATGACAATCAAAGTAAACCAAGTTCCAAATATCCATGTAAAACGTAGAGCTACTCATAGCATTCAGCTGATCGCCCAAAATCACATTTCACAACATTCACCCATAGTCATTCCATTTCACAATACAGCATCAAGTGTCTATCAATATTCAAGTTTCTCATTTCCCTTGTCAGACTTTCCACTGACTCACAACACAAGACACTTGACACTACTTCCGGATTGACTCGTGCGTTGAACTTAGTATCCAGAGACATGCACTTGTCATACCATACCACTGTGAATCCACACAGCATGCGCATATACAATCTCAATGTTACCATTCTCCTGGTATGACAAGGTTAATCCATACAACAGCTCGAGCTCGTTCCCATTTGAACAACTCGCCCATACGTATGAACCTCCTTCGACTCTCACCAACTGAATAACTTCATCTACGTGATTCCATTATCTCAGCAGAGTCAGGATCGTCTCATTAACAGGTTACTCACTGATCAATGCACTTCCTAACCAATCTCAACACGGTATTTCCTTTCCTGAAAATACTATGCCTCGATCCCACATCCAAACACATCATACCATTCAAGTAAATGATTCAAATCACATCAACAAACATTTCAAAGCTTCATATCTTCGAATATCTCATGTAATCTCAAGTAGTTTCAAAACAACATCAAAAACAGAGATTTCGCAAAACAGCGCCAAAACCGGCGATCTAGTTCAAAAACATGGTATTTCAAAGGCTATGTTTAAAACCGGCGACCATGTCGCCCAAACACATAACACAAAGCATTTCATGAAGACGAAAGCGAAAACGGCGACCACGTCGCCCACCCTTCAGAAAAGGCTAAACGATGGTTCGTATTAAAGATGAAGGCTAGCTTCCCTTACCTGGATTTTGCGCAAATACCAGGGGCTCCGAAATCCAACGAAGCTTGCAGAACCTTGGCTCTGTTCTTGAGTCTGGTTTTGAAGAGCTTGCAGAGAACCACCCAAGTGCTCCAATGGTGGCTGTCGCTCGTCGTATTCCCGCGTGAAGGTGTACTAGAATCGCAGTCAGTGCGAAGGAAGAGAATGGAGGAGAAGGGAGATAAACGCACCCTTTAGCTCTGGAACCACAGCAACGTTTCTTTCCTTCTCCCTCAGAAATGGGTTTTTGCATCTTAAGCTGACTTCTCCATAAAAACCGCTGCCACCACCCCTCTGCAGGGAGTTTGCGTGTACGCTTCGCTGAACAGTACACCTAAGCGTGCCTCTGCGCAGGCTAACACTCTGAGGTCACTATTCTGAACCACTCTTTTGTCTACGTGGCGCGCATGCAGAACGTCTCATGCTGGATGTCTGGGTCCCACGTTCTCTGTGTATAACTTAACGTAGCGCGATGACCTTTTCACCGATGACCACAGGCGCGAAGACTATCCACCGATGACCTCTCGCGCGAAGGCTAACAACCGATGACCTCTCGCGCGAAGGTTAACAACCGATGACCTCTCGCGCGAAGGCTAACAACCGATGACCTCTCGCGCGAAGGCTAACAACCGATGACCTCTCGCCGGTGATGCCCGCATGCCCCTCGCGCCCAGGCGATCCTGCATGCCTTGCGCCCTGGCGATGCTCGATGACACATCGCCACGCCTTCCTTGAGGTCCTTCATTCCACTATGTTACGTCTAAGGTATCTTCTCCACATGACTCGGTGACGTCGGTGGCTTCATATTTCCAAGAGTAGATCAGCACTTCTCTTCGTTCTTCCATGCATGCTACACTAAGGGTGATCTCTTTCGCTCAAGCATAGAGTTCGCATGCACAGCGCATCTAAGGTTTCACCCACACCTTGATACGCGTGGCTGTGTTGAAACCCACTCTGGTTGATCCAGGATGGTGACCACCTACTACGTGCATTTTCGGTGATCATGTACAACCTACTCGACAGGCGATCATGTCCCAGGTCAAGGGCGACGTCCGATGTCTGCCACTACGAAACTTCATTTACCAACTTTGTATTTTAGATAATGACACCTTCCGAAATTATTTTAATATACCATTTTTATTCCAATTTAATTTTCCAGGTCCTTACATTCTCCCCATCAAGAAAAATTTTCGTCCTCGAAAATTGGGTTACAAGGAGGGAGGTAAGGATATGCTTCTCTCATGGTTTCTTCAAATTCCCATGGTGAATCACCCGATCTTCACGTTGTCCACTCCCAACACGTGAGTGGGGTCTGCAAGGGACTTCCTTAGCTATGATACGTGGAATACATTATGTAGACTTGCTAATTGGGGAGGTGGGCGCGCTCATAAGCCACTAGACTTATCCTCCTTAAGATCCGATATGGCCCAACAAACTTAGGGGACAGCTTCTTTGATCTGATCGCCTACCCTACACCCTTGGCTGGTGTCCCCCTTCATAAAGACATGACCCCAGCAGCAACCTCCAAAGGTCTTCTCCTCTGCTCTGCCTAGGACATTTGCTGACCTTAAGAAACTTTTATTCTGTCCTGTATCAGATTCACCCTCTCGGTGATCTATTGAACCAACTCTTCCTACCTCAATACTTCATCAAAATCCATTTTACATCCCTGTACATGGGATATGCTGCCCCATAGAGTGCCAACTCCAGCATTCACACTCTACTTCTAACCTTGAAGACTTTGTTGAACAAGTCTAGAACTAGGTCCTTAACGTAACCAGGACTAGCCCCTTTAGAGAAAGCGGGCAAGATCCCTTCATTGGGAGGAAAGGGGACAGCTGTCACAACTCATGCCACCCCCTAGCGAACTCAAACTAGGGTCCGAAGTGTCCTTCTAGGAATCAACTCCTGCATCTTGATCAAATCATTCACCGACTTCTCAACTGCTGATCAAATTCCCACGCTCCCAAAAGGGACACTTTTTATTCATTACTCCGCTGCATAATTCTGTACCTTACAAAGACAAGGTTTCTGTTGCTGTTACCTTCCAAATTACTATTATGACCCCTTTTGCCAATCTCGACTTCCTGTTCCCATTACGACCTTCTGCTTCAATGTATACGTTGGATGCATTGACGTCGGTTTCAGGTGCCTATCCAGAAGGCATACGAGAACGAACGCACCTCTGCCTCCAGAATCTCTTGCCTAAGGATAACTCTATTCTCCTTCTGTCCCAGATACCACAGGCTATTTCCACTCACAATCCCTTCCACACCCATCATTCTGAAATTTACTACATCTCTAGAAAGACTCAACATCATCATAACACGGCCTACCCTCATTTTTATCCACAGCCATATCCTCCTTCCCTTCTACATTCACAGGTCGATCTACATCTTATTTGCCAAAAACTTCGGAGGCTTACATTTTCGGAAGCCTTTTATCTCAACCCACCATTTCCATAATCCTCTTTCAAATCCCGGTCAGCCAAACAGCATCCATTCTGCGTGAAGCCTAAGCTAGAACCATCTCATGCTGTTTCATTGACATGAGCATCTTCTACGCTTCAAAAGAAAATTCCTTCCTTGGAATTTAACTCTGGTACTTCCCATGGTTACACATGCTTAAGCTTTAAACCCCCAGCCTCTTGCTTATTTACTCTCCATGACTTATACGTAACTGGGACTAAACCTTGGTACTACCAAATCTAACTCACACTTGTTCCTTTCATTCCATCTACTACCACAGGGCATTCAGAGCAACCTAGGGAGGTCAAAACCTGTTTTTGAAGCAGGTGCAGAGGCCAATCGTTCAAACGACAGCTCCTCCACTATATGGCCCAAGCTCGGTTGCACACCGATTTGACACAAAAGAGTGTGTCTCTCCAGAATCAAACAAAACTATAACGTATCTATCAGCTATAAACAAGTATCTTGTACTAGATTACCTGATTGAGAGGCTTCCGCTCCAGACATGGCAAACACTCTCCCTCCTGTCTGAGGTCTGCTGCCTTCGTTCCTCAACTGCTGTGAATTAACGGGTTGAGTCATCCTTTTTCTGTTGGGACAATCTCTAGAAAGGTGCCCTATCTCTTGGCATGTGAAACACCTGGGTCTCCATGTTTGTTGTTGCTGAAATTGGGACGAAGCTGTTCCCACCCGATGTGGTGGAGATCTCACATATGGCTTGCTGTGTGGGTGCTGCACCTTCGCCTTCCCACTGGAAGAGCCTCCTTGGTGTGACCTGATCACTCGAGGATCACCCCTTTCCAGGGTCTCTACCATCTTTGCCTTCTCTACTAAGGCGTGAAATTCCCTGATGCACATCGGGGCTATGGTCCTCTTCAGTCCATGCTTCAGCCCCTCTTCGAATTTCCTACATCTCCAGGCCTCGGAGGTCGCCTGGGTATAAAACCGGGCGAGGTACTCAAACGAGCAGCATAGGCGTTTACTGACATCTCCCACTGCTCCAACTTTTTAAGAACTCAGCTTCCCTTGCAAACTTGGCGCTGTCTGGAAGTACTTCTCTAAGAACTTCACCTGAAGCTCTCCCAATCCAGAACATTCTCTCGGGCCTCTATCATCTGCTGAGCTCCCATCCACCAGAACTCAGCTTCTCCTGATAGCAGATACGTGGCGAACAACAGCTTCTTCTCTTCAGGGCAGGAGGTCGCCCTAAAGATTTTCTCCAGCTCCCTGACCCACTGATCTGCCTGATCAGGGGTAGCATTCCCACTGAACTTAGGTGGGTTGTGCCTCATGAACTCGGCCAGTCCCATCTGTTCTTGGGGCTGACCGACGTGGGAGTTTGTTTCAGCCGACCGAGCAGTCTCCCAGTGCTGCATTGTGGCTTGATGGTTCTGAGCCATCGCCGCATTCTGCTGCTGAATGGCAGTCGCCATCATCTCTATGGCCTTGGCGATCTGACTCATCTCTGAGGAAGGTTGAGGTGGGGTAGCAGGTCTACGTGCCATCTTCTGAATCTATTGACTTCTATATTCCCTACAACTATAAGAATGAAATCGATAAGAATCAATTCATTCAAGGGGTAACAGCTAGACCTTACAAAGGTCAGCATCTCAAAGTCATCTAGAATTTGAGTTCATCAACAGAATCACAAGACTTATAATCCCAAACAAAACACCAGAACAGTTACTGGTGTGCAAACATCAATCCAACTACCACCTCAGTCAAATTCAAGAACACTCAAAAATCACACCAGAATTCAATGTAGGCTAAACATCAAACCTTTGGAATTAAGATTAAGAATCATCTTGATCCAGTTATGAGTGTGCACCCTCACCACTTTATCAAGACCTTCTTATTCTTAATACTAAGATTTTCAGTTAGGCATACATTCACCAAAGCACACGCAAGAGTTCAATACAAAAACGTTTGAAAACCTCCCACTATAGTGGTTATTTAAAACTCAAATAAATTTTATGAGCAGAAGAAACACAATGGATCCACAGCCCTCAGGTCATCCTAAGGCGAACTGCTCTGATACCATTAATGTAACATCCCGCCACAATAATACATACATCCATGTATAATTGAAATTAAGTGTAACCAAATAATATTGAAGAGTGCAAAATAATATGTATTTATATATATCAGAAATGAAGTTACTCCTCTTAGGGAGTTTAATACATAACCAAATCAAATGTTTGCAAGATTTTACGAAATTAAAAGAAATGCAGTAAGACAGGCGGTCTCAAAAGAAAACGGCGATCTCCAACTTTAAAACGGCGATCTCTAACAGAAGACCTCAAAACGGGCGATCTTCTATCAGGACACGAAAAACGGCGATCACCCGATGGAGGCATAAACCGGCGATCACCCGGTAGAGACGGAGATAGGCGATCTCCTTCCGGCGACCACTCACTGAGGAGCTCTACTCCCTGGAAGATCATCTGCTCCCGTGTAAAAGACACGATCATCACAGTTTTTAATAGAAAACAGCCACAGAGCAATACAAAATAAAGGGTAAGCTAGATATCTTTAAATAGAGTTTAAATCATGAACATGACAATCAAAGTAAACCAAGTTCCAAATATCCATGTAAAACGTAGAGCTACTCATAGCATTCAGCTGATCGCCCAAAATCACATTTCACAACATTCACCCATAGTCATTCCATTTCACAACACAGCATCAAGTGTCTATCAATATTCAAGTTTCTCATTTCTCTTGTCAGACTTTCCACTGACTCACAACACAAGACACTTGACACTACTTCCGGATTGACTCGTGCGTTGAACTTAGTATCCAGAGACATGCACTTGTCATACCAACCACTGTGAATCCACACAGCATGCGCATATACAATCTCAATGTTACCATCTCCTGGTATGACAAGGTTAATCCATACAACAGCTCGAGCTCGTTCCCATTTGAACAACTCGCCCATACGTATGAACCTCCTTCGACTCTCACCAACTGAATAACTTCATCTACGTGATTCCATTATCTCAGCAGAGTCAGGATCGTCTCATTAACAGGTTACTCACTGATCAATGCACTTCCTAACCAATCTCAACACGGTATTTCCTTTCCTGAAAATACTATGCCTCGATCCCACATCCAAACACATCATACCATTCAAGTAAATGATTCAAATCACATCAACAAACATTTCAAAGCTTCAGATCTTCGAATATCTCATGTAAATCTCAAGTAGTTTCAAAACAACATCAAAAACAGAGATTTCGTAAAACAGCGCCAAAACCGGCGATCTAGTTCAAAAACATGGTATTTCAAAGGCTATGTTTAAAACCGGCGACCACGTCGCCCAAGCACACAAACCAAGCATTTCACGAAGACAAAAGCGAAAACGGCGACCACGTCGCCCACACTTCAGAAAAAGCTACCTATGGCTTGTATGGAAAGAGGTCTAGCTTCCCTTACCTGGATTTTGCGCAAATACCAGGGGCTCCGAAATCCAACGAAGCTTGCAGAACCTTGGCTCTGTTCTTGAGTCTGGTTTTGAAGAGCTTGCAGAGAACCACCCAAGTGCTCCAATGGTGGCTGTCGCTCGTCGTATTCCCGCGTGAAGGTGTACTAGAATCGCAGTGCGAAGGAGAGAATGGAGGAGAAGGGAGATAACGCACCCTTTAGCTCTGGAACCACAGCAACGTTTCTTTCCTTCTCCCTCAGAAATGGGTTTTTGCATCTAAGCTGACTTCTCCACAAAAACCGCTGCCACCACCCACTCTGCAGGGAGTTTGCGTGTACGCTTCGCTGAACAGTACACCTAAGCGTGCCTCTGCGCAGGCCACACTCTGAGGTCATATTCTGAACCACTCTTTTGTCTACGTGGCGCGCATGCAGAACGTCTCATGCTGGATGTCTGGGTCCCACGTTCTCTGTGTATAACTTAACGTAGCGCGATGACCTTTTCACCGATGACCACAGGCGCGAAGACTATCCACCGATGACCTCTCGCGAAGGCTAACGAATCTCGCGCCAACAACCGATGACCTCTCGCGCGAAGGTTACAAACCGATGACCTCTCGCGCGAAGGCTAACAACCGATGACCTCTCGCGCGAAGGCTAACAACGATGACCTCTCGAACGATGTGCCCGCATGCCCCTCTCGCCCCAGGCGATCCTGCATGCCTTGCGCCCTGGCGATGCTCGATGACACATCGCCACGCCTTCTTGAGGTCCTTCATTCCACTATGTTACGTCTAAGGTATCTTCTCCACATGACTCGGTGACGTCGGTGGCTTCATATTTCCAAGAGTAGATCAGCACTTCTCTTCGTTCTTCCATGCATGCTACACTAAGGGTGATCTCTTTCGCTCAAGCATAGAGTTCGCATGCACAGCGCATCTAAGGTTTAACCACACCTTGATACGCGTGGCTGTTGAAACCCACTCTGGTTGATCCAGGATGGTGACCACTACTACGTGCATTTTCGGTGATCATGTACAACCTACTCGACAGGCGATCATGTCCCAGGTCAAGGGCGACGTCCGATGTCTGCCACTACGAAACTTCATTTACCAACTTTGTATTTTAGATAATGACACCTCCGAAATTATTTAAATATACCATTTTTATTCCAATTTAATTTTCCAGGTCCTTACATCTGACAGAGAAGTTGAGTGTACGTTCTATGAACAGGCGACCATGTTTTGTTCTCTTGCGCATGCCAACCACTTCTCTTGAACAGTACGACCGCGAGTGTCTCCTGCGCATGCCAACATTCTGATGTCACTATTCTGAATATCATCCTTTTTGTTACGTGGCGTACGTGCAGGACGTTCCATGCTGGGAGTCTGGGTCC
>JAAFYQ010000163.1:0-21250 GCA_013389735.1 Phaseolus lunatus | reverse complement strand
AGAAGAAAAAAAACCTGTCTGAAGTTGAACCAGACATTGATAAATTTTATCTTCAATAGAAACCCTTATAAGAACTAGCTTAATAAAAAATTTGTGTTTGGATCTGAATTAGACATTGATATAAACTCATCCTCTATAGAAGAATCTTGTAAAGGGTCAATTGACAAATAGAATAAAGAAGAAGATGATGAACAAAAATCCATAATGGAAGATGAGTCTCTTATAACACCCCCTGCAAGCATAGTTGATACAAATCCTAAAAGGAGGATTGCAATAATTTGAACTTTTCTTTCCAAAAATCTCAAAATCAATAATTTGTGATGATGTTGCCTAACTGGGGCAATGAACAATACAAATCAATAAAAAATATTTTTGAAAAGGACCCTATTTGTTCTATTCAAAACTTTTAGAAAATAATTAAGGGCCTTATTTCTTTACAATTATCTTTAAATACATTTTTCTTAAATTATTCTTAATAAAGAAACTTATCCCATTTTTTTGATGTTTATTGTAGGTTGATATTTGAACTTGGAGGAAAATAATAAATCAACTAACAGAGGTTGTTGTCATTGAGCATCATTCAGATCGGATGATAGATCCTTCTCAAAAGGGAGGGTATAATGTAAACCATCTAGCCTCAAAATCATTGGCTAAGGATAGAAGAAGATGGAGCCTCATGGAGGGAAACACCCATATTTGAAAAGTCGTTTTCTTCTTCTTAGTTATGTAAATAGTTGTACAAAGTACTTTAGGCATTTATTTTGGGTCTTGTATTTTGGGCCAAGTAGAGTAGGATATTATTTGAGCAATGAAAAGTTTAGGTTAAATAACCTAACCCTAGGAGAGATAATTGGTTTCAAACTAGCGAAATAACCTAGCTTGGCACCAAGTTATTGCTTGTTTAAGGCTAGGTGGCGCTAACTTCTGTAACATCCCTCCAAAACCTTTTCCTATTTATATAATAGAATAAAGCGTAGATATTAAATTTATAAAATCAACATATGTAATAGATATTGAAAATACATCATCCCGTACATTGTATTCAAAAAAGACGTCCCTCTTATAGAGTTTTCATACATTCCATCAATTGTTTCGAAATAAAAACCAAATACAGCATGAAAAGGACAAAACAGGCGATCTCCTATCAGAAGACCCAAAACAGCCGATCTGCTATCAGAACAGAAAACAGGCGATCACCACGTAGAGACAGAAACAGGCGATCTCCTCCCGGCGACCACTCACTGAGGAGATCTACTCCCTGGAAGATACATCTGCTCCCGTGTAAAATACACGATCATCACAGTTTTAAGAGAAAACAGCCACATAACAATACAAAGGGTAAGCTAGATATTTTTAAACTTCAAATTATGAACTGGACAACCAACATAGATCAGCCTTTTTAAACATTCACAAAAGTCCATCACTTTCTCATTCATATCACACAGCCATCAAGAAAATCACATATTTCACAATTCCTCAAAAGTCTTTCAATTCACATAATGCATCAAGTGTCTATCAATTTCAATGTTCCTCATTTCTCACGTCAGACTTCCACTGACTCATCACACAAGACACTTGACACTACTTCCAGAAGACTCGTGCATTGACTAGACTCAAAGATCTGCACCTGTCATACTAAACTGCTGTAAAGTTTCCACAGCTATGTGCATCAACACAATCTCGATCTCAATTTTCATCACTCTCACAGTATGACAGGGTTAATCCATATAATAGGCCGAGCTTGTTCTTTTTCACACGACTCACCCATTCATATGAACCTCCTTCGACTCTCACCAACTGAATAACTTCCTCTATGTGATTCCATTATCTCAGCAGAGTCAGGATATCTCATTATAGAAATCACCGATCAATGCACATCCTACACGATCTTACACGGTATTTTCTTTCCTGAAAATACTATGCCTTGATCTCACATTCACAACATTCAACACGTCATACAACACTTAAATGAATGATTCCAATCACAGAAAAACTCATGCCAAGGTTCAGATTTTCGAATATCACATTTAAATCTCAAACAGTTTCAAACAACACCAAAAACAGGAGAGTTCAAAAACAACGCCAAAACCGGCGATCTCGTTCAAAAACAGGGGATTATACAATAACAATTGAAAACCGGCGACCACGTCGCCCCATCATCTCAAACATCTACTATAAGGTTTTCGTTGGAAATAAAGCTAGCTTCCCTTACCTGGACTTGCGCAAAACACCAAGAGCTCCAAAACCCACTGAGCTTAAAGGATGCCTTGGCTCTATTTTAGCGTCTGGTTTGTAGAACTTGCAGAGAACCTCCCAGGTGCTCCAAGGGCAGTCGTCGCTCGTCGCACTGGTGCTTGAGGATGCCTGAATCGCAGCGCGAAGGAGAGAAAAGAGAAGGATGAAGGTAACTCACTCACTCACTCTGTCACGCTTGAACAACAGCACCTTCTTTGCCTCTCAGAAGTGAGTTTTTAAATCTTAAACTAACTTGTCCACAAAAGCCGCTGCCACCACCCACTCTACAGGGAAGTTTGCGTGTACGCTTCCCTGAACAGTACGACCACGCGTGACTCTGCGCAGGCCAACATTCTGAGGTCACTATTCTGAACCACCCTTTTTGTCTACGTGTCGCGCGTGCAGTACGTCTGATGCTGCGAGCCTGGGTCCCACCTTATCTGCGTTCACGCGATATCCTTCCACCGATGACCTCTCGCGCGATGACTATCCACCGAGGCCTCATCCTGGAGGACGACCGATGTCTCTCCCTGGGAGACGACCGATGTGTCTCTCATACTGGCGATGACTGATGTGCCTCATCCCGGTGATGACTGATTCCTCACACTGGCAGACAACCGATGTCTCACCCTGGCAGACCACCGATGTCTCTCCCTGGCAGACCACCGATGTCTCACCCTGGAAGACAACCGATGTCTCAACCTGGCAGACCACCGATGTCTCACCCTGGCAGACCACCGATGTGTCTCCCATCCTGGTTGATGACCGATGTTCCTCTCATCCTGTTGGCGATCTCTTATCGCCCTTGTGTGTGACGAGAACACATCGCCTTACTCTGCTCACCGATTTCATATCGTCATACCTTGCTGAAGGTTCTCCATCCCACTATGTTACGTCCAAGGTATTACCTCCACATGGCTTGGTGACATCGGTAGCTTCACATTTCCAAGAGTAGATCAGCACTACTCCTCGTGCTCCCATGTATGCAACACTAAGGATGACTTCTTATGCTCAAGCATAGAGCTTTCCATGCACAGCGTATCTAAGGCTTAACCCACACCTTGATACGTGTGGTTTTGTGGAACCCACTCTGGTTAATCCGGTATCTAGACCACATACTACGTGCACTCCCGTCGATCACGTACGCCATAGGCGATTGGCGGTCATGTCTCCTCTAGGCGACAGGCGATTATGTCCCAGAGAACTCGGAGATCGCCTCCGTCTTCAACAACGGCGATCTCGTAGACTTCTAAGCTACACTTTTCTTCCTTTACTCTTCTTGATTCACATGCCAGCCGACCGACCTCTACCAGCTGACCCCAGATCTTGGGCGACGTCCGAGGTCCGACTACTACGAAACTTCAATTACCAACTCTTTGTATTTTAAATAATAACATCTTCTGAAATTATTTAAGTTTAACACTTTTATTCCAATTAAAGTTTCTAGGTCCTTACAACTTCCATGTGCCACTTATCACTCTCCCAAATAGAGAGGATTTGAAGGTTGGGATGCAAGCTACCTTTGACACATGTCAACTTGTAAGTGGAGGGGGTTTTGAGAAGCTTACTCCATAAGCTAGGGTTAGGGTTAGGGTTTGAGACTTCTTGTTCCGGCCGCTTGACTCGAATGTGGAGGACTGCCTCGTCACTCCTTCGTCTAGCCCTCTGTTCTGCAGGAACGCTCCAAGAACCACTGCCAGAACTCCAAACACTGCCTGCAAAACACACAGACGGCGCCTCTAGCGGCCGTTGTAGCTCCGACGCTCAAGTCAGGCAACAGGAACACCAAAACTATATCTGAATCTCTCTGTGAGACCCGTGTGTGACTGAAACTCTCAGATGTGTGAGCTATGAGAATCTGAAAAAACCTCCCTCTCAATTTCGTTAAGAGTTTGTATATATACCTGAGTATTTCTCTCTCCTGACGGTTATTCCTCTTGACACGTGGATAACATCTGGTCGTACACGTGTCACCATCTGGAGTATCTGCAGCTGAAACGTTACTTCCACTGTGCCCCTGCGACTAAGTTATCCACACAGGGAGTAGCTTAGTACGCAGGCTACTCTGGGCGCAACCTTAACATGGCGAACTGGTTAACCCTGGGCATTGCAGCTCACACTACACATGGTGGCAGATATGCCACTTATCCTCTGTACTTTAACCATACAACAAGTGCTTGCCAAGTATTCTCAAACACCCGGCGATGTGCTCTTTCGGCGACTTGCTGACCACCTGATCTCCCAACCTTAACACACGACGATCATGTGCAATCTGGGCGATTACTAATCCATACCGGCGATGACCGACTACTCATCCTCAAGGCGATAGGCGATTACTCACCTCAAGGCGATAGGCGATTACTCATCATCACAGGCGAGAGGCGATTACCATTCTGAGTGATCACCTCCCTGATTCGCCTGCTATCCTCTACCACGTGTTACTCTGTGAATGGTCCACGTGGTCAACTGCTGCTGATGTTATCGAATACCGATGACCGACCGGAACACTTCTCTTCAAGCATCTTATCTATAAATAAGAGTCTTTAGTACATGTAATTTTTAACCTTGATTTGAGTAATGAAATTCTATCAAAATTCTTGCATCATTTATACTTGTCTAGGTTCTCTCTAGAGTAGTCTTCTTTAAGACACATTCTAGACTCCTCCTAAGTGTGGACCTAACCTCACTCTACGAATTTTAACTCAAATTTCCATCTCTTACAATGACATAAACTACACTTCCTAACTGATTTTTGCTACCTACAACACCATTAGAATTACTCAAATTCAATAACAAAGTGAAAAAGAACAAAGCACATGGAATTGGAACTAGAATTGTATCATTTCGAGTGTTTAGTCTTTGTGATAAACCTTGTAAATTCTTCATGATGTGAAATTATACCCTTGTGAGATTAAATTATGTTATATAAGAGAGTGTTCTCTTTTTATTTGAGAGTTCTCAGTCTTAGGGAGAGATTGAGAATGATAAATTTGAGAGGTTTGAGTACTCATTTTAACCTGAAGAGTTTTGTGTTCACAATATAATAAAATTTCTTGATTAGTGAAACTTCTTAAGTAGCTTGATTAAGGAAGACTTGATGTAGCCCAGGTTTTTGGTGAACCAATATAAAATCTGCTTTGTTGTTTTTCTTTTCTCTTGCTAGACGGTTGAGTTTTGTTCTGTTAGACAACTTATTAAACGCTATGAATTGAGTCTCAGGATGCTTTCAAAACCCCCTCTAGAACTAGCTGTCCCTGTAATTTTTATTTAGTCCTTTCTTACTTCTTGTTGTGTGAAAGGACACAAGACTATCTTCTTTTCCCTTGGGATTGAAAGTTACTTTATTAGTGAGGCCATCATGGATATATTGCTTACCATATTTCCATGGCCTTCAAAGTAAGATATGCCCAGCTTTCATAGGAACAATGTCACACAAAACTTTACCATTATAATTGCATATGGAGATAGGTATGTGTAGTGGACCAGAGGACGCAGAGCTCAGTTCTCGAAGATCAGACATTGACGGCTGCGAACAGGCAGGTCAGCTCGGTCATTACGTGACTGGGCTCAGGTATGTGCATATTAATTCTCATTCAGGCATTGGTATAATCTTTCACATATAAGGCCTAGTAGGTCTGTGAAAGTGTGTTAAATGGGCCTAGGGGTGCATATAGTGCATTTGGGTCTAGCATAAGTAAAACATACTCTATCAACTTAAGGCCAAGTGCACTAGGGTTTGATAGAACATTGGCATACAGGATATGTAATGGCATATGCAGGGTATAGTAATACGTAAAAGCATGTAAATGTACTTAAAAACAGAGTTGATCCTGGGGAACGATACCCAAGTGGGTATCCAGGTGGTTATTCTGTTAAGATTTGATACACTCCTAGTAGATAAGATTTCTACGCAGCTGTGCTGTTAAGATTACACACACTGAAGCGGGATCTTCTCCCATTGAATATGTCCTTATTCGAGATAAGATTCTCGTAACAGAAGTTGTTACCGCAAGAGGTAACCTAGCGGCACTCTATAAAAGGGACTCAAGATCCCTGGTTACGGTATGTTGTTTCTAACACTTTTTCTAAGCCTTAAACTAGATCTTTCTTGTTTATTATAAGCCCTGTACTGACTTGATCGTCGGAGTATGACCAACCACTAGGGCGTCCTCTGTCTCAATAGGAACAACATCCAGAAACTAAGGAAAGCACAGATTCCAGCAAAAGGTAGACAAAGTCAGAGCTCGCCTACACAAGTCTACCGACGACCAGGTCAACTGGCAAGAACAGTCTAGTTACTTATTCTTTAACTACTATTCCATTATCATCTTTAATCAATTGAAGTTTGTAAGTTTTAGGATGGGGAGTGGCAGTTAAGGCTAACTTGTCTATGAATTTGGAGCTGCAATAATTACAAGAAGAGTTGTTATGCACAATCACTAAACATATATTTTCTAAACCTTTACACCTTATGTGGAATAGGTTCTCTCTTTGAGACTGCTCAAGCTTAACAAGCGGGCTTTCAAGTATCCTCTTCACTGTTAATAAATCGCTCTCATAAGATAAAGCTTACTCCTCAGATTCTAGAGATTTTTCTTCACTAGGTTAAAAATGCCTTCCATCTTGGCTTACTCCATACACTAAAAAGAAAAACGTGAATCGTAATCACTTGGATGGACTTTTCTTATTTCTTATGGAAAAGGAAGAAGAAGAGCTATCCTCATCCTAACTCCTATACAAGTTTTCCCCCCTTAAGATCATTTTTTGTTTGTTAGGACACTCATAAAACGTGTGGCCTCTACCTAAACACTTGAAACATTTAATCTCATTAGTACAAGTGTAGGTAGAATACTCTCTCTTTTCTTTTCATTTCTCTTACCTTTTAATTTTATCTTGTTAAACTTTTAGAGGGTTCTTATAATATTTTTTCCTTGGAATAATCTTTTCATTTTTCTATCTAAATGCATAGTTGTACCAAATCATTCAAATATTGGTAACGTAGAAGATCCACTATATCTCTTATATTAAGGATTAGGCCACTAATGAATCCACCTATGGTGATATTGTCTTTCTCCCTAATCCTAACTCTTATCGTGTAAAAATCCATCTTTTATTTATACTTTTCTACACTTATATCTTTTTATTGAGTCATTGGAGTTTATTCACAAGGTCACGGTTGTAGTAAGTGTTAGAATAGGTGGTCAAAATAGGTAAACTAAGAAGTAACGACAAATTGGACTAAACATTGTCCTAGATAAAAATATAGATCATTAAAATTCAAAAAGACTCCATGTAGAACAATTTAACCGATTATCTTGAGATTTAATCGACTAATTTGATCTTCAGGAACAAATTAACTGATTAAAACAAACATTATCCAATTAAAATAGAAACACAAAAAACTCAAATGTAGACAATTTAACCGATTAAAATTGAAAATTAGTCGATTAAAATGACTCAACACTCAAGTGAAGAACAATTTAACCAATTGAAATGAATTTTAACCGATTAAAATGACTCAAAACTCAAGCGAAGAACAAATTAATTGATTAAATTGAGAAAAAATCAATTAAAACCACACCTACAACACAAGAGATGGTTCAAGAAGAACATAGAGTTGAACCAAAATTTAAAGACAATTACGAGTAGATTACATAACACAAACACAACAAGAGAAGCACGAAAATATTTGAATAACACATATGAAGAACACTTATCTCTTGTAGAACCTTGCTCTAAATACCAAATGATGTAGTCCTCTAATTAGAACTTATTTCAATCAATTGAATTGATGGATGGATGCAGAAGCATTGCAGAGATGAAGTGTTTATTTATTTGTGAGTGACTAGAAGGTGTTTCTTCATATAGGTTCGACCAACTCTCAAGGAAAAGATCTAGGAAAGAAAGTCTATAAAGAGAAAATATCCTAGTGAACTCAAGAAAAAGTGAGCTGTAATTTTTTGCATAAATTCTCTACTCATTCCAAGTTGAAAATACACTGAATAGAGCTTCCTATTTATAATAAAAGTGAACATCCAAAAACTAGGGAAAATAAAATTTGAATTCCCTAAGAAGGTGGCACAAAGATTGTGATGAAAACTCATCCAGCCTCGAAACATTTGGCTAAGAAGATTGAAAGCAGAAAAAGGATCTCAGAAGACTCTCATCTTAGAGAGAATTAATTGTTGTTTGCTCTTCTGCTTATAAACATTGGACAAAGTAGTATAGGTTTTATTTTAGTCTTGTATTTGGGTCATTTTCTTAGGCCATGTTTTGGGCCAATTTTCATGGGCCATGTATTGGGCCAATTAGAGTAGGTGTAAATAGAAAAAGAAAGAGTCTAGCTAGAGTTACAATTGCACATTCTTGGACCCAATGCAACTCTAGACCATCTAGGGTGCCCAAATAAATTACTAGAGTGAAAATAGAAAACATGGAGTGGCAAGGAAGGCATGAAGGTCCACATGTCATCCCCTCAATGGAGAGAATTTCCACAAATGCCCAAAGACCATTTGTCTTCATGGGAATGGAGAGAATTCTCTCTAATTAGAGGAGGACATTTGTCAACCTCTAAATTGAGAGGATTTGCTCCAATTAGAGAGAGTCATTTGTCCTTCTATGAGTGGAGAGTTTTTAGGGTTAAAGCTTGCACCTTAGCTTCCCATAGCACTATAAATACAAGTGTTAGTCCCCCTTGTAAATTGGTTTTTGAATAGAATATTGAATTGCTGCAAAACTTTTAGCCTCAACTAGTCTCTTATCTCACTCTTTGCTAGTCTTATTTCTAAGTTTTTTAGCAAGGAACCTCTTAGGATTTGGCCTAACCTCTCTTAAGCTTCATTATCATTCTCCATACACCAATACTTCACAGTTTCTTTCACTCATTTTGGCCACCCAATCTCACCAAATTCCGCTCCTCAAAATACAAAACAAGACTCATAGCAATGCAAGCTAGGATAGCATCAAATTTGAATTCCCTAAGAAGGTGGCACAAAGAGTGGATCAAGTGACTCTTGTCCATTCATGTTTTTCACACTTGCATACATGTGCAAAGTGTGAGCATGTGCAGCCTTCTCCCTAACTAGATGTTCTATGGTTTCTCTTAGGCTTAAGTGAGTCCAATTAAAATCGTAAGTAGACTATTCTAACCCTAATATAACCATAATCTACTCAAGGCCCAAATTCAAGGCTCAAAACCCTATACTACTTGGCCCAAATACAAGACCCAAATTATCATATAAACTCTTCAAAGATGTTATTGGGCCCAATAAAGGTTGGTGGAAGTCCAAACAAGCCCAATCTTCATGTCTGCTCCTAATTAGGCTCTAAATCTTCTTTCTCTTTATTCTGTGTGTACAGTGATTGGATGGTTTCAATCAAATAGGAAAACCTTAAAAGGGGAAAAGAATAAGAAATTTATAAAGGGAAGAAAGCTAACATCAAAAACCTTTAAACAATCTTCTAAAACATAAGATTAAAGATTAAAATAAAGCCTCAAGTTAAGGGGGAGCTTAGCTGAAGAATCACAAGTGCTCAACAAACAATGTCTATTTTAGGGGGAGCTTCCAAGAAGAAGACAAAGATCAAGACTCGTATTTCTTTTTGTTTCTTATTTTTTTTTTATTTTCATGAAAAGTTGTCTATGAAAACATGATATGATGAAATCACATTTTGAAAATAAATATGTTTAAAGTTTATTACTTTATACACCATCCAAAAAAAGGGGAGATTGTTAGACCAAAGTTCAACAAACCCTTTTATTTTTTTTAATTTTTGTGCTTAAAGAACAAAGTGCAAAACACATTTCTATAAACACCAGGTCTTGTTAGACCCAAGTGTTATTTTGCTTCATCTAATAGATGAAAAAAAATTGTTGAGTACTCTTCGTCTGATAAGCTCTTGTGTGAACAAACAATAAGCATACGTCATCTAACTAACGATAAGCCTTAAGCATTTCGTAGTATACATCGAAGACTTGTAAATGCTAATTTTTTTTATTTGCAAGGAACATTTGTCTCTTCATTTCTCTTAAGAAGATTTGTTCATTTCAAGATCTCTTGAGGAGTGTACTTAAAGTTAATCCACGTAAACAACATTTGAAAAGATGGAATGTTAGTGTTGTCTGTAACATCCCTATTTTTATCCATATTTAACAAAATAATATGCAAGAAATATATATTTAACATATAAAGATATACAACTATTTCATATTGTATCTCAAAATATATCCCTCTTCATATGGATTTTAATATATACACAAAGCATTAAAAACAAAACATTTAAATAAAAACATTTGTTCCTCTGGTTGCTTACTGAGGAGCTCTATCACCTACAACCTCATCTGCTCCCGTGTAAATTAACACGATCATCACAAATTAAAGAAAACAAATACAAAAAAACGCACAGGGTAAGCTAGCTACTTTTAAGAATTCTAATATAAATTTGACTTTTAATTACAAGCATAATCCATCAAATTCTCATAATTTGCACAAAACCATCAAGTGTCTATCACATTCATCATCCACATTACTCCAGTCAGATTTCTACTAACTCACATACTTAGACACTTGACTCTACTTCTGGAAGACTCATGTATTGAAATTAGCATCCAGAGACCTGCACCTATCATACTACTCATTGTGAATCCACATAGCCATGTGCATAATCATCTCAATATCTCATCATCTCATATGACAGGGTAAATCCATATGATCTATTTTGATCAGTTCTTTCAAACCTGTTCCGGCCGCTTGACTCGAACGTGGAGGACTGTCTCGTCACTCCTTTGTCTAGCCCTCTGTTCTGCAGGAACGCTCCAAGAACCACCGCCGAAACTCCAAACGCTGCCTGCAAAACACACAGACGGCGCCTCTAGCGGCCTTTGTAGCTCCGACGCTCAAGTCAGGCAACAGGAACACCAAAACTATATCTGAATCTCTCTGTGAGACCCGTGTGAAACTGAAACTCTCAAGTGTGTAAGGTGTAAGAATCTGTAAAAACCCCCCTCTAATTTCGTTAAGAGTTTGTATATATACCTGAGTCTTTCTCTCTCCTGACGGTTATTCCTCCTGACACGTGGATAACATCTGGTCGTACACGTGTCACCATCTGGAGTATCTGCAGCTGAAACGTTACTTCCACTGTGCCCCTGCGACTAAGTTATCCACACAGGGAGTAGCTTAGTACGCAGGCTACTCTGGGCACAACCTTAACATGGCGAGCTGGTTAACCCTGGGCATTGCAGCTCGCACTACACATGGTGGCAGATATGCCACTTATCCTCTGTACTTTGACCATACAACAAGTGCATGCCAAGTCTTCTCAAGCACCCGGCGATGTGCTCTTTCGGCGACTTGCTGACCACCTGATCTCCCAACCTTAACACACGACGATCATGTGCAATCTGGGCGATTACTGATCCTTACCGGCGATGACCGACTACTCATCCTCAAGGCGATAGGCGATTACTCACCTCAAGGCGATAGGCGATTACTCATCATCACAGGCGAGAGGCGATTACCATTCTGAGTGATCACCTCCC
The DNA here is from genome assembly GCA_013389735.1 of Phaseolus lunatus. Taxonomy (NCBI): domain Eukaryota; kingdom Viridiplantae; phylum Streptophyta; class Magnoliopsida; order Fabales; family Fabaceae; genus Phaseolus; species Phaseolus lunatus. The sequence goes on along the minus strand of JAAFYQ010000163.1, from coordinate 9,474 downwards.
TGATTCGCCTGCTATCCTCTACCACGTGTTACCCTGTGAATGGTCCACATGGTCAACTGCTGCTGATGTCATCGACTACCGATGATCGACCGGAACAAAACCTCAGACTTAGTAAAAAGAAGCTCCTTCAACTCTCAGCAACTGATTAACTTCATCTATATGATTCCTTTATATCAGTAGAGTTAGGATCGTCTCATTCACAGGATACTCACAAATCAATTCACCCTAATAAAATCTCAACACGATATTTCCTTTCCTAAAAATACTATGTCTTGATCACACTTTCACCTTAGCGCATACTTCATTTAACATATCAATACACCATTCAATCACATTATATTTTAAACTTTCTGAACACTCCAAATATATCTAAAAATTCACTTAACAACAATAAGCAATAATAAACTATGCTTTTAATTCTTTTTATTTTATTTTATTTTATTTTCTTTTCTTTTTAATTTTTAAAAAATTGCTTAAGTGAAAGAATTTAGTTTGAGCGAAAATGAACCAGCGTGCACCTAGGATTTTTGTCTTGAGCAAAAAAAAAATTGGTTTAAGCGAAAATGGACCAAAAATTCGTATAACCTAGTGCTTATAACCGCCACATTTTACATCTATGGTAGTACCACTTACCGCCAGAATTCTTGCCGCCACAAAGTTTAATGTGACAGTAACTGAGAACCGTTTGTAGCAGACGCCATATAATGCATTGTATAAAGTGACGGTTTTAAGCGTATAATTTACGTCAATTATAAATGTCGTAATTTTAAAAACGCTATACCAATTCGAGCGTAAATTGTGGCAGTTATAAATGCCACTTAATAAGGTATAGTATGACATTTATAATAACCTTTATGACTGTCATAATTCAAATATTAAATATTTAATTTTATTTTTAGTATTTATAATAATTTATTTAATTCTATTTTATAATTTAATTTCATAATATTATTTAGTTTCATATTATAATTAAAATTCAATACACATTTAAGTTTCATAATATAATTAAATTATAATATAAACTATTTTGATAATATAATTACTTCATAATATTATTAAAATTGATAAATATAATAATCAAAAGATGACTTCATTCATTCATTTAAAGAACAAAGTTGAAAATGTCAAACTAATCCAAACAACAAGTAAATTAAATTGTCAAAATATAAATTGTTTCACTTTCTAAACATATTACAACTAAAACCTCAATCTTAATTTGTCTTATTGCCTCCACTTGATCTTATATTCTGGTTTGGTGATGGAGCACCACTTCCAACATCTGGTGCCTGAAATAAGTTAGAATATGTTTATAGTTAATTGACAATTTTTAAAAAATAAATGAAAATAATATTTGAATAAAAATGACACCAATTAGATCATTTGAAGATATATGTGATGCAATGTCTAGATTTTGCAGCATTAGCTCATTAATTTTTTTCCTACATAAAAATGGAAGCAACCAACATTAACAAAAAAACATAAGGGATTTTTATAAGGGAAATAAAGAAACACAGCCCATGTAGAAAAACAATAACAATAATAAAGAAAATACTATTTATCTAATCCAATATTTAATATTAAAATAATATTTAATCCAATAATAAAGAAAATACTATGTAGAAAAACAATAGCAATAACATATATTATTTAATCTTTCTTTGCAAGAGTGCATGTTTACTTGTAAAACCATAAAAACAACTTAGCCAACTCAGCAAGCTAGTTAAATATCTTAAAGATTATCTTTCTTTCACTCTTGTATTTTATATATTAATTTTGATTAGCCCGATTAAATGCAGGGTTAATATTATGATGAAATGAATGGTAATAAAAATTTACAGCAAAATAAATTTTTTAGAAACCAATAGAAGGATGGTGAAGCTAGATCTAGAAAAAAAAAAAAACTGAAAGAGAAAAAATGTGTACCATGAATCTGTCAAATTCTTCATTGTACAACTTCCCTTTGTTTTGCCCATACTGTATCTTTAACTCTAGCCAAGGATTCTTGTAGCGGTCTAACTTTTTCCAATAGCTTTCATGATCTCATCTTTCCGAGAAATTCTTGCCTCCCCCCTTTCAATGTTTTTAATAATTCTGTCATAATCTGCTGTGATTCAAAATGCACAAATCAGTTTACATTCTTACACAAACTAATTTCCAGATAAAATTGGTGTATTTTTACTTAGACTATTCAATTTGGTGAAGAACTTAAATTAGGTGTTTGGTTTTTGTACGAAACAAGGTTAGGAATGTACTTAGGTTTCAAAAGAATAATAAAAATAATGTCTCTATTAAGTCTTCGATGATTAGGCACTGTAGGAACCTTCATCTATGTCACTCCCTTTGTATCAGATGTATCTACTTCAATTAATTTATCACTGCCCTGTCTCTTCCATAATATTCCTCCAGAGTATACTTTTATTTATCCTGGATTTTGTAACCTCAAAACACAAGAAAAAGTTTCATACATCTCAAGTGCTAATTTCAGTCTCATTCACATATTCACTCAAAAAATTCAATTCTTCGACTCTACTTGTTATTAACCTTGAATTAAAAAGCAATGACTTGTACAAACTTGACATGGAACATGCACTGCAATAGAGTAGGGCCATGAAAACTCAGTCCCTTCCTATCTATACTAAATAAATGGTACATATTACATCACACCAAATCAAATAACATTTTACTGTAAAAGATAGAAAGTTTGGAACAAAAATAACTCATTCAATTTCATCGTACTATACAAAGATTGTATCCAAACAGACCCATATTTAGAATAATGATAATGTGGAAATTAAGTGTAGCAAAATGAAGGTTAAAGGAATTACCGTGCCTCTGCGACTTCCGATAGTGATGTTGTTGAATTGATGGTCGGAAGTCATGTCTGAAAACAATCAACGAGAATGGTGAATTCACAAATGAAAAAAAGATGTGAATAGAAATTGCTGAGAAAACAAAACTGAATAGAAAATCAGTGTGAATAGGAGAGGAAGGATCTAGTGGAAGCGATTAGAATTGAAGGAAGGGAGGATTAGGGTTTGGAGAATTGAGGAGAGAGGCAGTGTGTAGGGTGGGAGGAGGTGGTAAGGTGTAGAAGAGGCAGAAAATATGGTTTTTGGTTAAAAAAGGTCTCGAAGAGGTTATGGTTATGCGTGTGGGAGAAGGGGATTTCGGAATGTGGTGGTTGAGGATGTGGTTTTCATAAGGTTTTAAGAGGGGAGGGTTTTCAGAGAGGGTTTTAGAAGGTAACTGAGGTAGCCAATTGAATTCTTAGTGAGCGTTCCTGGTTTCGACTTCGGAAACAAATTTGAACAAGGAATGGCAAAGCCGTGCACTGGGATGTGAGTAGAATTCCACCAAAGAACCCTGACCAATGTCCCACGAATCTAAAAAAAAATATAGTCTTGGGTACTGAAAATTAAAGTATGGTTTCCCATTTGCAAACCACAAAATCAGAATACATACCTCTTGCGACAAGCAGTGGTAATGGCGACCAGAAATTGTACTCACAACAACGATTTTCTGGTGAGAACGACTATGGGGAGAACAAATGCAACTGAAAACCCTTAACCGAGAGTGAGGAGAACGATTGCGGTGAGAGAAGGGGAATACGAAATGCGGCAGTGAGTGAGGGTTTACGAAATACAACTGGGAAAGGAATGATTGCGGTGAGAGTGATGGGGAGGTTTACGAAATGGGGTTGAGAAGGGAATGATTACGGTGAGGGTGAGAGGGAGGGTTTACGAAATGGGGCTGAGAAGGGAAGGATTATAGTGAGGGTGGGAGTGAGGGTGTAGAGGTTCAGGGAGTGAGGGTTTAGAGGTCCAGGGAATGAGGAACGTGAAGACTGAAAGAGGATGAGGGTGAGAATGAGGGTTTAGAAGTTGAGTGAATGAGGAATGTGAATACTGAAAGAGGTACATTTCCAAGAGTCAACGAGATATATTTTGAAGAGTGAAAGAGGGGAAAACAAAAAAAAAAAACCTTTGGGAAAGATGAAGGTAATGGAGGGAACGAAAAGCGGGAGAAATTTTATATTTCGAAGGCTAATTATGGCGGTTCTACATGCCATATTTCAAAGGAACATTATAGCGCTTACGAAAATGTCGTATTATAAAGCAAATTGTGGTGGTTTTAATAACCACCATATTATAACCGCCACCACATACACGTTTTTTTGTAGTGATCTACCATATCTAAAATTTCACATTCTAATTTCAATCAAATTCTAATATACTCAAAACAAACAATCCTATAAGAAATTTTAAGATTGTTGACCATGTCACCCCCACATCCAAATCTTCTAGCCTAGGGTTCTATTGAAAATTCAAAACTAGCTTACTTTACCTAAACTTGAGCAAATGCTCACTAAGAGCTCCCAATCTATCAAAAGCTTAAGGGTAGATTAACATGCACCACAAAGTCCTGATAAAAAATCTAACTATATCATTGGGACTCTGAGCTAACAGAGATTAATCCTGAAACTAAAAGTGTCACGTGCAAAGTCTAGACAAAGACAAACCTAACAAGTTCAGAATTTGACTCAAAGAGAAGAGAAAAAATGAACTTACTCTGTCAAAGACTCTGATCGAGAAGCCTTGTAGTATTCACTGCCAGGAGTCTAATGGCGGACTCCGATCGTCAAATTGATGAGTGAGGAGGTCATAATCTTAGAGAGAAGGGAGAGAAAAGGAAAAAGAGAAGTTTTTAGAGAGATGGTGGTTCTTTTAAAATGAAACCTGAATAACTGAATTTTCTATTTATAACTCTTTTATTACAATAATAAATTATCCAAGTGTCATTTAAATTATACCACTTCTACTCTAAGGTTATTTTCTAGATCCTTACATTGTCGACTTAACAAGATAGGTCAGGCCTAATGCTTTTCACTAAAGAGGAAAGTAGGTAGCCTAGTCTTGATAAGTCATGTTGTGTATCATAGAAGTTTCGGAAAAAGGTCACATGTATTTAATGTTGATGAAGAGCATTTAATGTGTCTATGTGCTTGAATATGCTCAGACGATATTTGAAGAAGATAAAAAAGCTTGGACACCTCACAATGGCTACAAAAGGATTTACAACAATTATTTTCTTCTCATCTTTGTATAAAGACTTGTTGGATAACAACGACATGAAAAAGCTTACATTTTTCTATTCTAACCATTTTCATGCTTTCAAGCAATCATAAACCTTTGAGTGTGAGAAAGAACATTGTTTGTGTTCATAGCTAACCAAAAGATTATTCTTAATGTTGTATTTGACTTAGGATTTATCTCTTGTAGTGAGAAAAACTCTATGATCTTTTAGATCAAATCTTTTTTATTGAAGTGTTTAGATGAGAGTGGTTGAGTCTAAACAATACTCGTTCTTAGTCAAAAGTGGTTCTATCCAAACAATACTTGTAGCTTAGCAAGAAGTGGTTGTTTCCAAACAATTCTTATAGCTTAGCCATTATTGACTATTTCCAAACAATATTTGTTGTTTATCCAGAAGTGGTTAGGTCCATTGTATCTTGCAGCGATAGTCTATGTTAATGGAAACTCGATCGAGTTGACAAAAAACTAAATGTAATTTGTGTGTTTCAAACAAACCATCATAAAAATGCACTTTGTAACATCCTTAATTTCTACTCATTTATATAACAACTATCTCATAAATATTTAATTAACAAAATCCTTCATTTAAATAAGTAAAACAGTAATATTTAATTAACATACAAATACAACTATCTTATAATTGTCTCTCAAAAGAAACATCCCTCCTTGCAGGGAGTTTAATTTATACATCAAAAGTTTTCCAAAATAAAACAAAACAATTCAAATCTAAAACGATCCTTTTCTCCAACTGCTCACTGAGGAGCTCTAACACCTGCAACATCGTCTGCTCCCGTGTAAATACACGATCATCACAGATTTAAGAAAACAAAACACAAAACAAAACACAGGGTAAGCTAGATATTTTTAAAACTTCATATATAAAACTTTACATCAACATAACCCATCCTTTTTTCACACATTTCACAATTTCCTCAAGTGTCATTCATTCCACATAACCATCAAGTATCTATCAAAATTTCTCTTTATTCAGCTTTCTCATGTCAGACTTTCCACTGACTCATAACACATAGACACTTGACTCTACTTCCGGAAGACTCGTGCGTTGACTCAGACTCAGAGATCTGCACCTGTCATACTACACCACTGTGAATCCACACAGGGTCGCTGTGAATCCACACAGCTATGCGCATAAATAATCTCAATATCATCACTCTCCTAGTATGACAGGGTTAATCCATATAACAGGTAAAGTCAGTTATCTTTCAAACGACTTACCCAGACATATGAACCTCCTTCGACTCTCACCACCTGAATAACTTCATCTATATGATTCCATTATCTCAAGAGAGTCAGGATATCTCCTTATTACAAATCCTTAGTCAATGCACATTCTAAACAAATCTCCACACGGTATTTTCTTTCCTGAAAATACTATGCTTTGATCACTCTTTCACATCATTCCAGTATATCATCCAACACGTAAATGAACAAGGCAACCATAACATACTTTAAACCTTTTCTAACAATCCAAACATATCTCAATCAAATCATACCAAGGTTGATAATTTCGAAAATCATACACAGTTCACAGCATCCACTATATTTAAAAAAAACCACATTTCAATCTCAACAAATACCATTGACACAAAACAGGGGATTGTGAAATAGAATTTAAAACTGGTGACCACGTCACCCTAACTTCAGAATCTGCTAGCCTAAGGTTTTTATTAAAAAATAACGCTAGCTTCCCTTACCTGGACTTGAGCCGATCTCACTAAGAGCTCCAAACCCACCGAGAACTCAAGGATGCCTTAACATGCACCATAGAGTCCCGATCACAAAACTAACTATAACACTCATATTCTGAGTTAACAGAGACTAACTCTGAAGCCAAAAGAGTCGCACGCAAAGCCTATGCAGAGGCAACTCTCTCAAGTTCAGAAGCGACTTCAAAAACAGAGCACGACGAACTTACTCTGTTTTAAGGTTTTGATCGGAAACTTGCAAAGATACTTGCCCGGAGCCCAGGGGCAGTCGCCGATCGTTAAACGGGTGCTTGATGGTGTCGGAAACGTCAACTGGTAGCGAAGATGCCCGAACGTGGAGAGAAGGAGAGAAAGGAAACAGGGAACCAAAACTCAACTCACTCGATTTCTCTCTACCCAAACAGCGTTCGAACATTGCCTATCAGAAGTGAATTTTAAAATTAAACCACCTTGCCCAGGAATGTCGCTGCCACCACCCACTCTGATGGAAAACTCTTGCGTGCAAGTTTTGTAACATCCCGCAAAATAAAACCATACATACATGTATAATGAAAATAAAGGTAAACAAATAATATTGAAGAGTACATGATATTATATATATAAGAAATGAAGTTGCTCCTCTTAGGGAGTTAAATACATAACCAGGTCAAATGTTTTCAAAATTTAAAACGAAATTCAACCAAATACAACAAGACCGGCGATCTCCATACATGAATCGGCGATCTGGTAACAGAAGGCCCAAAACAGGCGATCTGCAGCAGGACATAAATCCGGCGATCACCACCAAGAGATAGAAAACCGGCGATCACCACAAACAGGCGATCTCTTCCTCGGCGACCACTCACTAAGGAGCTCTACTTCCTGGAAGATCATCTGCTCCCGTGTAAGTTATACATGATCATCACAGTTTTAAGAGAAAAACAGCCAACGAGCAGAACATGCAGGGTAAGCTAGATATTTTAAAGAGAGTTTAAATAAGGATACTTAAAATAAAATCAAGGTAAACAATTTCAAGATATTCACGTAAAGTATCAAGTTCCTCATACTCTTTCCTGATCGCCCAGAAATCACACATTTCGCAATATTTTCCAGAGTCATTCTATTTCACAACTGTATCAAGTGTCTATCAATTTCAAGTTCCTCATTTCACATGTCAGACCACCACTGACTCAGCACACAAGACACTTGACACTACTTCCGGAAGACTCATGCATTGATTAGACTCAGAGATCTGCACCTGTCATACCATACCACTATGAAATCCACACAGGGTCGCTGTGAATCCACACAGCATGCGCATATATAATCTCAATGTCAATAGTTCTCCCGGTATGACAGGGTTAATCCATAGAACAGGCGGAGCTCGTTCTTTTTCACACGAGACGCCCATTCATATGAACCTCCTTCGACTCTCACCAACTGAGTAACTTCCTCTATGTGATTCCATTATCTCAGCAGAGTCAGGATATCCCCTTAGGAATCACCGATCAATGCACATCCTACACGATCTTACACGGTATTTTCTTTCCTGAAAATACTATGCCTCGATCCACATTCACATCATGCAACACATCTCATAACACTTAAAGGAAAGATTTCAATCACAGCAAAAGCTCACTCCAAGGTTCTTATTTCCGAATATCTCATTTAAATCTCATACCGTTTCAAAGCAACATCAAAAACAGGGAGTTCGTAAACAACGCCAAAACCGGCGATCTAGTTCAAAAACAGGGTATTTCGAAGTCTGCATTTAAAACCGGCGACCACGTCGCCCAAACACATAGCACAGAGCATTTTACAAAGATGAAAACGAAAACCGGCGACCACGTCGCCCTCACTTCAGAAATAGCTAAACTATGGCTTGTATTGAAAATGAAGTCTAGCTTCCCTTACCTGGACTTGCGCAAACACCTAGAGTTCCGAAACCCAACAAAGCTTGAAGAACGCCTTGGCTCTGTTTTTGCGTCTGGTTGAAGGACCTGCAGAGAACTGCCCAGGTGCTCTAATGGTGGCTGTCGCTCGTCGTACTCTCGTGTGAAGGTGCTAGAATCGCAGTGCGAAGGAGATATCTGGAGGAGAAGGGAGGTAACTCACTCTTTCTCTCTTTGAATGCTGCAACGTCTTTTTTTCTCTCAGCAGTGGGTCTCTGCATCTTAAACCAACTTATCCACCAAAAGCAGCTGCCACCCCCACTCTGCAGAGAAGTCTGAGTGTACGTTTCCCTGAACAGTACGACTACAGTTGTCTCTTGCGCAGGCCAACCACTCCCTGAACAGTACTACTGAGCGTGCCTCTGTGCAGGCTAACACTCTGAGGTCACTATTCTGAACCACCCTTTTGTCTACGTGGCGCGCGTGCAGGACGTTCCATGCTGGAAGTCTGGGTCCTACCCTCTCTGTGTGTAACTCGACGTCGCGCGATGACCTTTCACCGATGACCACAGGCGCGAAGTCTATCCACGATGACCTCTCCCGAAGGCTATCCACCGATGACCTCTCGTGCGAAGGCCATCCACCGATGACCTATCGCGCGAAGCTATCCACCGATGATCTCTCGCGCGAAGACAATCCACGATGATCTCGCTGGCGAACGACCGATGTCTCCCTGGCAAAGCCCGCATGCCTCTCGCGCCCTGGCAATGCCCGCATGTCTCG
>JAAFYQ010000162.1:0-291216 GCA_013389735.1 Phaseolus lunatus | reverse complement strand
CTAGATATTTTAAAGAGAGTTTAAATAAGGATAATTAAAATAAAATCAAGGTAAACAAATTTCAAGATATTCACGTAAAGTTATCAAGTTTCTCATACTCTTCACCTGATCGCCCAGAAATCACACGTTTCGCAATATCTTCCAGAGTCATTCTATTTCACAACTGTATCAAGTGTCTATCAATTTCAAGTTCCTCATTTCACATGTCAGACCACCACTGACTCAACACACAAGACACTTGACACTACTTCCGGAAGACTCATGCATTGATTAGACTCAGAGATCTGCACCTGTCATACCATACCACTGTGAAATCCACACAGGGTCGCTGTGAACCACACAGCATGCGCATATATAATCTCAATGTCAATAGTTCTCCCGGTATGACAGGGTTAATCCATAGAACAGGCGGAGCTCGTTCTTTTTCACACGAGACGCCCATTCATATGAACCTCCTTCGACTCTCACCACCTGAGTAACTTCCTCTATGTGATTCCATTATCTCAGCAGAGTCAGGATATCCCCTTAGGAATCACCGATCAATGCACATCCTACACGATCTTACACGGTATTTTCTTTCCTGAAAATACTATGCCTCGATCCACATTCACATCATGCAACACATCTCATAAATACTTAAAGGAAACATTTCAATCACAGGCAATCAAGCTCACTCCAAGGTTCTTATTTCCGAATATCTCATTTAAATCTCATACCGTTTCAAAGCAACATAAAAAACAGGGAGTTCGTAAACAACGCCAAAACCGGCGATCTAGTTCAAAAACAGGGTATTTCGAAGTCTGCATTTAAAACCGGCGACCACGTCGCCCAAACACATAGCACAGAGCATTTTACAAAGATGAAAACGAAAACCGGCGACCACGTCGCCCTCACTTCAGAAATAGCTAAACTATGGCTTGTATTGAAAATGAAGTCTAGCTTCCCTTACCTGGACTTGCGCAAACACCTAGAGTTCCGAAACCCAACAAAGCTTGAAGAACGCCTTGGCTCTGTTTTTGCGTCTGGTTGAAGGACTTGCAGAGAACTGCCCAGGTGCTCTAATGGTGGCTGTCGCTCGTCGTACTCTCGTGTGAAGGTGCTAGAATCGCAGCGCGAAGGAGATATCTGGAGGAGAAGGGAGGTAACTCACTCTTTCTCTCTTTGAATGCTGCAACGTCTTTTTTTTCTCTCAGCAGTGGGTCTCTACATCTTAAACCAACTTTTCCACCAAAAGCAGCTGCCACCCCCACTCTGCAGAGAAGTCTGAGTGTACGTTTCCCTGAACAGTACGACTACAGTTGTCTCTTGCGCAGGCCAACCACTCCCTGAACAGTACTACTGAGCGTGCCTCTGTGCAGGCTAACACTCTGAGGTCACTATTCTGAACCACCCTTTCTGTCTACGTGGCGCGCGTGCAGGACGTTCCATGCTGGAAGTCTGGGTCCTACCCTCTCTGTGTGTAACTCGACGTCGCGCGATGACCTTTCACCGATGACCACAGGCGCGAAGTCTATCCACCGATGACCTCTCCCCGCGAAGGCTATCCACCGATGACCTCTCGTGCGAAGGCCATCCACCGATGACCTATCGCGCGAAGGCTATCCACCGATGACCTCTCACGCGAAGACAATCCACCGATGATCTCTCGCTGGCGAACGACCGATGTCTCCCCCTGGCAAAGCCCGCATGCCTCTCGCGCCCTGGCAATGCCCGCATGTCTCGCGCCCTGGCGATGCCCGCATGCCTCTCGCGCCCCTGGCAATGCCCGCATGCCTCTCGCCCGCGCGATGCCTGCATGCCTCGCGCCCTGGCGACGTCCACATGCCTCGCGCCCGCGCGATGCCTGCATGCCTCGCGCCCTGGCGCCCATGTGTAGCAGGCGACCGGCGATCATGTACTACTAGGCGATCTCATAGTCTTCCAAACTACACTTTCCTTCCTTTTCATTTTAAATAAAGACATACTTAGAATTCATTTAAAATATATCTCTTTTATTCCAATTTAATTTTACAGGTCCTTACAGGCTTCGCGTGAAATCAAGTAGAAAGAACGAGGAAGTCATTCCTCGAGCCTGGAATGTGGCAAACCTTAAATTGCATTTCAACCAAGATATTCTTGCTTAACGCTTTCTTTTTAAACAATGTGTGATAAATTTGTTCTTGGAAGATGATGCATTTAGCTTTAATGGTTCACTTGAATTGGAACATGCACAAGTAAGTCAACCTGGCTCGGTGCCAATATGACCACCCGTGAGTAAATGATTACCTAGTGGCAGGTAAGACAGGGGGGGGGGGCGCTTGTGTGCTGGACATGAGTGCTCGAGTGCTCGGGACCTCGACTATTGGGTAGGTCATGAGTTTGGCCTAAATGTTGATTAGCCCAGAAAAGGTAATTAAGATAAAATATATAATTGTTATTATCATATGATTCTGAAGATAAAATATAAAGAGATATTTTATTTGTTGTGATATTATATTTTATCTGTTGTATTATTCTAGAGATAAAAGATAAAGAGATATTTTATCTGTTATTCTAAAAGATAGAATATAAAGAGATATTTTATCTGTTGTGATATTATTCTGAAGATAAAATATAAAGATATATATTATCTGTTGTGATTCTATATTATATATGTTGTATTTTTCTGAAGATAGAAGATAAAGAGATATTTTATCTGTTGTGATATTATTCTGAAGATAAAATATAAAGATATATATTATCTGTTGTGATATTATATTATATCTATTGTATTATTCTGAAGATAGAAGATAAAGAGATATTTTATTTGTTATTCTAAAAGATAGAATATAAAGAGATATTTTATCTTTTGTGATATTATTCTGAAGATAAAATATAAAGATATATATTATCTATTGTGATATTATATTATATCTGTTGTATTATTCTGAAGATAAAATATAAAGATATATGTTATTTGTTGTGATATTATATTGTTGAGATATTATATTTTATTTGTTGTGATATTATTCTGGAGATAAAAGATAAAGAGATATTTTATCTATTGTGATATTATTCTAGAGATAAAAGATAAAGAGATATTTTATCTGTTGCGATATTATATTTTATCTGTTGAGATATTATATTTTATCTATTGTGATATTATATTTTATCTGTTGTGATATCATATTTTATCTATTGTGATATTATTCTGAAGATAAAATATAAAGAGATATTTTATCTGTTGTGATATTATTCTGATGATAAAAGATATATTATTGTTTAAATCTTTTATCATATTATGCAAAAAATGGATATATGTAAATCTGTTATCATGTTATTCTGAAGATGACGTGAATGATTAGTTATCATTTAAATCAATTGTGATATTATTATCATGATCTCTCACACGAGAGAAATTATTCTTGTTACTGGATATAGAGCGTAGTAGTGTAAAAGTACATGTCTAGGAAAGTTCTGGCGAGGAAAGACTTGGTACTTAAGTGCGTCCGTTGGTGACCCACCTCTCTTTCCTGGGAACTTACCTGGTGTACTAGTTCACTGTCTACAATCATTGTTCTAGTAAACATTATTATTCACAATGTGTTTTCAGTTATCCAATTGAGCATAGGGTAAGACGACCTAACTCGGAGTGGACGTAGCTACCCGAGTGTAGGCGCCCTGTGAGATGAATTAACTTGAAACAGGTGTGCTCATTCGCACTAACACATGGTGAGACAACTTAGCTCGGAGTAGATGTAGCTATTTGAATAGTATGTTCGAGCAGACCTACTGACCAAACTCGCCAGCTCAAGTAAGGGAGGTCGTCAGAGGTCAGTTATTCAAAAGACTTTGAAGTCACCCAGGACCACCGTAAGTTGTATGGGAGAGGTCCAACGTGTGAGGGGCTTGGAGGTCGGAAGAAGAGGGCACTGGTCGTTGACTCAAGAGACGCTGAAGGTGCCCAAGGTCAGTGTCTATTAATTGGTAGGAGAGGAGGTTGGAGAAAGCTAAGAGAACTTGGCAGATGAGGTTCCTTGAATCTTATGAGCCTACCACACCACTCCACAATCCACCACGAAGGAGACACCTTTCATTCTGGTGTATGGATCAGATGCTATGATCCCAGTGGAAATCAAGGAGAACTCAACACGATTCCAGCACTTCGTAGTAGAGGAGTCTAACGAAGGAAGGAAGGAGACAATCTTATTCCCTTACTAGGGTTTTTTAATGAGGTCGCCCAATGAAAAGTTATTCATGAAATATATTTGTTATGACATTCTGTTAACATGCAGTAGAGCGAGCTTATTAGGAAGATGTCCGAGTAAGCGCACTGTATGTACAAGTGTCAACCATTCCTCTAGTAAGATTCCAAGGCCTGGGTGGCTGAACAATCATCAAGGTTCAGATGGGAAACCCTTTTCTCAGTAAGATTATGAGTTTGGGCACCCAGAATAGACTTGAAATTGATTGAACAATCATCAAGGTTCAGATAGGAAACCCTTTTCTCAGTAAGTTTCTGAGTTTGGGCACCCAGAATAGACTTGAAATTGATTGAACAATCATCAAGGTTCAGATGGGAAACCCTATTCTCAGTAAGATTCTGAGTTTGGGCACCCAGAACAGACTTGAAATTGATTGAACAATCATCAAGGTTCAGATGGGAAACCCTTTTCTCAGTAAGTTTCTGAGTTTGGGCACCTAGAACAGACTTGAAATTGATTGAACAATCATCAAGGTTTAGATGGGAAACCCTATTCTCAGTAAGATTTTGAGTTTGGGCACCCAGAACAGACTTGAGATTGACTGAATGATCACAAGGTTCAGATGGGAAACCCTTTTCTCAGTAAGATTCTGAGTTTGGGCACCCAGAACAAACTTGAAATTGATTGAACAATCATCAAGATTCAGACGGAAAACCCTATTCTTAGTAAGATTCTGAGTTTGGGCACCCAGAACAGACTTGAGATTGACTAAATGATCGCAAGGTTCAGATGGGAAACCCTTTTCTCAGTAAGATTCTGAGTTTGGGAACCCAGAATAGACTTGAAATTGACTCCTTCTTGGTGAGATTCCAAGATAGGGAGCATGGAAATTCGTAACAATCCAGGCGGGACGACCTTTGCTCAATAAGACTCTGAGCTCGGGTGCCCAGATCGTGGATGGCCATAACTAAGTTTGTTTGGCTTAAATTAGGGAGATCTACCTGTCTTGCAAAGGTGACTTGTCTTGGTAAGATTTTGAGTTCAGGTATCTTGAGAATACAACAAATGGCAGTACTTTTCCTCCTTAGTAAGACTCTGAGTTTGGAAGATACTGAGCCAACTGGCAATGTCAAAGAGCATGCGGCTGGAACATGCAGGTGAGGGGAGAATCAACACCACAGTCATTGGGGTACCCCTGAATCGCAGCTCGCCTTGGTTTGGCTCAAGCCTGAAAAGAAAAATGACCCTGTCTCAGTAAAACTCTGAGCTTAGGGGTGTCAAAGGAATTCACAGCTGAAATTGTTTAAACCAGGGACGTCCGCTGTCTTCGTAAGCCTCCACGACCTGGGAATATAGGTAAAGGGTACAGTGTGACCCACATTGGCATAGGAAATGTTCAGAATAGACTTGAGGAGAGAATCACATGCCCAAGTCAGCCATTCGTACCTTGAAGTAGGGATGTGACTTGGCTGGGAGGATGTCTGAAAAGGTTCACAGGTATGCATGCTTCCCCTTGGAGAGGCTCTAAGTTTAGGGAATGTGCACGTACGCAATTATGCTGTTAAGATTACACACACCGTAACAGAGTTCTGTCCCATTGAATATTCTCTCACTAGAGATAAGATTCTTGTATGGCAAGTTGGTTACCAGTGGTAACCTAATGACACTTTATAAAAGGGGCTTAAGGTCCCAGGTGAAGGTACGCAATTCTGAATACACTTTTTGAATACTGAAGCTATTTGTTTCTTATTCTTTGATAAGCCCTTACTGACTTGAGCGTCGGAGTGTGACCGGCTGTAAGGGCGCCCTCTGTCTCAACAGGTGAAGCATCCAAACATCCAAGAGAAGTGCAGATTTCAGAGAAGACAGACGGAGCCTGAACCAGTCATCGGAGTCAACCAACGACCAAGTCAACCGACAAGAATAGGGTGAATTGTTTATTGAAAGATTTTCGCAAACAATGCCAAAGAATGAAGTTCTTTAAGGAATCACAAAAAGAAAGATCAGAGAAGCCAAGAGAACAAAGCTTTTAAAAGTGTTAATAGAAAAACAATCAGTTGTTATTTCAATATAACCGATTGTTTACATCATATCAACAAAAGCATGTTACAAGCAGTGTTCAATACAAAATTTTATTCAATTGAAAGCATGAGATAACCGATTGTCTATCATAGCACCAGAAACATCAAACAGTTTTATGAAAGAGAGATAGATAGAGAGATTCACACAATCAAGCTATACTGGTTCACTCACCTTTGAGCGACATTCAGTTTGCAGAACCACACTAGGCAATCCACTATGTAATTCACAACAGATTACAATTCACACAATTACAAAGAGAGGATCTTTTCACCCAAGAACACACACACACACACACTCTTTGCAATACAATTCACACTAGAACAACCCTCTGCCAAGCTAATTTACTGTTTTTCACAGACTATATCAATCAAAACAATTACAAGCAAAGGTTAGGAACATAATACACCTTAACCACCAGTTCCTAGAATCACTTCTTGATCATGACAAAAGCCTTTGAGCAATCTTGAAAACTTTTTTCAAAAACTCTCTCTCTAAATAGATTTCTAAATCTCTTTCTCTAATTTTTGTAAAGTGTAATGTGTCTTTTGAAAAGAGGAGGGAGTCCCATTTTATAGCCCTCAGAAAATGCCCGTTAATGATGAGCCAAAATCTATTTAGAAGCCAACTGTAACCAGTTTTAACTAAATTTTGAAAAGCTGTTACAGATTCAAATTTCAACCTATTGAAAGCTCAAAATAACTGGTTAAATGGGTTAAAACAGTTATGCAAGCAGTTGGAAAACCCTTCAAACAAGTTATATGGAAAACAACTGATTAAACTGTGAAAACAACCGATTCTTTATCACTTAGCTTTTGAAAAACTCTTTTCCCTTTTCAAAACCAGATTGCTCAGGCTAAGCTATGAATCAAGAGTGAAACATACAAATACTAAACACTTAAAAAAGAACCCTAGCAGTAGCAGCAACATAGCATCCAAGATCATCCATGATTCTTCACAGATTTGGTTTCATCAAAGCCTTGTTTCTAACATTCTCCCCCTATTTGATGAAGACAAATCCCTGGGTTGCTTTAAGGTGTGTTTTTTAGAATTTGATCATCACCTGCTATCACAGATAGAAGCAGAAACACAGGATAATCTTTTCCAGAAAAGCAAAGCACCATAAAATAGTTTTCACAACCAAACCAGAGTGAAAACCAAAGCATAGGTGCAGCAGCAGAAGAACAATCGGTTAAAATACTAGATTAACCGGTTAAAAAAATATCAGAGTAGCAAAGTAAATTCTATCTAATATAGTGATTAAAGCAGAATAAAGTGTGCAAATAGTAGATGTTACAACCTAGAGCTACCAACTATTTCTCCCCCTATTTGTCTTCACAAATAGACAAAAGGAAGGATTAAAAAAATAGCATATATTTAAGATAAAGCAAGTAAATCAATTATCCCAAGTTCATTTCTTAGTGCATAAAACCTATCTTTGGATATAGGTTTTGTGAAGATGTTTGCAAGCTAGCATATATTTAAGATAAAGCAAGTAAATCAATTATCCCAAGTTCATTTCTTAGTGCATAAAACCTATCTTTGGATATAGGTTTTGTGAAGATGTTTGCAAGCTGATCTTCAGAAGTGACAAATTTAATCTCACAGTCTCCATTACTAACATGATCACGAATGAAGTGATGCCTAATCTCAATATGTTTGGTTCTTGAATGTTGAACTTGATTTTTTGTGAGGTTTATTGCACTTGTATAGTCACAGATCAAAGGAACCTTGCTGACTTTCAATCCAAAGTCCTCCAGCTGTTGCTTGATCCATAAGATCTGTGCATAACAACTGCCTGCAGCAATATATTCTACTTCAGCTATTGACAAAGCTACATATGCCTGTTTTTTGGTGTGCCATGGTATAAGGCTTGATCCGAGTAGATGGAATGTTCCACTAGTTCTCTTTCTATCCAATTTATATCCTACAAAATCAGAGTCAAAATATCCTACTAAATGGATAGGAGAGTGTGAAGGATACCATAAACCTACGGATGTTGTTCCTTTAAGATATTTTAGGATCCTTTTGGCAGCTTTAAGATGAGATTCCTTTGGACAGGATTGGAACCTCGCACAAAGATGTAAGGACCTAGAAAATTTTATTGGAATGAAAGTGATATATTTTAAGTTAATTCTAAGTATGTTTTTATTTAAAATAAAAAGGAAGGAAAGTGTAGCTTAGAGGTCTACAAGATCGCCGTTGTTGAAGACGGAGGCGACCTTCGACTTCTCTAGTACATGATCGCCAATCGCCTATGGTGCACATGATCGCCAATCGCCTATGGTGTACATGATCGCCGAAAGTGCACTTAGTATGTGGTCAAGATGCTGGATCAACCATAGTGGGTTCCAAAAAACCACGCGTATCAAGGTGTGGGTTAAGCCTTAGATACGCTGTGCATGCGAAGCTCCACGCTTGAGCATAAGAAATCGTCCTTAGTGTTGCATGCATGGGCGCACAAGGAGTAGTGCTGATCTATTCTTGGAAATTTGAAGCTACCGATGTCACCAAGTCAGGTGGAGGTGATACCTTGGATGTAACATAGTGGGATGAAGAACCTTCAGCAAGGCGTGGCGATGTGTCATCAGTCATGGCCAGGGCGAGAGACATGCGGTCATCGCCAGGGATAGACATCGGTCGTCTTCCAGAGAGAGACATCGGTCGTCTTCCAGGGAGAGACATCGGTCGTCCGCCAGGATGAGTCATCGGTGGAAGGTTATCGCGCGATGTCATGTTTCACACAGATAAGGCGGGACCCAGGCTCCCAGCATGAGACGTCCTGCACGCGCGACACGTAGACAGAAAAGGGTGTTTCAAAATAGTTGGCATCAGAGAGTTGGTATGCGCAGAAACACACGTGGCCATACTGTTCAAGGAAGTGTGCACGCAAGCTTTCCTACAGAGTTTTTGAATCTCACTTCTAAGAGGCAAAGAACGTTGTTGTGGTTCAAGAGTGACAGAGTGAGTTTACCTTCATCCTTCTCTTTTCTCTCCTTCGCGCTGCGATTCAGGCATCCTCAAGCACCAGTACGACGAGCGACGACTGCCCTTGGACTCCTGGGAAGTTCTCTGCAAGTTCTCCAAACCGGAAGCTAAAACAGAGTTAAGGCATCTTTAAGCTTCGGTGGGTTTTGGAGCTCTTGGTGCTTTTGCGCAAGTTCAGGTAAGGGAAGCTAGCATTTTCGTTTATAAAAACTTTAGGCGAGTAGGTTCTGAAGTGAGGGCGACGTGGTCGCCGGTTTCATATTCTTTTTCGCGATGCTCTGTTTTATGTGTGGGGCGACGTGATCGCCGGTTTTAAATGTTGATTTCGAACTCCCCTGTTTTAGTGTCGTTTGAAACTGTTTGAGATTGAATTGTGAAATGCGTGGGATATTCGAAAATTTAAACTTTGGCGTGATTGTTTCTGTGATTGTGATTGTTTACGAAAAGATTCAAAATATTATATGATGCAGTTGTGCTTTTACGTGTGGTATGATGTACTGGATGAATGTGAAATTGTGATCAAGACATAGTGTTTTTAGGAAAGGAAATACCGTGTTGAGATTGGTTATGAGGTGTATTGATCAGTGAGTATCCTGTGAATGAGGCGATCCTGACTCTGCTGATATGATGGAATAACATAGATGAAGTCATTCAGTTGGTGAGAGTCGAAGGAGGTCCATATGTATGGGTAAGTCATTTGAAAGATAACTGACTTGACCTGTTATATGGATTAACCCTGTCATACTGAGAGAGTGAGGATATTGAGATTTAGATTGAGCTCGGGATTATGTTTATACGCATGGCTGTGGAAACTTTACAGCAATTTCGTATGACAGGTGCAGGCCTCTGGATGCTAAGTTCAACGCACGAGCCTTCCGGAAGTAGAGTCATGTGTCTATATGTTATGAGTCAGTGGAAAGTCTGACGTGAGAAATGAGAAACTTTGAAATTGATAGACACTTGATGGAATTATGTGAATTGAACGACTCTTGAGGAAATTGTGAAATATGTGATTACTTGATGGTCATGTGAAGGGAATGAGAAATTTGATGGTTTTTACGTGGGTGTCTTAAATTTGTTTTATCTTGATTTTAAAGTTTCATATCTAAATTCTCTTTAAAAATATCTAGCTTACCCCTTTGTTTTGTATCGTGGTTGTTTTTCTTAAACCTGTGATGATCGTGTATATTTACACGGGAGCAGATGATGTTGCAGGAAGTAGAGCTCCTCAGTGAGTGGTCGTCGGAAGGAGATCGCCTGTTTTCTGTTTCTGTTAGGAGATCGCCTGTTTTTTTTTTTTATTTTGCTGTATTTTTTTTAAGTTTGGAAACTGACTGGATATGTATTAAACTCCCTGTGAGGAGAAATTTCATTAAATATATATATATATATATATATATATATATATATATGTTCACTTCGATATTATTGTTTTACCTTTATTTCACTATATAAATATGAAAAGGATTTGGCAGGATGTTACATTAATGGTATCAGAGCAGTTCGTTCTTAGGATGACCTGAGGAGAGTGGGTTCATTGTGTTTCTTCTGCTAGTGGAGTCTTAATCAAAGCTATAGTGACAGGTTTTCAAATGCTTTCTGATTGAAATCTTGTTTGTGCTTTAGTAGATATAGGCTCCAAATGAAAAATTTTGGTATTAAGAGTGAAAGGATCTTGATAAAGTAGTGAGGGTGCACACTCATAATTGAATCAAGATGTTCTCAATCTTAATTCTAAAAGTTTGATGTTGAGCATATATCCACTTCTGGTGTGTTTTATCCCAATTATTAAGTGTGGTGATATTTGATTGGTAGTTTGTACCCATGACTGTTCAGTGTTATGCTTTCTATTTTTGAGCATTATGATTCTGTTGATGAACTCAAATTCTTAATGACTTTGAGATGCTGACCTTTGTAAGGTCTAGATGTTACCTCCTGAATGAATTGATTTCTTATTGATCTCATTCTTGTAGTTGTAGGGAATATAGAAACCTATAATTTCAAAATCTGAAACGAAGAAAGATGGCACGTAGACCTCCTACCCCTCCCCAACCTTCTTCGGAAATGAGCCAGATTGCCAAGGCTATTGAGATGATGGCAACTGCCATCCAACAACAGAATGCAACAATGGCTCAGAATCATCAAGCTGCAATGCACCATTGGGAAACTGCTCGGTCAGCTGAAACAGCTTCCCACGTCGGTCAGCCTCAGGAACAGATGGGACTGACCGAGTTCATGAGGCACAACCCACCCAAGTTCAGTGGGAATGCTACCCCTGATCAAGCAGATCAGTAGGTCAGAGAGTTGGAGAAAATCTTTAGGGCGACCTCCTGCCCTGAAGAGAAGAAATTGGTATTCACCACCTATCTGCTATCTGGAGAAGCCGAGTTCTGGTGGATGGGAGCTCAGCAGATGATGGAAGCCGGAGCTAATGTTTTAGACTGGGAGAGCTTCAGGGTGAGATTTCTGGAAAAATACTTCCCAGATAGTGCAAAGTTTGCGAAGGAAGCAGAATTCCTCAGATTGGAGCAGGGGGAGATGTCAGTGAATGCTTATGTTGCTCGGTTTGAGTACCTCGCCCGATTCTATACCCAGGCGACCTCTGAGGCTTGGAGGTGTAGGAAGTTTGAAGAAGGACTGAAGCATGGGCTGAAGAGGACCATAGCACCCATGTGCATCAGGGAGTTTCATGCCTTAGTAGAGAAGGCAAAGATGGTGGAAACCTTGGAAAGGGGTAATTCTCGGGTGATCAGATCACACCCAGGGGGTTCTTCCAGTGGGAAGGCCAAGGTGCAGCACCCACAAAGCAAGCCTTATGCGAGACCTCCACCACATCGGGCAGGAGCAGTTTCGCCCCAGTTTCAGCAGCAACAAACATGGAAACCAAGATGTTTCACATGCCAAAAGATGGGACACATCTCTAGAGATTGTCCTAGCAGAAATAGGATGACTCAACCCGTTGGTTCTCAGCAGTTGAGGAATGGAGGCAGTAGACCTCAAGCAGCAGGGAGGGTGTTTGCCATGACAGGAGCAGAGGCGTCTTAGTCAGGTAACCTAGTGCAAGGTGTTTGTTTTATAGCTGGTAGAGGTGTAAAAGCCTTGTTTGATTCTGGAGCGACACACTCCTTTGTGTCAAGCCTATATGTAGCCGAGTTGGGCCTTCTAGTGAAGGAGTTATCGTTTGAACTGTTGGTCTCTACACCTGCGTCAGGACAGGTGTTGACCTCTACAGTTTGCCCTGAATGTCCAGTGATAGTAGAGGGACGCAGGTTCAAAGTAAACTTGATCTGCCTACCTCTTCAGGACCTGGATGTTATCCTGGGAATGGATTGGCTATCTGCCAATCACGTTCTCATAGACTGCAGTAGTCAGAAAATAGCGTTTCCAGACCTCCAAGAGTCAGATGTGATATCTGCTCAGCATGGGTGGTCGGAGTTGGAAAAAGGGGCGAGGTGCTTCGTGATCCTACCTCGGTTGGAAGTGAAGAATGAAGAGGACGTAAGCAGGATACATGTGGTGAAAGATTTCATGGATGTATTTCCAGAAGAAATACCTGGATTACCTCCTAAGAGAGAAGTGGAATTCTCTATTGATTTGGTACCTGGAGCTGGACCAGTGTCAATGGCACCTTACAGGATGGCTCCAGCCGAGTTGGTAGAATTAAAGAAGCAAGTGGAAGAGTTGTTGGAGAAACAATTCATCAGACCCAGTGTATCTCCATGGGGGGCTCCAGTGCTTCTAGTTAAGAAAAAGGATGGAGGGTCCCGGCTGTGTATAGATTACAGGCAGTTGAACAAGTTGACCATCAAGAACAAGTATCCTCTCCCTAGAATTGATGATTTGATGGATCAATTACATGGGGCCTCGGTGTTCTCAAAGATTGATCTGAGATCGGGGTACCACCAAATTTTGGTAAAAGCTGAAGATGTTCAAAAGACAACATTTAGGTCTCGTTATGGGCACTATGAGTATGTGGTGATGCCGTTTGGAGTAACAAACGCTCCAGCTCTGTTCATGGATTTCATGAATAGAATTTTTCGCCCTTTCTTGGATAAGTTTGTGGTAGTCTTCATAGACGACATACTCATTTATTCAAGGATCGAGGAAGAACATGAAGAACATTTGAAGACAGTATTGGAGATCCTGAGGGAGAAGCAATTATATGCCAAGTTCTCTAAGTGTGAGTTCTGGTTGAAGGAAGTCAACTTCTTAGGACATGTAATATCTGCCCAGGGGATCTCGGTGGATCCAGCCAAAGTGGAGGCAGTGCTTCAGTGGGAACGTCCTAAGACAGTCACAGAAATAAGGAGTTTTGTGGGTCTAGCTGGCTACTATCGGCGGTTTATTGAGGACTTTTCCAAGGTAGTGGCTCCTTTAACACAGTTGACCCGCAAGGATCAACCTTTTGCTTGGACCGACCGATGTGAGCAGAGCTTCATGGAACTGAAGAAGAGGTTGACTAGCGCCCCAGTGTTAGTGATCCCGGATGTGGGAAATCCTTTTGATGTTTACTGTGATGCTTCACATCAAGGTTTGGGATGTGTGTTGATGCAAGAGAAAAGAGTGGTTGCATATGCTTCAAGGCAACTCAAAGTTCACGAGAGGAACTATCCTACCCATGACTTAGAGTTGGTGGCTGTGGTGTTTGCCTTGAAGATTTGGAGGCATTATTTGTATGGAGCTCGGTTTCAGGTGTTTAGTGACCACAAAAGCCTGAAATATCTGTTTGATCAGAAGGAGTTAAATATGAGACAAAGAAGATGGATGGAGTTCCTAAAAGATTATGACTTCCAAGTGATATATCATCCAGGGAAGGCCAATGTAGTGGCAGATGCCTTGAGTAGGAAATCAATACAAGTATCAACCATGATGATTGAAGAGCATAAATTGATTGAGCAGTTTAGAGATTTAAACTTTGGAGTGGAATTTCATGTAAATCACATTAGTTGTAGTAAGCTGGCTATAACTAATGACTTCCTTGGAGTGATAAAGGATAAGCAGTTGGAGGACCCTAGTCTGAAGCGTACTGTGGAGTCACTAGGGACCGACCAGGCTAAAGACTTTGTGATGGGCGATGATGGGATCTTGAGATTTAATGGCAGAATTTGCATACCTGCAAATGAAGAGTTGAAGAAGATGATCCTAGAGGAAGGTCACCAGAGTCGCCTTAGCCTACATCCAGGCATGAACAAGATGTACCATGACTTGAAGGACTCATTTTGGTGGTCGGGCATGAAGAGAGACATCGCCCAGTATGTTACTACCTGCTTGACATGTCAGAAGGAAAAGGTAGAGCATCAAAGACCTGGCAGTTTGTTACAGCAATTGGATATCCCTGAATGGAAATGGAACAGCATCGCCATGGATTTTGTTACCCATTTACCCAGATCGGTAAAGGGTCATGATGCAATCTGGGTCATCATTGATCGGCTGACGAAGAGTGCTCACTTTCTTCCGGTGAATATGAGGGTGCCTATGGCCAAGTTGGCACAGCTGTACATCAGAGAAATTGTGAGGTTGCATGGAGTGCCTTCCAGCATTATTTCGGATAGAGATCCCAGGTTCACTTCAGGGTTTTGGCAGACCTTACAAGATTGCTTGGGAACCAAGTTGAGAATGAGCTCGGCATATCATCCTCAAACAGATGGACAGTCAGAGAGAACGATCCAGTCCTTGGAAGATCTGCTGAGGACGTGTGTCTTGGATCAATTGGGAAGTTGGGATGAGGTGCTGCCGCTGGTGGAGTTTACTTATAATAACAGTTACCACGCCAATATTGGGATGGCACCATATGAAGCCCTGTATGGGAGGAAATGCAGAACTCCCTTATGTTGGTACAAGGAGGGCGAAGCAGTCTTGGTTGGGCTAGAGTTGATTCAGCAGACAACCGAGAAGGTGAAACAGATACAAGGCAGAATGAAAGCTTCTCAAAGCCGGCAGAAATCCTATGCAGATCAGAGGAGAAGACCTTTGGAGTTTGCTGTTGGGGATCATGTGTTTATGAGAGTGACGCCAACCAAGGGTGTAGGACGAGCTATCAGATCAAGGAAGCTGTCTCCTAAGTTTGTTGGACCATATCAGATCTTAAGGAAGATAGGTCCTGTAGCTTATGAGATTGCTCTACCTCCCCAATTAGCAAATCTGCATAATGTCTTTCACGTGTCACAGCTAAGGAAGTATCTTGCAGACCCTAGTCACGTGTTGGAAGTGGACGATGTGCAGATCAGGGATGACTTGTTGTTTGAAGCGAAACCAGTCAGGATTGACGATCAGCAGAGTAAGCAGCTCAGAGGCAAGACCATCAACATGGTAAAGGTGATGTGGGATGACAGATCGGGTGATTCAACTTGGGAATTAAAGGAAACCATGAGAGAAGCCTATCCATACCTCTTTTCCTTGTAATTCAATTTTCGAGGACGAAAATTTTTCTTGTTGGGGAGAATGTAAGGACCTAGAAAATTTTATTGGAATGAAAGTGATATATTTTAAGTGAATTCTAAGTATGTTTTTATTTAAAATAAAAAGGAAGGAAAGTGTAGCTTAGAGGTCTACAAGATCGTCGTTGTTGAAGACGGAGGCGACCTCCGACTTCTCTGGTACATGATCGCCAATCGCCTATGGTGCACATGATCGCCAATCGCCTATGGTGTACATGATCGCCGAAAGTGCACTTAGTATGTGGTCAAGATGCTGGATCAACCATAGTGGGTTCCAAAAAACCACGCATATCAAGGTGTGGGTTAAGCCTTAGATACGTTGTGCATGCGAAGCTCCATGCTTGAGCATAAGAAATCGTCCTTAGTGTTGCATGCATGGGCGCACGAGGAATAGTGCTGATCTATTCTTAGAAATGTGAAGCTACCGACGTCACCAAGTCAGGTGGAGGTGATACCTTGGACGTAACATAGTGGGATGAAGAACCTTCAGCAAGGCGTGGCGATGTGTCATCAGTCATGGCCAGGGCGAGAGACATGCGGTCATCGCTAGGGATAGACATTGGTCGTCTTCCAGAGAGAGACATCGGTCCTCTTCCAGGGAGAGACATCGGTCGTCCGCCAGGATGAGTCATCGGTGGAAGGTTATCGCGCGATGTCATGTTTCACACAGATAAGGCGGGACCCAGGCTCCCAGCATGAGACGTCCTGCACGTGGGACACGTAGACAGAAAAGGGTGTTTCAAAATAGTTGGCATCAGAGAGTTGGTATGCGCAGAAACACACGTGGCCATACTGTTCAAGGAAGTGTGCACGCAAGCTTTCCTGCAGAGTGGGTAGTGACAGCGACATTTGTGGACAAGTTGGTTTAGATTCAAAAACTCACTTCTAAGAGGCAAAGAACATTGTTGTGGTTCAAGAGTGACAGAGTGAGTTTATCTTCATCCTTCTCTTTTCTCTCCTTCGCGCTGCGATTCAGGCATCCTCAAGCACCAGTACGACGAGCGACGACTGCCCTTGGACTCCTGGGAAGTTCTCTGCAAGTTCTCCAAACCGGAAGCTAAAACAGAGTTAAGGCATCTTTAAGCTTCGGTGGGTTTTGGAGCTCTTGGTGCTTTTGCGCAAGTTCAGGTAAGGGAAGCTAGCATTTTCGTTTATAAAAACTTTAGGCGAGTAGGTTATGAAGTGAGGGCGACGTGGTCGCCGGTTTCATATTCTTTTTCACGATGCTCTGTTTTATGTGTGGGGCGACGTGATCGCCGGTTTTAAATGTTGATTTCGAACTCCCCTATTTTAGTGTCGTTTGAAACTGTTTGAGATTGAATTGTGAAATGCATGGGATATTCGAAAATCTAAACTTTGGCGTGATTGTTTCTATGATTGTGATTGTTTGCGAAAAGATTCAAAATATTATATGATGCAGTTGTGCTTTTACGTGTGGTATGATGTACTGGATGAATGTGAAATTGTGATCAAGACATAGTATTTTCAGGAAAGGAAATACCGTGTTGAGATTGGTTATGAGGTGTATTGATCAGTGAGTATCCTGTGAATGAGGTGATCCTAACTCTGCTGATATGATGGAATCACATAGATGAAGTCATTCAGTTGGTGAGAGTCGAAGGAGGTCCATATGTATGGGTAAGTCGTTTGAAAGATAACTGACTTGACCTGTTATATGGATTAATCCTGTCATACTGAGAGAGTGAGGATATTGAGATTGAGATTGAGCTCGGGATTATGTTTATGCGCATGGCTGTGGAAACTTTACAGCAATTTCGTATGACAGGTGCAGGCCTCTGGATGCTAAGTTCAACGCACGAGTCTTCCGGAAGTAGAGTCATGTGTCTATATGTTATGAGTCAGTGGAAAGTCTGACGTGAGAAATGAGAAACTTTGAAATTGATAGACACTTGATGGAATTATGTGAATTGAACGACTCTTGAGGAAATTGTGAAATATGTGATTACTTGATGGTCATGTGAAGGGAATGAGAAAGTTGATGGTTTTTACGTGGGTGTCTTAAATTTTTTTTATCTTGATTTTAAAGTTTCATATCTAAATTCTCTTTAAAAATATCTAGCTTACCCCTTTGTTTTGTATCGTGGTTGTTTTTCTTAAACCTGTGATGATCGTGTATATTTACACGGGAGCAGATGATGTTGCAGGAAGTAGAGCTCCTCAGTGAGTGGCCGTCGGAAGGAGATCGCCTGTTTTCTGTTTCTGTTAGGAGATCGCCTGTTTTTTTTTATTATTTTGCTGTATTTTGTTTAAGTTTGGAAACTGACTGGATATGTATTAAACTCCCTGTGAGGAGAAATTTCATTAAATATATATATATATATATATATATATATATATATATATATATATATATATATATATATATATATATGTGCACTTCGATATTATTGTTTTACCTTTATTTCACTATATAAATATGAAAAGGATTTGGCGGGATGTTAAAAAGACACACAACAAACATTATAGCAGGTCTACTTGCAGTAAGATATAGTAAAGAACAAATCAACCCCCTGTATTTAGTCTGGTCCACTACTATTCCAGCTTTATCTGTACTTAAGTAACAGTTTGTATCCATAGGTGTTGTTGCAGCTTTACAACTCTCCATTTCAAACTTTTTGAGAATATCGTTACAGTATTTGGATTGACTCAAGAAGATGCCTTCTTTGGTTTGCTAATCTGCAGCCCAAGGAAGAATGAGAGCTCCCCCATCATAGACATCTTGAATTCCCCCTACATAGCTTTTACATAATCTTCACATAATTTATCATTAGAGGAGAAAAATATAATATATCATCTACATATATTTGAACTAAGATCACAACAGAATTAGATTTTTTAATGAAAAGGGTTTTGTCAATTTTTCCTCTTTCATATTGATGAGACAGAAGAAAACTACTTAACCTTTCATACCACTATCTTGGAGCTTGTTTAAGACCATATAGTGCTTTTGTTCAACTTGTATACATGATTAGGATTTAGGTGATCTTCAAATCCAGGTGATTGTGATACATAGATTTCTTCCTTCACAATTCCATTTAGGAAGGCACTCTTCACGTCCATTTGAAAAAGCTTGAATCCTTTCATGCAAGCAAAGGCCAGTAAGAGTCTCACAGCTTCTAACCTTGCTATAGGAGCAAAGGTTTCATCATAGTCAATTCCTTCTTCTTGGTTGTAGCCCTAGCAACAAGCCTTGCCTTGTTCCTTGTGATAACTCCTGAATCATCTGATTTGTTTTTGAAGACCCATTTAGTTCGTATGACATTCATTTGATCTGATCTGGGAACCAAGACCCATACTTCATTCCTCACAAACTAGTTAAGCTCTTGATACAAACCTAAAGATGACTAAAGACACTACAAGCAAAATCCAAAAAGGGCAGTCATCTCAAAATACAAAGCTAAGGCTCACCAAACATCAAGACAGTATCATCAGAAGAAGCCATGAGCCAAAGCATCTCAAATTCTTCCTGTTAGTCTTCTTAAATATTTAGAAAATATTGTAAATAATTTGGACTCATTTGTAGGGGTCCAAATAGTAGAAATAAGCTAGAATAAAGTACCTTTAGCATAGTAGGGGGTGTGGGTAGCATTCTAGCTTGTTCCTAGCCCATTTGAAAGCATTTTGACCTAGTTTCTAGAAGGATAAGCCTAGAATACGGGATTGACTTAGTCAAACCCTATGGCTGCCCACTTTTTCCCTTTTCCCATTCTACCCTCTAAGCTTGCATTACAATGCTCCTAAATCTATAAATAGGGAGGCCTACCTCATGTATTCATAAGTTGATATTCTTGCTGGTTGACGTAACTGCCATTGACTCTGAGGCAGGGAGTGGCTCCTTCTATCCTTATGATGGTTCTCCAAGGTGTGGCTCCATTGAGACAGAGGGGGGCCCTACCTGTAACTGCACTCCAACGCTCAAGTCAATACAGGGCAAGAAACATCAAACAAGCAAAAGTGCTTAAGCTTATAATGTGTGTGTAAGAACTATTTCTTGCATAGAAGACAATGTGCCTTTACCTTGGGTCTTACCCCCTTATATAATTTTTTATAGGGTAACCTGCCACTGACATTCTCTTGCCAAAGCCTTGCCTCTAGCGAATTTAGGGTTACCTTTTCGGGATACTATCACACAGTCTTAGTGCAACTCCCGTGGCAACATTCCTTTCTTAAAGTACAACACTCGTGGCAACATTCTTTTTCTGGAGTACGTATCTAACGGTATGGCCGCTAGGGTCACAGCGTGTGTACCAGCGCCACGAGACCAATCCGTTCTTTTAAGTGCCCTAATTTCTCACATGCCTTGCATGCAGCTTTCTCTGAAAACCCTAGCGCTCTTGGGCATTAGCACCCCTAGGGGTAATCTACTTGTGCCAGACCCAAATGTCTTATACACGTTCTGCATGCAAGGTATATCTGTGAATCGGGCTTTCACTAACATAATACTTAACACGTTTAATTTCTGGGGACCTCTCTGTGGGTCCTACTATGCCAACCTCTACTGTGCCGACCTCTTCATCAAGTGTCGATGTATACTGCCAACATCCGAGGTCTAGCCACTACACGTCTCATTTGATGTCTTTCTATGTGAAATCTTTCATCTATGAAAAGTTTATGTGGTAATCTCTATTTTGATTCTTCTTTGTTAAGATTTCTTGATTTATGGAACATCATAATGGTTGTCATAGGAAAATAACCAATTTTTTTCACGAAACAACTGATTGTTTAACCTCTGGCAGCATTGCATTAAAGCTACTTTAAATTTCTGTGCATTGATTATGTTGTTGATTTCTTCTCAAATCTGTTATGAGTTAAAATTGCATTCATTATGGCTTTGAATGTTATTTGGTAGTTATTTTGGTCATAAATGGAATATATTCCATATCTTCTTGGAAATTTAAGAAAATTAATGACTAGTCAAATATACATGTGCTGGTTCTGTGCATTCTGTTTGAGGGCTGACGTGTGCCAGTATTCCCTCTTAACAGATTCTTTTTCCTTTGAAAAACAACCCATTAAAAGCCAAAATATGTAATTGCTTTTATTGCCTATATAATTGTTTGTTCAAGTTGTTTTTCTTCATAGAATCAACCCATTGCCTTCACTTCTGGTTTCATATTGGATCTGTTGTCCTCTTCTTCTTGCATATGATACTTCCTTCTTTCTCCATGGATTCAACACCTCCTTCCTCCAAAAGAAGGAAGACCCATGGTGTGAAAAGGGGTGGGCGCCTAGAGAAATAGTTCTCGGGAGAAGATGACAAAATTGAAAAATATCTACATGAAACAAGTAGGAAAGCCATCATTAATCCAAAGCTCATCTCACTCAAAATGGCTGAAATAGCATAAAATTACTGAAGTTAGGAGTCTCTTGAAAGAATAACTGCTAAAAAGGTTTTTGGAGATGTTAGGGAACATCTATCCTGATCTTGTGAGAGTTTTCCACACCAATCTCCAAATTGTTGACAATAACATCACCTCAAATGTGAAAGGGGTTGACATGGAAATAACTCCTGAAGTTTGGACTACCATCACTGGTTTGAAGTATGTTGGGCTAAGGATGAACAAAGGAAACATTGGAGTTGTTGAGGAATTCAACAAAATTCAGTTCTATGGAAGTTGTCTAAAGAATCCTCAAACCAAAGTGAGAATTTTTTTTGTGCAAGGTTTGAAACTAAATGAAAGAGTCATTGCTTTCATAGTTTCATGGATGTTGAATCCAAGAGGAAACAACCATTCTTTGGTAACGGATGAAGATATTGTCTTCATTTACTATATCATGAATAAGGTCAAGATAATTTGGATCCACATTATCAAGGAACATATGCAAAAGTCCATGAGGTTAAGTGATTATCACTATCCCTATGCTATTCTTATTTCTAAGTTTTTGCATTATTTTGAAGTTGATATTGAGGAGGAGAAAACTAAAGTGGTGAAGTCATCACATGAGGTGAACAATGGCTCCCTTAGCAAGATGGGTTTCACCAAAATTGGTGGAAAATGGGTTAGCAAGGATGGAAATCAAGTTGGTTGTTCAAGCGGGGCTCATGTTGAAGATAAGGGTGAAGAACAAACTGATGCAGCTGCTGCTAGTGATGATAGTAGTGTTGTTGATGCCTATTATGTTGGTCCAAGTGATGGAAACATGGGAGAGCGTATCACATCTATCTCACTATTTGAAAGGTTGATGGCGAACAAAATGGACAGCTTTGCAGATGAACAAAGGAACAATCATGAGTTCTATATTGCAAGGTTCCGGAATCTAGATGAACAGATTGAAGCTATTCAGAATCAATTGTTTGAGCTCCAATATGGGAAAGATGATTGAAGTCTTTCATTGCTTTATTTCTTTTGTTGGTTGCTTTGTTCTGAACAATTTTACATTCTAGTTTTATCCCTTCTTCTACTCTATTTTTGAAGACAAATAGGGGGACAATTATGTGGTTGTAACATATTAAACTGCTAATGTATATCTATTTCAATCTGGTTTAGTGTGCTGCTGCAAAAACTCTAATTTTGCACCTTATTCACACATGATTTTCACACTGATTTTGTTGGTTTTCTTTATGAAAATCACATGGTGAAAATTGTTAGAATTAATGGCTTTAAACAAGAGGGGGTGAATTGTTTATTGGAAGATGTAGTGGTCAGACCTCGGGCATCGGCAATATACAGTAGAGGTGGACGTGGCTGAGATCGGCACAGTAAGACCCACAGAGACTACATGTCGTAGTAGCAGACCTCGGACGTTGGCAGTATACAGTAGAGGTCGACGTGGTAGAGGTTGGCACAACAGAGTAATACATTAGTGAAAGCCTGACTCATAGAGATACCTTGCATGTGAAATGTGTGTAAGACATTTGGGTTTGGCACAAGCAGATTATCCCTAGGGGCACCAATGCCCAAGAAGCGCTAGGGTTTTTTATGTGAGTTGAATTCATCTTTGTTTAATTTGTAAGACTTTATAAAGAAGTGGATCAAGATTCTTATGGCAATTATGGTGAGTCACCTAGAGAAAATCCCCACTGGACATTAACTGATGGCATTCCTATGAGCTCTTCTTTGCGTTTTGGAATCCTTGGTGATGATCTTTGCGGAAGCTTGTGGAGGAGATGAGCAAGGCCTTCCTAGGAAGCATGGGTGCCTTGAAGGTGCATGAAGAGGGGGGAAAAAGGGAGGTTCGGCCAGCCCCTTGGGTAGTGATGGAGTGAAGATTAAAACCTAAGAGTTAGGCAAAGAGTAGTGTATGGCACAATTTGGGCAACATAACAATACTCTATTCAATCTTAAAAATACAATAGGTTGGCTCCCCCTTTTATAAGCTAAGGAGGACCATAACGGTTAACCTAATGCTAAGCAAATGTACTCAAAATGAAATGCAAATGTCATCGCATGGGACACACCACACATGGCCGGCCCTATTGCTAGGAAAGCTTCTAGAAACGTAACAAAAGCTAGGTTAAAACCCTCATGGAATCAAGTTTGTGCTATTTACACCATAACTAAAACTAAGCTACTCTTGATGGGCCTTCATGTAACATGTACAAATATCTCTCTCTCCCATGCGTAGCTAGGTCAATGTCTTCATGTAGTCTCTTGGCCATGGACCTAGTAAATGGTCCTAGACACTCCTCCCATGGCCCTAGACGCTCCTCTTCTTGCCCTAGATGCTTTTGGTGTGGCTTTGGATGCCCTTGTCTTGGCTCTTGTGAGGTTGTGCTTGGCCCTCTTCCATCATCCCCTCCCCGTTGGAAAGGATTTGTCCTCAAATCCAAGTCGTCCTTGTCTTCATTGGTACCTACAAATGGAGATAAGTCAATTACATTGAAAGTATCATGCACTCCATATTCAAAAAGTAGGTCCAATTTGTAAGCATTGTTGATGACTCTCTTGAGGACTTGAAAGGGTCCATCACCTCGGGGACTTAGTTTGGACTTCCTTTTAGTTGGAAATCTATCTTTTCGAAGGTGAAGTCAAACTAAGTCTCCTTCCTCAAAAATTATTTCTTTCTTCCCCTTATTGTTGTATCTTGCATACTTTTCATTTTATTGTTGTATTTGGGTTTTAATCTTCTCATGAATTTTCTTAACAAAGTCGGCTTTGATTACTCCTTCCTTATGCACAAATTCTTGTGGGTTAGGAAGAGTCAACAAATCCATAGGTGTGAGAGGATTAAACCCATATACAACTTCAAAAGGAGAAGCATTAGTATTCTTGTGGACGACTCTATTGTAAGCAAACTCAATGTGGGGAAGATACTCATCCCAAGACATGTGGTTCCCCTTCATGATAGCCCTAAGCATAGTTCCAAGAGATCTATTGACTACTTCGGTTTGGCCATCCATTTGAGGATGACAAGAAGTTGAAAATTGTAATCTTGTTCCAAGTTTGCCCCAAAGAGTTTTCCAAAAGTGGCTTATAAACTTGGGATCTCTATCGGATACTATACTTCTAGGTATACCATGGAGTCTCACCACTTCTCTAAAGTGGCTTATAAACTTTTGAAATATTTTGAGCATCATCTACCTTGTGGCATGGAATAAAATGGGACATTTTGCTAAAACGGTCCACTACCACAAAGATAGAAAGTCATGGCCTCTTGCAGTCCTAGGGAGTCCTAAAATGAAATCCATGCTAATGTCTTCCCAAGGAGCATTTGCAATCGGCAAGGGGGTGTAGAGTCCATGAGGCATTGCTCTAGACTTTGCTTTTAAACATGATATGCATCTAGAGCAATGTCTTTGGACATCCTTTCTCATGTGTGGCCAATAAAATTTTTCTTTTAAAAGATCTAGAGTCTTATCAACTCCAAAGTGGCCCATGAGACCCCCCTCATGTGATTCCTTTACAAGGAGCTTCCTATGTGTGCCTTGGGGAATACAAATTTTTCCTTCCTTAAAAAGATATCCCTTGGCCACATAGTAACCTCCTTGTGCTCTATGTCTACACTTACCATAGATGGATGAAAATTCTTGACCTTTTTGATAAAGCTCTTTTATGTGATCAAATCCAAGAATTTGGGCACCTAATTTTGAAAAGAGCAAATGCCTCCTTGAGAGAGCATCGGCCACTATGTTTGTGCTTCCTTTCTTGTATTTGATTAGATAAGGGAATTGCTCAAGAAACTCCATCCACTTAGCATGTCTTTTGTTGAGCTTGTGTTGGCCTTTTAAGTACTTTAGGGACTCATGATCACTATGGATAACAAATTCTTTGGAAATAAGATAATGTTCCCAAGTCTTTAAGGCCCTCACAAGTGCATAGAGCTCTTTGTCATAAGTGGGGTAGTTAAGGGTGGCACCATGAAGCTTTTCACTAAAATATGCAATGGAGTGACCACCTTGTCACAATACCGCACCTATGCCCACGCCCGATGCATCACATTCTATCTCAAAAGTTTTAGAAAAAGTTAGAAGAGCTAGAATGGTTGCATGGGTGAGTTGAGCTTTTAGCCTTTGAAAGGCTTGCTCATGCTTTTCACTCCAACAAAATGCAACATCTTTTTTAACAAGTTCATTGAGAGGGGAAGCTAAGCTTGAAAAATTGGGTACAAACCTTCTATAGAAGCTAGCTAGCCCATGAAAACTTCTTACTTGACTTACATTTTGAGGAGTGGGCCACTCTTTGATGGCTTGGATTTTCTCGGGGTCAACATGCACCCCCCTTTGGTTAACTATAAACCCTAAGAAAACTATGTTATCTACACAAAAGGTACACTTATCCCTATTGGCAAACAAACTATTTTTCCTAAGCACTAGAAGAACTTCCCTAAGGTGACTTAGATGGTCTTCTAGGGTTTTGCTATACACTAGGATATCATCAAAGTAAACTACTACGTATTTACCTATACAATCCCTCAAGGTATGATTCATGAGCCTCATGAATGTACTAGGGGCATTAGTGAGGCCAAATGGCATTACCAACCACTCATATAATCCAAACTTGGTCTTAAAAGCGGTTTTCCACTCATCACCCTCTTTGATTCGAATTTGGTGATACCCACTTTTAATGTCAATTTTGGAAAATATGGTTGACCCATGTAATTCATCAAGCATGTCATCAAGCCTTGGGATTGGATGCCTATACTTGATGTTGATGTTGTTGATTGCTCTACAATCACAACACATACGCCATTTTCCATCTTTTTTAGCACAAACAAGACAGGTACAGTACAAGGGCTTAGGCTCTTTTGAACCCAACCCTTCTCCAACAAGTCTTGAACTTGTGACTCGATCTCCTTAGTTTCCTCGGGGTTGGTTCTATAAGCAGGCCTATTTGGTAGGCTTGCCCCCGGAATTAGGTCAATTTGATGTTCTATACCTCTAATGGGAGGGAGTCCATTGGGTCCCTCATTAGAGAATACATCATAAAATTCACTCAAAAGATTTTCCACTTGAGGAGGTAGACTCATGGGTTCACTACTTGTGGCAATGCATGCAAGTGTTCCCTTACAAAAGATAAGGCTTGGTTATTCAACAAGAAGCAAATTTTCCAAAATGTTTTTCAAAGGTTTCTCTTGTTGAGCAACCTTGTGGGAAGGAACACTCTTCTCCCACGCCTTTCTATCCCTAAGGACTCTCTCTTTTTCTATCTCTCTTTTTTTTTTCTTCATCCCTATTTTCTTTCATTTGTATTTGGTCTTTCACGACTTGGGAATGTGATAAAGGACTAAGTACAAACTTTTTATGCCTATGGGTGAAGGAAATCTCATTAGTTAGACCATCATGCAAGGTTTTCTTATCAAATTGCCATGGTCTTTGTAAGGACCTGTAAAAATTGAATTGGAATAAAAAGGGTTATATTTCAAAGGAATTCTGTGTATGTTTTATTCAAAATAAAAAGGAAGGAAAGTTAAGTTTAGAAAGGTATGAGATCGCCAGGGCGCGAGGACGTCGCCAGGGCGCGCGAGGCATGTGGACGTCGCCAGGGCGCGAGGCATGCAGGCATCGCGCGGACGCGAGAGGCATACGGGCATCGCGCGGGGCACGAGAGGCATGCGGGCATCGCGCGGGCGCGAGAGGCTTGCGGGCGTCGCCAGGGCGCGCGAGGTATGTGGGCGTGGCCAAGGCGCGAGAGTTATGAGGGCGTCGCCAGGGAAGACATCGGTCGTCTCCCAGAGGAAGACATCGGTCGTCTTCCAGGGCGAAGGGGACATCGGTCGTTCGCCAGGATGAGTCAGCGTTGGAAAGTTGTCGCGATGGCGAGCCTCACACAGATAAAGTGGGACCCAGACTCTCAGCATGAAACGTCCTGCACGCGCGCCACGTAGACAAAAAGGATGATTCAGAGTGGTGACATCAGAATGTTGGCATGCGCAGGAGACACTCGCGGTCGTACTGTTCAGAGCAGTGGCTGGCATGCACAAGCGACAACAGTGGCAGTACTGTTCAGGGCAGTGGTTCTCAGACTTCTCTGCAGAGTGGATGGTGGCAGCTGCTTTTGGTGGATAAGTTGGTTTAAGATGCAGAAAACCCACTGCTGAGAGAAAGAAACGTTGCAGCCTTCAAAGAGAGAAAGAGTGAGTTACCTCCCTTCTCCTCCAGTTGTCTCCTTCGCGCTGCGATTCTAGCATCTTCACGCAAGAGTACGACGAGAGGCAGCCACCATTAGAGCACCTGGGAGGTTCTCTGCAAGTCCTTCAACCAGACGCAAAAACAGAGCCAAGGCGTTGTTCAAGCTTCGTTGGGATTCGGAGCTCCTGGTGTTTTGCGCAAGTCCAGGTAAGGGAAGCTAGACTTCATTTTTCAATACAAGCCATAGATTAGCTGTTTCTGAAGTGAGGGCGACGTGGTCGCCGGTTTCGTTTTCATCTTCGTGAATGCTCTGTTTCTATGTGTTTGGGCGACGTGGTCGCCGGTTTTAAGTGCAGACTTTGAAATACTCTGTTTTTGAACTAGATCGCCGGTTTTTGGCGTTGTTTGCGAAACTCCCTGTTTTTGATGTTGCTTTGAAACTGTTTGAGATTTAAATGAGATATCCGAAAATAAGAACCTTGGATTGAGTTTTGCTGTGATTGAAATCATTCCTTTAAGTGTTATGTGATGTGTTGGATGTGGTGAATGTGGATCGAGGCATAGTATTTTCAGGAAAGGAAATACCGTGTAAGATCGTATGTAATGTGTATTGACCTGGGGCTTGTCTAGAAGGAGATATCCTGACTCTGCTGATATAATGGAATCACGTAGATGAAGTTATTCAGTTGTGGAGAGTCGAAGGAGGTTCATATGTATGGGTGAGTTGTTCAAAAGGGAACGAGCTCGGCCTGTTATATGAATTAACCTTGTCATACCGGGAGAGTTAATGACATTGAGACTTTATGCGCATAGCTGTGTGGATTCACAGCGACCCTGTGTGGATTTCACAGTGGTATGGTATGACAGGTGCAAATCTCTGGGCCTGAGTCAACGCACGAGTAAATCCGGAAGTAGTGTCAAGTGTCTTGTGTGCTGAGTCAGTGGTGGTCTGACATGTGAAATGAGGAACTTGAAATTGATAGACACTTGATGCAGTTTTGTGAAATAGAATGACTCTTGTGAATATTGTGAAGAGTGTGATTTCTGGATGATCAGGTGAAGAGTATGAGAAACTTGATAACTTTACGTGAATATCTTGAAATTGTTTACCTTGATTTTATTTTAAGTATCCTTATTTAAACTCTTTTTAAATGT
This sequence comes from Phaseolus lunatus, assembly GCA_013389735.1. Lineage (NCBI taxonomy): Eukaryota > Viridiplantae > Streptophyta > Magnoliopsida > Fabales > Fabaceae > Phaseolus > Phaseolus lunatus. The sequence continues at coordinate 262,864 of JAAFYQ010000162.1, read as the reverse complement.
CTAGCTTACCCTGTGTTTTCTTTTGTGTTGTGGCCTTTTCTTAAACCTGTAATGATCGTGTATAATTTACACGGGAGCAGATGATGTTGCAGGAAGTAGAGCTCTTTAGAAAATTGTCGCTGGAAGGAGATCGCCTGTTTTCTTTTCTGTTGGGTGATCGCCCCTCTTGCTGCTTTATAATAGGAGATCGCCTTTATGAAAGGAGATCGCCCTTCTTATAGGAGATCGCCCTTTCTGCCAGGAGATCGCCTATCTGTTTTTTTTGTATTGTATTTCGTTTACGTTTTTAATGGAGAAGTGATCATTTGTATTAAACTCCCTGTGAGGAGAAACTTATTTATTTTATATAAAGATTTTGCTCACTTCAATCTATTTGTCACCTTTATTTTCGTTTTATATTTATTTTCAAAGTAATTTGGCGGGATGTTACATTAATGGTATCAGAGCAGTTCGTCCTTAGGATGACCTGCGGGCTGTGGATCCATTGTGTTTCTTCTGCTCATGAAAGTTATTTGAGTTTAAAATAATAACTATAGTGAAAGGTTTTCAAACGTTTTTGTATTGAAATTTTGTGTGTGCTTTGGTGAATATATGTTCTAACTGAAAATCTTAGTATTAAGAATGAGAAGGTCTTGATAAAGTAGTGAGGGTGCACACTCATAACTGGATCGAGATGAGTCTCAATCTTAATTCCAAAAGTTTGATGTTTAACATATGTTGAATTCTGGAATGAGCTATCTCATTCTCTTGAGTGTCTTTGTAATTGATTGAAAATGGTGGATTGGATTGATGACTGCATACCAGTAGTTGTTCTGGTGTATGCTTGATGTTATAAGCATTATGATTCTGTTGATGAGCTCAAATTCTTAATGATTTTGAGATGCTGACCTTTGTAAGGTCTAGCTGTTACCCCCTTGAATGAATTGATTCCTTATCGATCTCATTCTTGTAGTTGTAGGGAATATAGGAATCTTATAGTTTCAAAATCTGAAAACGAAGGAGATGGCACGTAGACCTTCTACCCCTCCCCAATCTTCTTCGGAGATGAGCCAGATTGCTAAGGCTATCGAGATGATGGCAACTGCCATCCAGCAACAGAATGCAGCGATGGCTCAGAACCATCAAGCTACAATGCACCACTGGGAAACTGCTCGGTCGGCTGAGACGAACTCCCACGGCGGTCAGCCTCAAGAACAGATGGGACTGACTGAGTTCATGAGGCACAACCCACCCAAGTTTAGTGGGAATGCTACCCCTGATCAGGCAGATCAGTGGGTCAGAGAGCTGGAGAAAATCTTCAGGGCGACCTCCTGCCCTGAAGAGAAGAAATTGGTGTTCGCAACCTTTTTGCTATCTGGGGAAGCTGAGTTCTGGTGGATGGGAGCTCAGCAGATGATGGAGGCCCGAGAGGATGTGTTGGACTGGGAGAGCTTCAGGGTGAAGTTCCTGGAGAAATACTTCCCAGACAGCGCAAGGTTTGCGAGGGAAGCTGAATTCCTAAGGTTGGAGCAGGGGGATATGTCTGTGAACGCCTATGCTGCTCGGTTTGAGTATCTCGCCCGATTCTACACCCAGGCGACCTCTGAGGCTTGGAGGTGTAGGAAGTTTGAAGAGGGACTGAAGCATGGGCTGAAGAGGACCATAGCCCCGATGTGCATCAGGGAATTTCACGCCTTGGTAGAGAAGGCGAAGATGGTTGAGACCCTGGAAAAGGGTGATTCTCGGGTGATCAGGTCACACCCAGGGAGTTCTTCCAGTGGGAAGGCTAAGGTGCAGCACCCACAAGACAAGCCTTATACGAGACCTCCACCACGTCGGGCGGGAGCAGCGTCATCCCAGCTTCAGCAGCAACAACCTTGGAAACCCAAGTGTTTCCATTGTGGTGGACCTCACACGTCCAATGTGTGCCCCAAGAAGGCTTTTGAGAGAAGGTGTTTTGTCTGCCAAAGGACGGGGCACGTTGCTAGAGATTGCCCAAGCAGGAATGGGGCGACTCAACCCAGTGGCTCTCAGCAGATGAGGAACGAAGGAGGCAGACCTCAGGCAACAGGGAGAGTGTTTGCCATGTCAGGAGCAGAGGCATCTCAGTCAGGTAACTTAGTACAGAGTGTTGCTCTATAGCTGGTAGATGCGTTAGAATTTTGTTTGATTCTGGAGCGACACACTCCTTTGTGTCAAGCTTGTGTGTAGCCGAGTTGGGCCTTCTAGTGAAGGAAGTACCGTTTGAACTGTTGGTCTCTACACCTGTATCAGGACAGGTGTTGACCTCGACAGTTTGCCCTGAATGTCCAGTGATGGTAGAGGGACGCAGATTCAAAGTAAACTTGATCTGTCTACCTCTTCAGGATCTGGATGTTATCTTAGGAATGGATTGGCTATCTGCCAATCACATTCTCATAGGTCGCGGTAGGCAGAAAATTAGCGTTTCCAGATCTCCAAGAGTCAGATGTGATATCTGCTCAGCATGGGTAGTCGGAGTTGGGAGAAATGAGCGGGGTGCTTCATGATCCTAGCTCGGTTGGGAGTGAAGAGGACGTAAGCAAGATACCTTGGTGAAAGATTTCATGGAAGTATTTCCAGAAGAAATACCTGGATTACCTCCTAAGAGAGAGGTGGAACTCTCTATTGTTTTGATACCTGGGGCTGGACCTGTGTCGATGACTCCAGCTGAGTTGATGGAATTAAAGAAGGAAGTGTAAGTAGATTTAGTGTACCAAGGTTTAGTTCCAGCTACACATAAGTTATGGAGAGTATATAAGCTGAATGTTGAGGGTTTAAGGACTTAAGCATGTGTATCCATAGGAAGTACCGGGGTTAAGTTCCAAAAATGAAAGAATGAACTTTCTTTTATTTGAAGCTTGAGAGATGTTTATGTCGATGAAACAGCATGAGATGACTCTAGCTTAACCACAAGCTTAAAAGGAAAGAGGAGATATTGTATTTATGTCTAAAGTTCAATTAGACAGAGAAGTTTGCTGAAAAATACCAAGTAGAGAAGTTACTGGGAGAAGAGATGAAGCTTCACGCAGAATGGATGCTGTTTTGTGGATCGTGATTTGGAAGATGAGTATGGAAATGGTGGATGAGGAGTGATGAGAAAGGGAAATGGAAAGATATTCTTGTATGACTCGGAACTTGGGAGAAGCCGAACTCATTCGAAATATCAATCGTGGTGGTGGAGAGATGTACGTAAGGTGTGCGAGGAGGGTGAAGATGATGGTTTATTCCAAAAAGTCATTGTTTGGAAAGTTGGAGGCAGAGGGGATGTGAGATTTCAGGAGGATGCGTGGGCCACTAACTTTAACTTTAAAGCAACGTGGCTGGTCTATGTGCTTCAAGTGGTTAAGTGTTCTATTTGTTCGGCATAAGGGTTTGAGGTCCCACCTTGAGAACTTTTATCTTATACGTATGTCATCCAAGTAGAATTAGGTGTGGAAGGGAATGTGGGTGGCAATAGTCTGTTGTATCTTGGAGAAGAGGAATAGAGTTGTCCTTAAGCAAGAAATTCTGGATGCAGAGGAAATTTTCCAATCGGCTCCACTACTTACATGGTTGTGGTTGAGAGATATGGTGTGTTCGTTCTTGTATACCTTTTCAGATAGGCACCTGAACTCAAATCAATGCATCCAATGTATACATTGAACAAGGAGGAAATGATGGGGACAGGAAGCCGAGTTGGCAAGAGAAGTCATAGTGATGATTTGGAAAGTAACCGCAACAAGAACTTTGTCTTTATAAGGTGCAGAGTTATGTAGCATAGTGGTGAACCAAAGGTATTCCTTTAGGGAGCGTGAGAATTAGATCAGCAGTGGGAAGTCGATGGATGGTTTTGATCAAGAGGCGGAAGTTGATTCCTAGAGGGATATTTCGGATCCTAGTTTGAATTGGCTAGGGGGCATGAGCAGGAGTCAGCTGCCCTTTTTCCTTCCGATGAAGGGATCTTGCTCACTTTTACTCTACAGAAGACTAGTCCTGGTTCTGTTAAGGGATTAGTTCTGGACTTGCTCGACCAAGTCTTCAGGGTTGGAAGTAGAGTGTGAGTACTGGAGTTGACGCTCAATGGAACAGCATACTCCATATGCAGGGAAGGGGAATGGAATTTGATGAAGTATTGGAGTAGTAAGCGTTGGTTCAACAGACAACCGAGAAGGTAAAACTGATGCAAGGCAGAATGAAAGCTTCTCAAAGTCGACAGATGTCCTATGCAGATCAGAGGAGAAGACCTTTGGGGTTTGCTGCTGGGGGATCATGTCTTTATGAGGGAGGACACCAGCCAAGGGTGTAGGATGGGCGATCAGATCAAAGAAGCTGTCCCCTAAGTTCGTTGGGCCATATCAGATCCTAAGGGGGGATCAGTCCAGTGGCTTATGAGATCGTCCCACCTCCCCATTTAGCAAACCTGCATAGTGTATTTCACGTATCACGGCTAAGGAAGTATCTTGCAGACCCTAGTCACGTATTAAAAGTGGACGACATGCAGATCGGGTGATCCAGCATGGGAAATAAAAGAAACCACGAGAGAAGCCCATCCATACCTTCTTTCCTTATAATTCAATTTTCGAGGACGAAAATTTTTCTTGTTGGGGAGAATGTAAGGACCTGTAAAAATTGAATTGGAATAAAAAGGGTTATATTTCAAAGGAATTCTGTGTATGTTTTATTCAAAATAAAAAGGAAGGAAAGTTAAGTTTAGAAAGGTATGAGATCGCCAGGGCGCGAGGACGTCGCCAGGGCGCGCGAGGCATGTGGACGTCGCCAGGGCGCGAGGCATGCAGGCATCGCGCGGACGCGAGAGGCATACGGGCATCGCGCGGGCGCGAGAGGCATGCGGGCATCGCGCGGGCGCGAGAGGCTTGCGGGCGTCGCCAGGGCGCGCGAGGTATGTGGGCGTGGCCAAGGCGCGAGAGTTATGAGGGCGTCGCCAGGGAAGACATCGGTCGTCTCCCAGAGGAAGACATCGGTCGTCTTCCAGGGCGAAGGGGACATCGGTCGTCTTCCAGGGCGAAGGGGACATCGGTCGTTCGCCAGGATGAGTCAGCGTTGGAAAGTTGTCGCGATGGCGAGCCTCACACAGATAAAGTGGGACCCAGACTCTCAGCATGAAACGTCCTGCACGCGCGCCACGTAGACAAAAAGGATGATTCAGAGTGGTGACATCAGAATGTTGGCATGCGCAGGAGACACTCGCGGTCGTACTGTTCAGAGCAGTGGCTGGCATGCACAAGCGACAACAGTGGCAGTACTGTTCAGGGCAGTGGTTCTCAGACTTCTCTGCAGAGTGGATGGTGGCAGCTGCTTTTGGTGGATAAGTTGGTTTAAGATGCAGAAAACCCACTGCTGAGAGAAAGAAACGTTGCAGCCTTCAAAGAGAGAAAGAGTGAGTTACCTCCCTTCTCCTCCAGTTGTCTCCTTCGCGCTGCGATTCTAGCATCTTCACGCAAGAGTACGACGAGAGGCAGCCACCATTAGAGCACCTGGGAGGTTCTCTGCAAGTCCTTCAACCAGACGCAAAAACAGAGCCAAGGCGTTGTTCAAGCTTCGTTGGGATTCGGAGCTCCTGGTGTTTTGCGCAAGTCCAGGTAAGGGAAGCTAGACTTCATTTTTCAATACAAGCCATAGATTAGCTGTTTCTGAAGTGAGGGCGACGTGGTCGCCGGTTTCGTTTTCATCTTCGTGAATGCTCTGTTTCTATGTGTTTGGGCGACGTGGTCGCCGGTTTTAAGTGCAGACTTTGAAATACTCTGTTTTTGAACTAGATCGCCGGTTTTTGGCGTTGTTTGCGAAACTCCCTGTTTTTGATGTTGCTTTGAAACTGTTTGAGATTTAAATGAGATATCCGAAAATAAGAACCTTGGATTGAGTTTTGCTGTGATTGAAATCATTCCTTTAAGGGTTATGTGATGTGTTGGATGTGGTGAATGTGGATCGAGGCATAGTATTTTCAGGAAAGGAAATACCGTGTAAGATCGTATGTAATGTGTATTGACCTGGGGCTTGTCTAGAAGGAGATATCCTGACTCTGCTGATATAATGGAATCACGTAGATGAAGTTATTCAGTTGTGGAGAGTCGAAGGAGGTTCATATGTATGGGTGAGTTGTTCAAAAGGGAACGAGCTCGGCCTGTTATATGAATTAACCTTGTCATACCGGGAGAGTTAATGACATTGAGACTTTATGCGCATAGCTGTGTGGATTCACAGCGACCCTGTGTGGATTTCACAGTGGTATGGTATGACAGGTGCAAATCTCTGGGCCTGAGTCAACGCACGAGTAAATCCGGAAGTAGTGTCAAGTGTCTTGTGTGCTGAGTCAGTGGTGGTCTGACATGTGAAATGAGGAACTTGAAATTGATAGACACTTGATGCAGTTTTGTGAAATAGAATGACTCTTGTGAATATTGTGAAGAGTGTGATTTCTGGATGATCAGGTGAAGAGTATGAGAAATTTGATAACTTTACGTGAATATCTTGAAATTGTTTACCTTGATTTTATTTTAAGTATCCTTATTTAAACTCTTTTTAAATGTCTAGCTTACCCTGTGTTTTCTTTTGTGTTGTGGCCTTTTCTTAAACCTGTAATGATCGTGTATAATTTACACGGGAGCAGATGATGTTGCAGGAAGTAGAGCTCTTTAGAAAATTGTCGCTGGAAGGAGATCGCCTGTTTTCTTTTCTGTTGGGTGATCGCCCCTCTTGCTGCTTTATAATAGGAGATCGCCTTTATGAAAGGAGATCGCCCTTCTTATAGGAGATCGCCCTTTCTGCCAGGAGATCGCCTATCTGTTTTTTTTTGTATTGTATTTCGTTTACGTTTTTAATGGAGAAGTGATCATTTGTATTAAACTCCCTGTGAGGAGAAACTTATTTATTTTATATAAAGATTTTGCTCACTTCAATCTATTTGTCACCTTTATTTTCGTTTTATATTTATTTTCAAAGTAATTTGGCGGGATGTTACATTAATGGTATCAGAGCAGTTCGTCCTTAGGATGACCTGCGGGCTGTGGATCCATTGTGTTTCTTCTGCTCATGAAAGTTATTTGAGTTTAAAATAATAACTATAGTGAAAGGTTTTCAAACGTTTTTGTATTGAGATTTTGTGTGTGCTTTGGTGAATATATGTTATAACTGAAAATCTTAGTGTTAAGAATGAGAAGGTCCTGATAAAGTAGTGAGGGTGCACACTCATAACTGGATCGGGATGAGTCTCAACCTTAATTCCAAAGGTTTGATGTTTAGCATATATTGAATTCTGGTGTGAGCTATTTCATTTTCTTGAGTGTCCTTGTAATGGATTGAAAATGGTTGATTGGATTGATGACTGCATACCAGTAGTTGTTCTGGTGTTATCCTTGATGCTATAAGCATTATGATTCTGTTGTTGAGCTCAAATTCTTAATGATTTTGAGATGCTGACCTTTGTAAGGTCTATATGTTACCTCCTGAATGAATTGATTTCTTATCGATCTCATTCTTGTAGTTGTAGGGAATATAGAAACCTGTAGTTTCAACTCTGAAGCAAAGAGAGATGGCACGTAGACCTTCTACCCCTCCCCAATCTTCTTCGGAGATGAGCCAGATTGCTAAGGCTATCGAGATGATGGCAACTGCCATCCAGCAGCAGAATGCAGCGATGGCTCAGAACCATCAAGCTACAATGCACCACTGGGAAACTGCTCGGTCGGCTGAGACAAACTCCCACGGCGGTCAGCCTCAAGAACAGATGGGACTGACCGAGTTCATGAGACACAACCCACCCAAGTTTAGTGGGAATGCTACCCCTGATCAGGCAGATCAGTGGGTCAGAGAGCTGGAGAAAATCTTTAGGGCGACCTCCTGCCCTGAAGAGAAGAAATTGCTGTTCGCCACTTATCTGCTATCAGGAGAAGCTGAGTTCTGGTGGATGGGAGCTCAGCAGATGATGGATGCCCGAGGGGATGTTTTGGATTGGGAGAGCTTCAGGGTGAAGTTCTTGGAGAAATACTTCCCTGACAGCGCCAAGTTTGCGAGGGAAGCTGAGTTCCTGAAGCTGGAGCAGGGGGATATGTCAGTGAACGCCTATGCTGCTCGTTTTGAGTACCTCGCCCGGTTCTATACCCAGGCGACCTCTGAGGCCTGGAGGTGTAGGAAGTTTGAAGAGGGACTGAAGCATGGGCTGAAGAAGACCATAGCCCCGATGTGCATCAGGGAATTTCACGCCTTAGTAGAAAAGGCGAAGATGGTGGAGACCCTGGAGAAGGGTGATTCTCGGGTGATCAGGTCACACCCAGGAGGTTCTTCCAGTGGGAAAGCTAAGGCACAGCACTTACAAAGCAAGCCCTATACGAGGCCTCCACCACATCGGGTGGGAACAACGTCATCCCAGTTTCAGCAGCGGCAACCTTGGAAACCCAAGTGTTTCCATTGTGGTGGACCACACACGCCCAACGTGTGCCCCAAGCAGCCTTCAGAGAGAAGGTGTTTTACCTGCCAAAAGACAGGGCACGTTGCTAGAGAATGCCCTAGCAGGAATGGGGCGACCCAACCCAGTGGCTCCCAGCAGAGGAGAAACGAAGGCAGCAGACCTCAGGCGACAGGGAGAGTGTTTGCCATGTCTGGAGCAGAAGCATCTCAGTCAGGTAACCTCGTGCAGGGTATATGTTTTATAGCTGGTAGGGGTGTAAAAGCTTTGTTTGATTCTGGAGCGACACACTCCTTTGTGTCAAGCCTGTGTGTAGCCGAGTTGGGCCTTCTAGTGAAGGAGTTACCCTTCGAACTGTTGGTCTCTACACCTGCATCAGGACAGGTGTCGACCTCTACAGTGTGCCCCGAATGTCCAGTGATTGTAGAGGGACGCAGATTCAAGGTGAACTTGATCTGCCTACCTCTTCAGGACCTAGATGTTATCCTGGGAATGGATTGGTTAGCCGCCAATCACGTTCTCATTGACTGCGGTAGTCAGAAGATTGCGTTTCCAGACCTCCAAGGATCAGATGTAATTTCTGCTCAGCAAGGGCAGTCAGAGTTGGAAGAAGGGGCGAGGTGCTTCGTGATACTCGCTCGGTCGGAGGTGGAGAATAAAGGGGACGTAAGCAGAATACCCGTGGTGAAAGATTTCACGGATGTATTCCCAGAAGAGGTGCCTGGGTTACCCCCTAAGAGAGAAGTGGAATTCTCTATTGACTTGGTACCTGGAGCTGGACCAGTGTCAATGGCACCTTACAGGATGGCACCAGCCGAGTTAGTAGAGTTGAAGAAGCAAGTGGAAGAGTTGCTGGAGAAGCAATTCATCAGACCCAGTGTATCTCCATGGGGAGCTCCAGTGCTCCTAGTCAAGAAGAAGGATGGAGGGTCTCGGCTGTGTATAGATTACAGGCAGTTGAACAAGTTGACCATCAAGAACAAGTACCCCCTGCCTAGGATTGATGATTTGATGGACCAAATTCATGGAGCCTCGGTGTTCTCCAAGATTGACCTGAGATCGGGGTACCACCAAATCTTGGTAAAAGCTGAAGATGTTCAGAAGACAGCTTTTAGGTCTCGATATGGGCACTACGAGTATGTAGTGATGCCATTTGGAGTCACCAATGCTCCAGCTCTATTCATGGACTACATGAATAGGATCTTTCGCCCTTTCTTGGATAAGTTTGTGGTGGTCTTCATAGATGACATCCTCATTTATTCAAGGACCGAGGAAGAGCATGAGGAACACCTGAGGACAGTATTGGAAATACTGAGAGAGAAGCAGCTCTATGCCAAGTTCTCCAAGTGTGAGTTCTGGCTGAGGGAAGTCAACTTCTTAGGACACGTGATATCTGCCCAAGGGATCTCGGTAGATCCAGCCAAGGTAGAGGCAGTGCTGCAATGGGAACGTCCTAAGACCGTGACTGAGATAAGGAGCTTTGTGGGGTTGGCGGGCTACTACCGGAGGTTTATTGAGGATTTTTCCAAGATAGTGGCTCCTTTAACACAGCTAACCCGCAAGGACCAACCTTTTGCTTGGACCGACCGATGTGAGCAGAGCTTCATGGAATTAAAGGAGAGATTGACTAGTGCTCCAGTGCTGGTGATCCCCGAAGTAGGAAGACCTTTTGATGTCTTCTGTGACGCTTCACATCAGGGCTTGGGATGTGTTTTGATGCAAGAGAAAAGAGTGGTTGCATATGCTTCAAGGCAACTCAAGGTTCATGAGAGAAACTACCCTACGCATGACTTGGAGTTGGCAGCAGTGGTTTTTGCCTTGAAGATCTGGAGGCACTATCTATATGGAGCTCGGTTCCAGGTGTTCAGTGACCATAAGAGCCTGAAATATCTGTTCGATCAGAAGGAACTAAACATGAGACAAAGAAGGTGGATGGAATTCCTAAAGGATTACGACTTTCAACTCATGTATCACCCAGGGAAGGCCAATGTAGTGGCAGATGCCTTGAGTAGGAAGTCTATACAAGTCGCCACCATGATGATGGAAGAGCAGAAACTGATCGAGCAGTTCAGAGACTTAAACCTTGGAGTAGAATTTCACGTGAATCACATTAGTTGTAGTAAGCTGGCTATAACTAATGACTTCCTTGGGATGTTAAGGGATAAGCAGTTGGAGGACCCTAGTCTAAAGCGTACTGTGGAGTCACTAGGGACCGACCAGGCTAGAGACTTTGTGATGGGCGATGATGGGATCTTGAGATTTAATGGTAGGATTTGCATCCCTGCAGATGGAGAATTGAAGAAGATGATCCTAGATGAAGGTCATAAGAGTCGCCTTAACCTCCATCCAGGCATGACCAAGATGTACCATGACTTGAAGGAGTCATTTTGGTGGTCAGGCATGAAGAGAGACATCGCCCAGTATGTCGCTACCTGTTTGACGTGTCAGAAGGCAAAGGTAGAACATCAAAGGCCTGGCGGGTTGTTACAACCATTGGATATCCCTGAGTGGAAATGGGACAGCATTGCCATGGATTTCGTCACCCATTTACCCAGATCGGTAAAGGGCCATGATGCAGTATGGGTCATCACTGATCGGCTGACGAAGAGTGCTCATTTTCTCCCAGTGAATATGAGGATGCCCATGGCCAAGTTGGCACAGTTGTACATCCAGGAAATAGTGAGGCTGCATGGAGTGCCTTCCAGCATCGTTTCAGATAGAGATCCCAGGTTCACTTCACGGTTTTGGCAGACCTTGCAAGAGTGCTTGGGAACTAAGTTGAGGATGAGCTCTGCATATCATCCCCAAACAGATGGTCAGTCAGAGAGAACGATCCAGTCCTTGGAAGACCTGCTGAGGACGTGTGTCTTGGATCAATTGGGGAATTGGGACGAGGTGTTGCCACTGGTGGAGTTTACATATAATAACAGTTATCACGCCAGCATAGGGATAGCACCATATGAAGCCCTGTATGGGAGGAAATGTAGGACTCCCTTATGTTGGTACCAGGAGGGCGAAGCAGTCTTGGTTGGGCCAGAGTTGATTCAACAGACGACCGAGAAGGTGCAGCAAATACAAAGCAGAATGAAGGCTTCTCAAAGTAGGCAGAAGTCATATGCAGACCAGAGGAGGAAGCCTTTGGAGTTTGCTGCTGGAGACCACGTGTTCATGAAAGTGACACCAACCAAGGGTGTAGGAAGAGCGATCAGGTCAAAGAAGTTGTCCCCTAAGTTCGTGGGACCATATCAGATCTTAAGGAGGATTGGCCCAGTAGCTTATGAGATCGCCCTGCCTCCCCATTTAGCGAATCTGCACAATGTCTTTCACGTTTCGCAGCTGAGGAAGTACATGGCAGACCCTAGTCATGTGCTGGAAGTGGACAACGTGCAGATCAGGGATGACTTGTCCTTTGAAGCGAAACCAGTCAGGATTGAAGATCGTCAAAGTAAACAGCTCAGAGGCAAGACCATCAACATGGTAAAAGTAGTGTGGGATGAACGATCGGGTGATTCAACTTGGGAGTTAGAAGCAACCATGAGAGAAGCCTATCCATACCTCTTTTCCTTGTAATTCAATTTTCGAGGACGAAAATTTTTCTTGTTGGGGAGAATGTAAGGACCTGTAAAATTGAATTGGAATAAAAAGAGATATATTGTAAAAGAATTCTATGTATGTTTTATTTAGAATAGAAAGGGAGGAAAAAGTTAAGTATAGAAGGCTATGAGGTCGCCGGTCGCCTGCTACACATGAGCGCCAGGTGGACGTCGCGCGGGCGCGAGAGGCATGCAGGCATCGCGCGGGCGCGAGAGGCATGCAGGCAACGCGCGGGCCCGAGAGGCATGCAGGCATCGCGCGGGCGCGAAGCATGCGGGCATTGCCAGGGCGCGAGGCATGTGGACGTGGCCAAGGCGCGAGAGTTATGAGGGCGTCGCCAGGGAAGACATCGGTCGTCTCCCAGAGGAAAGACATCGGTCGTCTTCTAGGGCGAAGGAGACATCGGTCGTTCGCCAGGATGAGTCAGCGTTGGAAAGTTGTCGCGAGGGCGAGCCTCACACAGATAAAGTGGGACCCAGACTCTCAGCATGAAACGTCCTGCACGCGCGCCACGTAGACAAAAAGGATGATTCAGAGTGGTGACATCAGAATGTTGGCATGCGCAAGAGACACTCGCGGTCGTACTGTTCAGAGCAGTGGTTGGCATGCACAAACGACAACAGTGGTCGTACTGTTCAGAGCAGTGGTTGGCATGCATAAACGACAGCAGTGGTCGTACTGTTCAGGGCAGTGGTTCTCAGACTTTCCTGCAGGAGGGGTGGCAGCAGCAGCAAACGTGGACAGGTAAGCTGGGATTCAAAAGCCACTGCGGGAAGGCAAAGAGTGTTACAGACTCAAGAGTGTTAGAGTGAGTGCAAACTTCCTCCCTCCCTTCTTCCCTTCCTTGCGTTGAGACTCAGGCAACCTCCAGCATCAGTGCGACACGCGACGTTGCCCTTAGAGCACCTAAGAGGTTCTCTGCAAGTTCTACAGACCAGGCGCTGAAAACAGAGACAAGGCGGGGTTCAAGCCTCGGTGGGTTTTGAGCTCGCGGTATTTTACGCAAGTCCAGGTAAGGGAAGCTAGACTTCTTTTTCCATACAAGCCATAGTTTAGCTATTTCTGAAGTAAGGGCGACGTGGTCGCCGGTTTCGTTTTCATCTTCGTAAATACTCTGTTTCATGTGTTTGGGCGACGTGGTCGCCGGTTCTTAAATGCAGACTTCGAAATATTCTGTTTTTGAACTAGATCGCCGGTTTTGGCGCTGTTTTACGAACTCCTTGTGTTTGATGTTGTTTTGAGAACTGCTTGAGATTTACATGAGATATTCAAAAATATGAATCCTTTGAAATGGCTATTGCTGTGATTGAAATCATTCCTTTAAGTGTTATGTGATGTGTTGGATGTGGTGAATGTGGGATCGAGGCATAGTATTTTCAGGAAAGAAAATACCGTGTAAGATCGTGTAGGATGTGCATTGATCGGTGATGTCTATAATGGGATTATCCTGACTCTCCTGAGATAATGGATTCATATAGATGAGGTTATTCAGGCGTTGAGAGTCGAAGGAGGTTCATATGCATGGGTGAGTCGTGTGAAACAGAACGAGCTCGACCTGTCATATGGATTAACCCTGTCATACTGTGAGAATGGTGAACTTGAGATTGAGACTGTGTTGATGCGCATAGCTGGTAAACATTACAGCTTGTATGACAGGTGCAGAATCCCTGAGTCTAGTCAATGCACGAGTCTTCCGGAAGTAGTGTCAAGTGTCTTGTGTGCTGAGTCAGTGGTGGTCTGACATGTGAAATGAGGAACTTGAAATTATAGACACTTGATGCAGTATTGTGAAAATGAATGACTCTTGAGAATATTGTGAAATGTGTGAATTTCTGGGTGATCAGGTGAAGGGCATTGAGAAAATCTATAGCTTTACGTGAATATCTTGAAAATTGCTTACTCTGATTTTAATGTTCTTATTTAAACTCTCTTTAAAATATCTAGCTTACCCTGCGTGTTTTGGTTCTGTGGCTGTTCTCTTAAAACTGTGATGATCGTGTATAACTTACACGGGAGCAGATGATCTTCCAGGAAGTAGAGCTCCTTAGTGAAGTGGTCGCCGGAAGGAGATCGGCTGTTTTTGGGTCCCCCGATGGGCGATCGGCCTCGTCCGATAGGAGATCGGTCTCTTTCGATAGGAGATCGCCTGCTTCGTTTTTTTTTTACTGTATCTTGTTTATGTTTTTGGAAAAATTTGACCGAATTTGTATTAAACTCCCTGTGAGGAGAAACTACATTTCATATATATAATATTTTGTTCATAGAATCTATTTGTTACCTTTATTTTCATTATATACATTTGTATAGTATTTTGGCGGGATGTTACATTGTGCATACAACTCTTTTAACTTCAGAAATCGTCTCTGTTAACGCAGAAAATGAGTAATCTCATTAGATTTGTGATCGGGACTCTATGGTGCAAGTTAAGGCATCCTTGAGTTCTCGGTGGGTTTGGAACTCTTAGTGTGATCGGCTCAAGTCCAGGTAAGGGAAGCTAGCTTTATTTTCAAGAAAACCTTAAGCTAGAAGATTTTGATGTTGGGCGACGTGGTCGCCGGTTTCAAATGTTATTGCATAATCCCCTGTTTTTGGACGTGATCGCTGGTTTTAATGTTGATTTCGAACTCCCCTGTTTTAGTGTCGTTGAAACTGTTTGAGATTGAAATGTGAAATGCATGTGATATTCGAATATCTAAACCTTGGAATGATTGTTGCTGTGATTGGAATCGTTCATTTAAGTGTTATATGATGTGTTGAATGTTGTGAACATGGAATCAAGGCATAGTATTTTCAGGAAAGAAAATACCGTGTAAGATTTTGTAGAATGTGCATTGATCGGTGATTTCTATAATGAGATATCCTGACTCTCCTGATATAATGGAATCATATAGATGAAGTTATTCAGGCGTTGATAGTCGATGGAGGTTCATATGTACGGGTAAGTGGTTTGAAAGATAACTACTTGACCTGTTGTATGGATTAACCCTGTCATACTAGGAGAGTGATGAGATTGAGATTGAGATTATGTTTATGCGCATAGCTGTGGGAACTTTACAGCAATGTAGTATGACAGGTGCAGATCTCTGAGTCTAGTCAATGCACGAGTCTTCCGGAAGTAGTGTCAAGTGTCTATGGGTGATGAGTCAGTGGAAGTCTGACGTGAGAAAGAGAAATATTGAAATGTGATAGACACTTGATGGAATTTTTTTGTGGAATGATTGATACTTGAGGAAATTGTGAAATGTGTGAATATTTGATGGTTTACGTTAATATCAAGTTTAATGTTTTAAAGTTTTAAAATATCTAGCTTACCCCTGTGTCTTTGTTCTGTGGCTGTTTTCTTAAAACTGTGATGATCGTGTAATTATACGGGAGCAGATGATGTTGCAGGTAGTAGAGCTCCTCAGTGAGCGTGTTGGAGGAAGGGACAGATTTAGTTTAATGTTTTCCTTCATGTAATTTGGAACATTTGATGGAGATGTATTAAAACCCCTATAAGAGGGATGTTTTCTTTTGAGACACAATGTCTGGGATGAATGTATTTTATTATATATACATATGTTAAATTTGATATCTCTTATTTTAATGTATTTCATATTATATACGTATGAGTGGAAAATGAGGGGCGTTACACTTAATGGTATCAGAGCAGTTCGTCCTTAGGATGACCTGCGGGCAGTGGATCCATTGTTTTTCTCCTGCTCACAAATTTTATCGGGGTTTTAAATAAAAGCTATAGTGAAAGGTTTTGAAGGTTTTCTTATTGAAATTTTGTGTGTGCTGTAGTGAATATATGCTCTAACTGAAAATTTTAGTATTTAGAATGAAAGGATCTTGATAAAGTAGTGAGGGTGCACACTCATAACTGGATCAAGATGATTCTTGTAAGGACCTAGAAACTTTAATTGGAATGAAAGTGTTACATTTAAATAATTTCAGAAGATGTTATTATTTAAAATACAAAGAACTGATAAATGAAGTTTCGTAGTAGTCGGACATCGGACGTCGCCCAAGGTCTGGGGTCAACTGGTAGAGATCGGTCGGCTGGCATGTAGATCAAGAAGAGTAAAGGAAGAAAAGTGTAGCTAAGAAGTCTTCTACGAGATCGCCGTTAATGAAGACGGAGGCGATCTCCGACTCCTCTGGGACATAATCGCCTGTCGCCTAGAGGAGACATGACCGCCAATCGCCTATGGTGTACGTGATCGACGGGAGTGCACGTAGTATGTGGTCAAGATACTGGATCAACCAGAGTGGGTTCCAACAACCACGCGTATCAAGGTGTGGGTTAAGCCTTAGATACGCTGTACATGCGAAGCTCTACGCTTGAGCAAAAGAGATCACCCTTAGTGTTGCATGCATGGGAGCACGAGGAGTGGTGCTGATCTACTCTTGGAAATGTGAAGCTACCGACGTCACCGAGTCATGTGGAGATGATACCTTGGACGTAACATAGTAGAATGAAGAACCTTCAGAAAGGCGCGACGATGTATCGTCGGGCATCGCCAGGTGAGAGGCATGCGGGCATCGCCAGGGCGCGAGGGGCATGCGGGCATCACCAGGGCGCGAGGCAGGCGGGGTTAGTCTTCGCGCGAGAGGTCATCGGTGGAGAGTCTTCGCGCGAGAGGTCATCGGTGGATTGTCTTCGCGAGAGAGGTCATCGGTGGAGAGTCTTCGCGCGAGAGGTCATCGGTGGAGAGTCTTCGCGCGAGAGGCCATCGGTGGATAGTCTTCGCGCGAGATGTCATCGGTGGATAGTCTTCGCGCGAGAGGCCTCAGTGGATAGCCTTCGCGCGAGAGGACATCGGTGGATAGCCTTCGCGCGAGAGGTCATCGGTGGAAGGTTATCGCGCGATGTCGAGCTTCACACAGAGAAAGTGGGACCCAGACTCCCAGCATGAAACGTCCTGCACGCGCGCCACGTAGACAAAAAGGGTGGTTCAGAATAGTGACATCAGAATGTTGGCATGCGCAAGAGACAACAGTGGTCGTACTGTTCAGGGCAGTGGTTGGCATGCGCAAGAGACAAACATGGTCGTACTGTTCAGAGAAACGTACACTCAGACTTCTCTGCAGAGTGGGTGGTGGCAGCTGCTTTTATGGATAAGTTGGTTTAAGAGGCAGAGACCCACTGCTGAGAGAAAAAAACGTTGCAGCATTCAAAGAGAGAAAGAGTGAGTTACCTCCCTTCTCCTCCAGATATCTCCTTCGCGCTGCGATTCTAGCATCTTCACACAAGAGTACGACGAGAGGCAGCACCATTAGAGCACCTGGGAGGTTCTCTGCAAGTCCTTCAACCAGACACAAAAACAGAGCCAAGGCGTTGTTCAAGCTTCGTTGGGTTTCGGAGCTCCTGGTGTTTTGCGCAAGTCCAGGTAAGGGAAGCTGGCCTTCATTTTCAATACAAGCCATAGATTAGCTGTTTCTGAAGTGAGGGCGACGTGGTCGCCGGTTTTCGTTTTCATCTTCGTGAATGCTCTATTCTATGTGTTTGGGCAACGTGGTCGCCGGTTTTAAACCCCTTTTTCATGATGCTCTGTTTTTTACGCGTGGGGCGACGTAATCGCCGGTTTTAAATGTTGTCTTCGAAATCCCCTGTTTTAGTGTCGCTTGAGCTTGTTTGAGATTGATATGTGAAATGCACGCGTTATTGGAAAAAGTCTGAACCTGGATACGTTTGTTGCTGTGGTTGAGATCGTTCATTTAAGTATTGTATGGTGCGTTGGGTGAATTGATGATCTTTAGCTGTCCTGTGTGGACCTTGGTTGCTGTCCTGTGTGGACTCTGGTTGCTGTCCTGTGTGGACTTTCCTTGCTGTCCTGTGTGGACTTTGCTTGCTGTCCTGTGTGGACCTTGGTTGCTGTCCTGTGTGGACTCTGGTTGCTGTCCTGTGTGGACTTTCCTTGCTGTCCTGTGTGGACTTTGCAGTGGTATGGTAAGTGTCTATGTGTGTTAAATCAGTGGAAGTCCGACGTAAGAAATGAGAAACTTTATAATTTTATGTGGGTATATGGAATTTGTTTTATCCTGATTTTTATGTTTCATATTTAAACCCTTTTTGAACCATCTAGCTTACCCCTTTTTCTTTTGTATTGCTCTGTGGCTGTTTTCTCTTAAAACTGTGATGATCGTGTGTTATACACGGGAGCAGATGATCTTCCAGGGAGTAGAGCTCCTCAGTGAGTGGTCGCCGGAAGGAGATCGCTTGTTTCCGTCTCTATCGGGTGATCGCCTGTTTCTGCCTCTATCGGGTGATCGCCTGTTTTTCTGTACTGATAGCAGATCGGCTGTTTTGGGTCTTCTGATAGTAGATCGCCGGTTTATGTAGGGAGATCGCCGTTTTCAATTTATTGACTGTATTTTGTTTAAGTTTTGGAAAAATATACTGGTTATGTATTAAACTCCCTGTGAGGAGCAACTTCATTTTATATAAATACATATGTTCATTTAAACATTTTTGTTTTACCTTTATTTCATTTTATAATTATGAAAAGGAATTTGGCGGGATGTTACAATTCTCAATCTTAATTATGAAAGTTTGATGTTTAGCATATATTGAATTCTGGTGTGATTTGTTGCGTTTTATTGAGTGTTTTTGTAATTGATTGAAATTGGTTGTTTGGGATTGATGGTTCATACCATTAGCTGTTTTGGTGATATGCTTGGGTAGGTATCATGATCGGCTGATAAACTCAAATTCTAGATGGAATTCAGGAGTGAGTTTTGAATCTAAACCAACTTGCCCAGAATGAATCGATTGAAATTGCAAACAAGCAAGTAGAACAAAAATGGTTATTTTTAGAAGATGAATAAAAATGACTTATGTGGTTGTAGTCTTTTTGGAGATGTGCTCACGCCACTTGGAGGATGGCTCTTCCAAGATGAGTGGGTGGTGCCGCCACTTGAGTGTCTCCAAAGCTCACAAGATAAGACATGGATGGAGGAGGAAGAGACAAAGCTCACAACTTTCTCTCACAACAACTCAAGATAGTTTCTTTACTTCTAAATTTCAACTTGTATTACTACGAACCAAAGCCCCCTATTTATAGCAAGGGTGACCGGTTTGGGTTACAAGGGAAGGAGTTGGAAAAGGCACTTCTAGCTCCTTCTATGTAGCGCCTAAATCTAGAAGGAATTGGAAGAGTCATTTTCCACTCTTTTGCAAACACTGTCCAAACAATGCCTTTACATTTAAAGGTTTCTTTGGTTTTCCTCTTTGGCATATTCTTAAGGCTAATTCTATATTTACTTACAAATATTTACAAATTTTTATACACGGGTAATTACAAAAAGAGAAAACAATTGATGTTCTTTACCCAACTCTCTAGCCTTGCTCCTTGTGATCCTTTGAGGTATGAAGGATTTTGAGCTATCTTGTCCTTGAGGTTCTTGGCTTTTCTCCTCACTTTCCTCTTCTATTTGATCTCCATTAGTTCTCAAAGAAAGCTACATGCAAGGCAGATAAGAAATTATGACACTTACAAGGACGGATTGGTCTCGCGGCATTGGTACACACATTGTAACCCTAGCGGCCATATCGTTAGATATGCACTCTAGAAAAGGAATGTTGCCACGAGAGTTGCACTCTAAGAAAGGAATGTTGCCATGGGAGTTGCACTAAGACTGTACGATAGCGTCTTGAAAAGGTAACCCTAAATTTGCTAGAGACAAGGCTTTGGCAAGAGAATATTAGCGACAAGTTAACCTAGAAAAAACTATAAAAGGGGGTGATGTGAGTTGAATTCATCTTTGTTTAATTTGTAACACTTTATTAAGAATTGGATCGAGATTCTTAGAGCAATTATGGTGAGTCACCTAAAGAAAATCCCCACTGGACATTAACTTAGCAAGTGCTAAGTAGATGTGAAGGTTCATTTCTAAAGGTCCAAGGGAAAAACACATGAATAGGTGATTTTTATGATGAACAAGGATTAAACCGAATGGGTATTATTAAGAACAGAAATTGTACTGACCAGTCCTCTGACGTCAGCTGGGTCCCACAGCATGGGCCAAAGCCACGTGGGATGGACCCCACAGGTGGTAGTGATGAGAGGGGTGATTAGTCATCAGCCCACAGAGAAGGGTGATTAGTCATCAGCCTACAGAGAAGGGTGATGAGTCATCAGCCTACAGAGAGGGGTGATTAGTGATCAGCCTACAGAGAAGGGTGATGAGTCATCAGCCTACAGAGAGGGGTGATTAGTCATCAGCCTACAGAGAAAGCGTGACGATCACCAGAAAGGGCTGACGTGTCTTCGTCACTCCACAGGTTGAGGAGTCCTCGGCAACAGAGTGTGGCGAGGTGACATCGGTCTTGGGTGATTTGAACAGCGTAAATAGAACATCTAAGATTGGTTCCCAGAGTGGGCCAATGACCAGTTAAATACCCAGAGGTAGGGAGAGGCCTGGATCACGAAGAGCCTATGCGGGTAGCAGGGAGAGCACAGTTAGGTGCAGAGTCCTGAGGGGTCGAGTACTCATCAGAACTAGGGTTTCCCAGTGAAGCTACATGCATGGCACGTGAACAGTGAAGGCACTCCCAGAACAGGTGGCCCCAGAGACTAGGTGCACAAGGAGGCACCCAGGTGGTCACCCTGTTAAAGTTTACACTCCAGAGAAGGAAACCTTATGTGCTTGATTACCCTAAGATTGGGTGATAGCGGCGCAAGGGTATTCCAGTAAACCCTAAATATGGCTAGCAGCGCAGTAAACCCTAATTAGGGCTAGCGGCGCAGTAAACCCTAGACTATATAAGGGACAGTAAAATACTTCACAAAGGTACGCAGT
The DNA here is from genome assembly GCA_013389735.1 of Phaseolus lunatus. Classification (NCBI taxonomy): domain Eukaryota; kingdom Viridiplantae; phylum Streptophyta; class Magnoliopsida; order Fabales; family Fabaceae; genus Phaseolus; species Phaseolus lunatus. Next base: position 242,082 of record JAAFYQ010000162.1, on the reverse strand, counting down.
TTCTAGACCTAAACACAGAGAGAGACTCAATACACTTGGTGTTACTTGCCCACTATTGACTTGAGCGTCGGAGTGCAAACGGCCTCTAGGGCGCCCCCTTTCTCTTTTGCAGGTGCAGATTGTTTCGAAAGAACCAAGCACGTATCAACGTGAGGGAGGAGGCGTATGAGTGTCGTGGAGTCAACTGACAGGCGAGTCAACCGACAAGAACATTTGGCGCCCACCGTGGGGCTGGAGTAAAACAAGGTCCCATACACGAGAGTGAGAGAAAAAACCACAGAAGATGAGGAATACAAGACACGGGTCCGTTCCACCAAATGGAGGCGACAACGTTACCATGCAACAGCTTATGGAAATGATGCGCGCCCTCCAGGAGACGGTGGCGCAGTCCAGAGCGCCTCAGGCGCGTATGCAGGAAGACCTGGCTGCCTCACAGGCCAGGAATGAGGAGTTGCACCGAGTGAATGAGGAGCTGCGCTTGAATTTGCAACACATACAACAAGCTGGAGATCGTGGGGAAGATGATCGGGCTCCACCAGTGCCCCCAAGGGCCTTTCCCATGCCTTTCTCCCAAGCGATTATGAACACGGTGGTCCCAGCCACCTTTGTAGGGCCTAAGACCGTGTTCACAGGGAAAGAAGATCCTGAAACACATCTCACTGCTTTCCATACGCAGATGATGTTGTCGGGAGGGTCTGACGCAGTGCACTGTAAGCTTTTTATGGCCACACTGACAGGAACCGTGCTAGAATGGTTCGTGAGTTTGCTCGAAGGACATATCACGTCTTTTGTGCAATTCTCCGTGCTGTTCAGGGAGCAATATCTTGTCAACAGGGCCCCTCCACCAGTGTCTTACGACCTCTTAGATGTAAGGCAGCACCAGAGGGAGTCCCTTAAAGATTACCTCAACAGGTTTGGAGCGATGGTGGTAAGGTTGCACACCAAGGATGAAGACATGGTGGTGCACGCCTTCAAGAAGGGCGTATTGCCAGGGCCTTTCAGCAAGTCTTTGATACGCAGCCGCCCCAAGACTTTCGGCAACATAAAACGATGTGTCGTGGCCCACATTGTCGTCGAGGGAGAGCTTAGCGAGAAGCGAGAAAGCGCAATCTCATTAAGGCCCCGAGTGCCTAGTCGACCTCAACCCCTGCGGGTGCACGAGGCGACCACAGAGAAGAAGGCTCAAGGAAAACAGAAGCCCTATGAGCCTCGAAAACCCCAAACTAGGGCACGAGGCAAGGATGACATACCCCCTAGGCATGAATTTGTGGTGGAGCTGAAGGAGCTGATTGCCATTCCTAACGTGGCAGAAAGGTTGAAGATGCCCCCAAAGAGTGACAAGAGGTTGGGGCCAAACAAGAATGCCTGGTGCGAGTTCCATCAGGCCTTTGGTCACCCCATTCGCAATTGTCTGGCCTTGGGCCACCAATTGGACGAGTTAGTGAAGAATGGGTTCTTGAGTGACTACCTGAACGAGGCACAAGAGGGCGAGACGGTCGTTGTACCCAGGACAGACCAGGGGCACGAAGTGCCCATACATGGTGAGATCCACACTATATCAGGTGGGTTCTCAGGAGGAGGGTGCACTTCTTCGCAACGCAAGAAGTATGCACATTCTGTGATGGCAGTGGAGACCTACGAGGAAGATCACTTCCCAGACATCGACCTCGTCTTCACAAAAGCTGATCGCCGAGATGTTATCCCCCACGATAACGATCTGGTGGTCATTTCAGTTGTGACTGCCGCACGCAAGGTGCACCGAGTACTAGTAGATCAAGGAAGCTCAGCCGATGTGATGTTCTGGTCAACATTCAACAAGTTGCAGTTGTCTCCTGATCATCTGCGACCCTACGTTGGCTGCTTCTATGGGTTCGCAGGAGACCAAGTGGAAGTGCGGGGGTACATCGAGTTGAGGACCACTTTCACTGATGGAGTGGCTTCCCGCACAGAGAACATCAGGTACCTCGTAGTAAATGCCCCATTTGCCTACAACATACTGTTGGACAGACCAGCCCTAAACAGGTTAGGGGCTGTGGTGTCCACAAGGCACATGAAAATGAAGTTGCCTTCGATGGAGGGGGTGGTGGTAACCATCAAATCAGATCAAAAGGAGGCTAAAAGGTTCTATGAGAATTGTAACATCCCGCCAAAATGCTTTTCATAATTATAAAATGAAATAAAGGTAAAACAATAATATTGAAGTAAACATATGTATATATATATATATATATATATATATATATATATATATATATATATATATATATATATATAATGAAATTTCTCCTCACAGGGAGTTGAATACATATTCGGTTAATTTTCCAAAACTTAAACAAAATACAGCAAAATAGAAAAAAACAGGCGATCTCCTAACAAAAAAAGGCGATCTCCTATCAGAAAACAGAAAAAGGGTGATCGCCTAACAGAAACAGAAACAGGCGATCTCCTTCCGGCGACCACTCACTGAGGAGCTCTACTTCCTGCAACATCATCTGCTCCCGTGTAAATTATACACGATCATCACAGGTTTAAGAAAAAGCCAAACACAACACCAAAAACACAGGGTAAGCTAGATATTTGAAAGAGAATTTAGATATGAACTTTAAAATCAAGATAAAACAAATTTAAGACACCCACGTAAAACCATCAACTTTCTCATTCCCTTCACATGACCATCAAGTAATCACAGATTTCACAATTTCCTCAAGAGTCGTTCAATTCACATAATTCCATCAAGTGTCTATCAATTCAATGTTTCTCATTTCTCACGTCAGACTTCCACTGACTCATCACACAAGACACTTGACACTACTTCCGGAAGACTCGTGCATTGACTAGACTCAGAGATTTGCACTTGTCATACTGCACCACTGTGAAATCACACACATTCACAGGGTCGCTGTGAAATCACACACATTCACAAGCGTATAAATGAATCTCAATATCATCACTATCCTAGCATGACAGGGTTAATCCATACAACGGGTCAAGCTCGTTCTCTTTCAAACAACTCACCCATACATATGAACCTCCTTCGACTCTCAACGCCCGAATAACTTCATCTATGTGATTCCATTATATCAGGAGAGTCAGGATATCTCATAATAAACGAATCACCGGTCAATGCACACTCTACACGATCTTACACGGTATTTTCTTTCCTGAAAATACTATGCCTTGATCCCACATTCACCACATTCCATACATCATACCACACATAAAGAACAATTCCATCATAGAATACTTTGAATCTTTTCTTAAACAACCCCACTCACCAAAAACAAGCATACCACCATTCAGGTTTTCGAATAGCATATACATTTTTCATTTCAATCTCAACAAGTTCAAAACGACACTAAAACAGGGGATTTTGAAATCAGCATTAAAACCGGCGATCACGTCGCCCCACACATAAAAACAGAGTATCGTGAAAAGCATATGAAAACCGGCGACCACGTCGCCCTCACTTCAGAACCTACTCGCCTAACGTTTTCATAAACGAAAATGCTAGCTTCCCTTACCTGGACTAGTGCAAAACACCAAGAGCTCCAAAAACCGCCGAAGCTTAAGGATGCCTTAACTCTGTTCTAGCGTCCTGACGGAAAACTCGCAGAGAACTCCCCAGGTATCCAAGTGCAGTCGTCGCTCGTCGCATTGGTGCTTGAGGATGTCTGAATCGCAGCGCGAAGGAGAGAAAAGAGAAGGATGGAGGTGAACTCACTCTGTCACTCTTGAACCACAGCAACGTTCTCCCTCTCAGAAGTGAGTTTTTGAATCTAAACCAACTTGTCCACAAAAGCCGCTGGCACCACCCACTCTGCAGGGAAGCTTGCGTGTACACATTGTAACATCCCGCCAAATTCCTTTCATATTTATGTAAGAAAATAAAGGTGGAACAAATATGTCGAAGTGAACATAATTATATATATATAATGAAGTTTTCTCCTCACAGGGAGTTTAATACATAATCGGTCAATTTTCCAAAACTTAAACAAAATACAGTAAAATAGAAAGACAGGCGATCTCCTAACAGCAAAAGGCGATCTCCTATCAGAAAAAGGCGATCTCCTATCAGAAAACAGAAAAAGGGTGATCGCCTAACAGAAACAGAAACAGGCGATCTCCTTCCGGCGACCACTCACTGAGGAGCTCTACTTCCTGCAACATCATCTGCTCCCATGTAAATTATACACGATCATCACAGGTTTAAGAAAAAGCCAAACACAACACCAAAAACATAGGGTAAGCTAGATATTTGAAAGAGAGTTTAGATATGAACTTTAAAATCAAGATAAAACAAATTTAAGATACCCACGTAAAACCATCAACTTTCTCATTCTCTTCACATGACCATCAAGTAAACACATATTTCACAATTCCTCAAGAGTCGTTCAAATCACATAATTCATCAAGTGTCTATCAATTCAATGTTTCTCATTTCTCACGTCAGACTTCCACTGACTCATCACACAAGACACTTGACACTACTTCCGGAAGACTCGTGCGTTGAACTTAGCATCCAGAGACCTGCACCTGTCATACTTCATTGCTGTAATGTTTCCACAGCCATGCGCATCAACACAATCTCGATCTCAATTTCATCACTCTCACAGTATGACAGGGTTAATCCATATAACAGGTCAAGTCAGTCATCTTTCAACTGACTTACCCATACATATGGACCTCCTTCGACTCTCACCAACTGAATGACTTCATCTATGTGACTCCATCATATCAGCAGAGTCAGGATCGTCTCATTCACAGGATACTCACTGATCAATACACTTCATAACCAAATCTCAACACGGTATTTCCTTTCCTGAAAATACTATGTCTTGATCCCACATTCACAACATTCAACACATCATATAACACTTAAATGAATGATTCCAATCACAACAACAATCATTCCATGGTTCAGATTTTCGAATATCACATTTAAATCTCAAACAGTTTCAAACAACACCAAAAACAGGGGAGTTCGAAAAACAACGCCAAAACTGGCGATCTCGTCCAAAAACAGGGGATTATACAATAACAGTTGAAAACCGGCGACCACGTCGCCCCATCATCTCAATCATCTAATATAAGGTTTTCGTTGGAAATAAGGCTAGCTTCCCTTACCTGGACTTGCGCAAAACACTAAGAGCTCCAAAACCCACCGAAGCTTAAAGGTGCCTTAGCTCTGTTTTTGCGTCTAGTTTGTAGAACTTGCAGAGAACCTCCCAGGTGCTTTAAAGGCCGTCGTCGCTCGTCGTACTGGTGCTTGAGGATGCCTGAATCACAGCGCGAAGGAGAGAAAAGAGAAGGATGAAGGTGAGCTCACTCTTTCACTCTTGAACCACTGCAACATCCTTTGCCTCTCAGAAGTGGGTTTTTGAATCTTAAACCAACTTGTCCACAAAAGTCGCTACCACCACCCACTCTGCAGGGAAGTTTGCGTGTACGCTTCTCTGAACAGTACAACTACGCGTGCCTCTGCGCATGTAAGGACCTGTAAAATTGAATTGGAATAAAAAGAGTTATATTTTAAATGAATTCTAAGTATGTGTTTATTTAAAATAAAAAGGAAGGAAAGTGTAGTTTGGAAGACTATGAGATCGCCTAGTAGTACATGATCGCCGGTCGCCTGCTACACATGAGCGCCAGGGCGCGAGAGGCATGCGGGCATCGCCAGGGCGCGAGGCATGTGGACATGGCCAGGGCGCGAGGCATGTGGACATGGCCAGGGCGCGAGAGGCATGCGGGCATCGCCAGGGCGCGAGGCATGTGGACATCGCCAGGGCGCGAGGCATGTGGACGTCACCAGGGCGCGCGAGGCATGCGGGCAACGCCGGGGCGCGAGGCATGCGGGCAACGCCGGGGCGCGAGGCATGCGGGCAACGCTGGGGCGCGAAAGGCATGCGGGCGTCGTCGGGGCGCGAGGCATGCAGGCATCGCCGGGTCGCGAGAGGCATGCGGGCATCGCCAGGTATAGACATCGGTCGTCTCCCAGGGAGAGACATCGGTCGTCTTCCAGGGAGAGACATCGGTCGTCTTCCAGGGAGAGACATCGGTCGTTTGCCCAGTATGAGACCTCAGTGGATAGTCATCGCGCGAGCGGTCATCGGTGGAAGGTTGTCGCGCGATGGCGAGCTTCACACAGATAAAGTGGGACCCAGACTCCCAGCATGAAACGTCCTGCACGCGTGCCACGTAGACAAAAAGGGTGGTTCAAAGTGGTGACATCAGAATGTTGGCATGCGCAGGAGACACTCGCGGTCGTACTGTTCAGAGCAGTGCAGTGGTTGGCATGCACAAGCGACAACAGTGGTCGTACTGTTCAGAGCAGTGGTTGGCATGCACAAGCGACAACAGTGGTCGTACTGTTCAGGGCAGTGGTTCTCAGGCTTTCCTGCAGAAGGGGTGGCAGCAGCAGCATACGTGGACAGGTAAGCTGGGATTCAAAAGCCACTGCGGGAAGGCAAAGAGCGTTACAGACTCAAGAGTGTTAGAGTGAGTGCAAACTTCCTCCCTCCCTTCTTCTCTCCTTTGTGTTGTGACTCAGGCAACCTCAAGCATCAGTGCGACAAGCGACGTTTGCCCTTGGAGCACCTGGGAGTTTCTCTGCAAGTCCTACAAACCAGACGCTAAAACAGAGCTAAGGCATCCTTTAAGCTCGGTGGGTTTTGGAGCTCTTGGTGTTGTGCGCAAGTCCAGGTAAGGGAAGCTAGCTTTATCTTCAATAAAAGCCATAGATTAGCTGTTTCTGAAGTGAGGGCGACGTGGTCGCCGGTTTCGTTTTCATCTTCGTGAATGCTCTGTTCTATGTGTTTGGGCGACGTGGTCGTCGGTTTTAAATACAGACTTCGAAATACCTTGTTTTTGAACCAGATCGCCGGTTTTGGCGCTGTTTTACGAACTCCCCTGTTTTTGGTGTTGTTTTGAAACTGTTTGAGATGTAAATGTGATATTTGAAAACATGAACCTTGGAGTGAGTTTTGCTGTGATTGAAATCATTCATTTAAGTGTGGCATGATGTGTTGAATGTTGTGAATGTGAGATCAAGGCATAGTATTTTCAGGAAAGAAAATACCGTGTAAGATCGTGTAGGATGTGCATTGACCGGTGATTCGTTATGATATCCTGAGTCTCCTGATATAATGGAATCATATAGATGAAGTTATTTGGGCGTTGAGAGTCGAAGGAGGTTCATACGTATGGGTGAGTTGTTCAAAAGGGAACGAGCTCGACCTGTTGTGTGGATTAACCCTGTCATGCTTGGATGGTGATGATATTGAGATTCATTATACGCTTGTGAATGTGTGTGATTTCACGGCGACCCTGTGAATGTGTGTGATTTCACAGTGGGCAGTATGACAGGTGCAAATACACGAGTCTAGTCAATGCATGAGTCTTCCGAAAGTAGTGTCAAGTGTCTTGTGTGATAAGTCAGTGGAAGTCTGACGTGAGAAATGAGAAACATTGAATTGATAGACACTTGGTGCATTATGTGAATAGAACGATTCTTGAAAATATTGTAAAGTGTGTGATTTCTTGGCGATCAGGTGAAGGGAATGAGAAACTTTATAGTTTTATGTGGGTATCTTGAATTTGTTTTATTCTGATTTTTATGTTCATATTTAAACTCTCTTTAAAATATATAGCTTACCCTGCGTGTTCTGCTCTATGGCTGTTTTTCTCTTAAAACTGTGATGATCGTGTAATTTTTACACGGGAGCAGATGATCTTCCAGGAAGTAGAGCTCCTTAGTGAGTGGTCGCCGGGGAAGAGATCGCCTGTTTCTATCTCTTGGTGGTGATCGCCGGATTTATGTCCTGATAGCAGATCGCCTGTTTTGGGGTCTTCTGTTAGGAGATCGCCGGTTTATGTATGGAGACCGCCGTTTTCGTTGTATTTGATTGATTTCGTTAAGTTTTGAAAAACATTTGACTGGTTATGTATTAAACTCCCTGTGAGGAGCAACTTCATTACTTATATATATAATTATGTTCTCTTCAACATTATTTGTTTACCATTATTTTCATTATATAAATATGAATAGTTTTTGGCGGGATGTTACAGCGCAGGCCAACACTCTGATGTCACTATTCTGAACCACCCTTTTTGTCTACGTGTCGCGCGTGCAGTACGTCTGATGCTGAGAGCCTGAGTCCCACCTTATCTGTGTGAAACTCGACATCGCGCGAAAACCTTCCACCGATGACCGCTCGCGAGATGACTATCCACCGATGCCTCATCCTGGAGGACGACCGATGTCTCTCCCTGGGAGACGACCGCTATCTCGCCCTGGCGATGACCGCATGCCTCGCGCCCTGGCGATGCCCGCAAGTCTCGCGCTCTGGCGATGCCCGCATGCCTCGCGCCCGGCGATGCCCGACGACACATCGCCATGCCTTGCTGAAGGTTCTTCATCCCACTATGTTACGTCCAAGGTATCATCTCCACATGACTTGGTGACGTCGGTAGCTTCACATTTCCAAGAGTAGATCAGCGCTACTCCTCGTGCGCCCATGCATGCAACACTAAGGACGACTTCTTATGCTCAAGCATAGAGCTTCGCATGCACAGCGTATCTAAGGCTTAACCCACACCTCGATACGCGTGGTTTTTGGAACCCACTCTGGTTGATCCAGTATCCTGACCACATACTGAGTGCACTTTCGGCGATCATGTGCACCATAGGCGACTGACGATCACGTGTAACCTAGGCGATAGGCGATTATGTACTAACCAGGCGATCTCATAGTCTTCTAAACTACACCTTCCTACCTTTTTTATTTTAAATAAAAACATACTTAGAATTCATTTAAAATATATTCCTTTTTATTCCAATTTAATTTTACAGGTCCTTACACGCATCCCTGAACAGTACGACTACGCGTGCCTCTGCGCAGGCCAACACTCTGATGTCACTATTCTGAACCAACCGTTTTGTCTACGTGTCGCGCGTGCAGGACGTCTCATGCTGGGAGCCTGGGTCCCACCTTATCTGTGTGAAACTTGACATCGCGCGATAACCTTCCACCGATGACCGCTCGCGCGATGACTATCCACCGATGTCTCATCCTGGCGGACGACCGATGTCTCACCCTGGGAGACGACCGATGTCTCGCCCTGGCGATGACCGCATGCCTCGCGCCCTGGCGATGCCCGCATGCCTCGCGCCCTGGCGATGCCCGACGACACATCGCCACGCCTTGCTGAAGGTTCTTCATCCCACTATGTTACGTCCAAGGTATCATCTCCACATGACTTGGTGACGTCGGTAGCTTCACATTTCCAAGAGTAGATCAGCACCACTCCTCGTGCGCTCATGCATGCAACACTAAGGACGATCTCTTATGCTCAAGCATAGAGCTTCGCATGCACAGCGTATCTAATGCTTAACCCACACCTTGATACGCGTGGTCTTTGGAACCCACTCTGGTTGATCCAGTATCCTGACCACATACTGAGTGCACTTTCGGCGATCATGTGCACCGTAGGCGATTGGCGATCATGTGTAATCTAGGCGACAGGCGATTATGTACTAACCAGGCGATCTCATAGTCTTCTAAGCTACACTTTCCTTCCTTTTTATTTTAAATAAAAACATACTTAGAATTCATTTAAAATATATTCCTTTTATTCCAATTTAATTTTACAGGTCCTTACATTCTCCCCAACAAGAAAAATTTTCGTCCTCGAAAATTGAATTACAAGGAAAAGAGGTATGGATAGGCTTCTCTCATGGGTTCTTCTAACTCCCAAGTTGAATCACCCGATCTCTCATCCCACACCACTTTCACCATGTTGATGGTCTTGCCTCTGAGCTGTTTACTTTGCCGATCGTCAATCCTGACTGGTTTCGCTTCAAAGGACAAGTCATCTCTGATCTGCACATCGTCCACTTCCAGCACATGACTAGGGTCTGCCATGTACTTCCTCAGCTGTGATACGTGAAAGACATTATGCAGATTCGCTAAATGGGGAGGTAGGGCGATCTCATAAGCCACTGGACCAATCCTCCTTAAGATCTGATATGGTCCCACGAACTTAGGGGACAACTTCTTTGATCTGATCGCCCGTCCTACACCCTTGGTTGGCGTCACTCTCATAAACACATGATCTCCAGCAGCAAACTCCAAAGGTTTTCTCCTCTAATCTGAATAGGATTTCTGCCGGCTTTGAGAAGCCTTCATTCTGCCTTGTATCTGTTTCACCTTCTCGGTCGTCTGCTAAATCAACTCTGGCCCAACCAAGACTGCTTCGCCCTCCTGGTACCAACATAAGGGAGTTCTGCATTTCCTCCCATACAGGGCTTCATATGGTGCCATCCCAATACGGGCGTGGTAACTATTATTATAAGTAAACTCCACCAGCGACAACACCTCATCCCAACTTCCCAATTGATCCAAGACACACGTCCTCAGCAGATCTTCCAAGGACTGGATCGTTCTCTCTGACTGTCCATCTGTTTGAGGATGATATGCCGAGCTCATCCTCAACTTAGTTCCCAAGCAATCTTGTAAAGTCTGCCAAAACCGTGAAGTGAACCTGGGATCTCTATCTGAAACAATGCTGGAAGGCACTCCATGCAGCCTCACTATTTCTTTGATGTACAACTATGCCAACTTGGCCATAGGCATCTTCATATTCACTGGGAGAAAGTGGGCACTCTTCGTCAGCCGATCAATGATGACCCAGATTGCATCATGACCCTTTACCGATCTGGGTAAATGGGTAACAAAATCCATGGCAATGTTGTCCCATTTCCACTCAGGGATATCCAGTTGCTGTAACAAACCACTAGGTCTTTGATGCTCAACCTTTGCCTTCTGACACGTCAAGTAGGTAGTAACATACTGGGCGATGTCTCTCTTCATGCCCGACCACCAAAATGACTCCTTCAAGTCATGGTACATCTTGTTCATGCCATGATGTAGGCTAAGGCGACTCTGGTGACCTTCTTCTAGGATCATCTTCTTCAACTCTTCATTTGCAGGTATGCAAATTCTGCCATTAAATCTCAAGATCCCATCATCGCCCATCACAAAGTCTCTAGCCTAGTCGGTCCATAGTGACTCCACAGTATGCTTCAGACTAGGGTCCTCCAACTGCTTATCCTTTATCACTCCAAGGAAGTCATTAGTTATAGCCAGCTTACTACAACTAATGTGATTCACATGAAATTCTACCCCAAGGTTTAAGTCTCTGAATTGCTCGATCAGTTTCTGCTCTTCCATCATCATGGTGGCTACTTGAATTGATTTTCTACTCAAAGCATCTGCCACTACATTGGCCTTCCCTGGATGATACATGAGTTGAAAATCATAGTCCTTTAGAAACTCCATCCACCTTCTTTGTCTCATGTTTAGTTCCTTCTGATCGAACAGGTATTTCAGGCTCTTATGGTCACTAAACACCTGCAATCGAGCTCCATATAAATAGTGCCTCCAAATCTTCAAGGCAAACACCACAGCCGCCAACTCCAAATCATGAGTAGGATAGTTTCTCTCATGAACCTTGAGTTGCCTTGAAGCATATGCAACCACTCTTTTCTCTTGCATCAAAACACATCCCAAACCTTGATGTGAAGCATCACAGTAGACATCAAAAGGTCTTCCTACCTCTGGGATCACCAGCACTGGAGTACTAGTCAACCTTTCCTTTAGTTCCATGAAGCTCTGCTCACATCGGTCGGTCCAAGCAAAAGGTTGATCCTTGCGGGTCAACTGTGTTAAAGGAGCCACTACCTTGGAAAAGTCCTCAATAAACCTCCGATAGTAGCCAGCTAAACCCACAAAGCTCCTTATCTCAGTGACTATCTTAGGACGTTCCCACTGCAGCACTGCCTCTACCTTGGCTGGATCCACTGAGATCCCTCGAGCAGATATCATGTGTCCTAAGAAGTTGACTTCCTTCAGCCAGAACTCACACTTAGAGAACTTGGCATAGAGTTGCTTCTCCCTCAGAATCTCCAACACTGTCCTCAGATGTTCTTCATGTTCTTCCTCGGTCCTTGAATAAATGAGTATGTCGTCTATGAAGACTACCACAAACTTATCCAAGAAAGGGCGAAAAATCCTATTCATCTAGTCCATGAACAGAGCTGGAGCATTTGTTACTCCAAACGGCATCACCACATACTCATAGTGCCCATAACGAGACCTAAATGTTGTCTTTTGAACATCTTCAGCTTTTACCAAAATTTGGTGGTACCCCGATCTCAGATCAATCTTTGAGAACACCGAGGCCCCATGTATTTGATCCATCAAATCGTCAATTCTAGGTAGGGGGTACTTGTTCTTGATGGTCAACTTGTTCAACTGCCTGTAATCTATACACAACCGAGACCCTCCATCCTTTTTCTTAACTAGGAGCACTGGAGCCCCCCATGGAGATACACTGGGTCTGATGAATTGTTTTTCTAACAACTCTTCCACTTGCTTCTTTAATTCTGCCAACTCGGCTGGAGCCATCCTGTAAGGTGCCATTGACACTGGTCCAGCTCCAGGTACCAAATCAATAGAGAATTCCACTTCTCTCTTAGGAGGTAATCCAGGTACTTCTTCTGGAAATACATCCATGAAATCTTTCACCACATGTATCCTACTTACGTCCCCTTCATTCTTCACTTCCAACCGAGCTAGAATCACGAAGCACCTTGCCCCTTTCTCCAACTCCGACCACCCATGCTGAGCAGATATCAGATCTGACTCTTGGAGATCTGGAAACGCTATTTTCTGACTACCGCAGTCTATGAGAACGTGATTGGCAGATAGCCAATCCATTCCCAGGATAACATCCAGGTCCTGAAGAGGTAGGCAGATCAAGTTTACTTTGAACCTGCGTCCCTCTACTATCACTGGACATTCAGGGCAAACTGTAGAGGTCAACACCTGTCCTGACGCAGGTGTAGAGACCAACAGTTCAAACGGTAACTCCTTCACTAGAAGGCCCAACTCGGCTACACACAGGCTTGACACAAAGGAGTGTGTCGCTCCAGAATCAAACAAGGCTTTTACACCTCTACCAGCTATAAAACAAACACCTTGCACTAGGTTACCTGACTGAGACGCCTCTGCTCCTGTCATGGCAAACACTCTCCCTGCTGCCTGAGGTCTGCTGCCTTCATTCCTCATCTGTTGGGGACCACCGGATTGAGTCGTCCTATTCTGGGTAGGACAATCTCTAGCAACGTGTCCCGTCTTCTGGCAGGCAAAACATCTTCTCTCTGAATCTCTCTTGGGGCACACATTGGCTGTGTGGGGTCCACCACAATGGAAACATTTAAGTTTCCAGGGTTGTTGCTGCTGAAACTGGGATGACGCTGCTCCTGCCCGATGTGGTGGAGGTCTCGCATAGGGCTTGCTTTGTGGGTGCTGCACCTTGGCCTTCCCACTGGAAGAACCCCCTGGGTGTGACCTGATCACCCGGGAATCACCCTTTTCCAGAGTCTCCACCATCTTCGCCTTCTCTACTAAGGCGTGAAATTCCCTGATGCACATAGGGGCTATGGTCCTCTTCAGCCCATGCTTCAGTCCCTCTTCAAACTTCCTACACCTCCAAGCCTCAGAGGTCGCCTGGGTATAGAATCGGGCGAGGTACTCAAATCGAGCAGCATAAGCATTCACTAACATCTCCCCCTGCTCCAATCTGAGGAATTCTGCTTCCTTTGCAAACTTTGCACTATCTGGGAAGTATTTTTCCAGGAACCTAACCCTGAAGCTCTCCCAGTCTAAAACATCCGCTCTGGCTTCCATCATCTGCTGAGCTCCCATCCACCAGAACTCGGCTTCTCCAGATAGCAAATAGGTGGCGAACACCAATTTCTTCTCTTCAGGGCAGGAGGTCGCCCTAAAGATTTTCTCCAACTCCCTGACCCACTGATCTGCTTGATTAGGGGTAGCATTCCCACTGAACTTGGGTGAGTTGTGCCTCATGAACTCGGTCAGACCCATCTGTTCCCTAGGCTGACCGACGTGGGAATTTGTTTCAGCCAACCGAGCAGTTTCCCAATGGTGCATTGCAGCTCGATAATTCTGAGCCATTGCTGCATTCTGTTGTTGGATGGCAGTTGCCATCATCTCAATAGCCTTGGCAATCTGGCTCATTTCCGAAGAAGGCTGGGGAGGGGTAGGAGGTCTACGTGCCATCTTTTTCGTTTCAGATTTTGAAACTATTGGTTTCTATATTCCCTACAACTACAAGAATGAGATCGATAAGAAATCAATTCATTCAGAAGGTAACCTCTAGACCTTACAAAGGTCAGCATCTCAAAGTCATTAAGAATTTGAGTTCATCAACAGAATCATAATACTTATAACCTCAAGCAAAACACCATAACAGCTACTGGTATACAACCATCAATCCAAACAACCACTTTCAATCAATTACAAAAACACTCAATAAAATGAAATAAATCACACCAGAATTCAATGTATGCTAAACATCAAACCTTTGGAATTAAGATTGAGAATCATCTCGATCCAGTTATGAGTGTGCACCCTCACTACTTTATCAAGACCCTCTCATTCTTAATACTAAAATTTTCAGTTAGGGCATATATTCACTAAAGCACACACAAAATTTCAATACAAAAACGATTGAAAACCTTTCACTATAGTTGTTATTTAAAACTCAACTAAATTTTATGAGCAGAAGAAACACAATGGATCCACAACCCTCTGGTCATCCTAAGGACAAACTGCTCTGATACCATTAATGTAACATCCCGCCAAAATGCTTTTCATAATTATAAAATGAAATAAAGGTAAAACAATAATATTGAAGTGAACATATGTATATATATATATATATATATATATATATATATATATATATATATATATATATATATATAATGAAATTTCTCCTCACAGGGAGTTGAATACATATTCGGTCAATTTTCCAAAACTTAAACAAAATACAGCAAAATAGAAAACAATAGGCGATCTCCTAACAGAAAAAGGCGATCTCCTATCAGAAAACAGAAAAAGGGTGATCGCCTAACAGAAACAGAAACAGGCGATCTCCTTCCGGCGACCACTCACTGAGGAGCTCTACTTCCTGCAACATCATCTGCTCCTGTGTAAATTATACACGGTCATCACAGGTTTAAGAAAAAGTCAAACACAACACCAAAAACACAGGGTAAGCTAGATATTTGAAAGAGAATTTAGATATGAACTTTAAAATCAAGATAAAACAAATTTAAGACACCCACGTAAAACCATCAACTTTCTCATTCCCTTCACATGACCATCAAGTAATCACAGATTTCACAATTTCCTCAAGAGTCGTTTAATTCACATAATTCCATCAAGTGTCTATCAATTCAATGTTTCTCATTTCTCACGTCAGACTTCCACTGACTCATCACACAAGACACTTGACACTACTTCTGGAAGACTCGTGCATTGACTAGACTCAGAGATCTGCACCTGTCATACTGCACCACTGTGAAATCACACACATTCACAGGGTCGCTGTGAAATCACACACATTCACAAGCGTATAAATGAATCTCAATATCATCACTATCCTAGCATGACAGGGTTAATCCATACAACGGGTCAAGCTCGTTCTTTTTCAAACAACTCACCCATACATATGAACCTCCTTCGACTCTCAACGCCCGAATAACTTCATCTATGTGATTCCATTATATCAAGAGAGTCAGGATATCTCATAATAAATGAATCACCGGTCAATGCACACTCTACACGATCTTACACGGTATTTTCTTTCCTGAAAATACTATGCCTTGATCCCACATTCACCACATTCCATACATCATACCACACATAAAGAACAATTTCATCATAGAATACTTTGAATCTTTTCTTAAACAACCCCACTCACCAAAAACAAGCATACCACCGTTCAGGTTTTCGAATAGCATATACATTTTTCATTTCAATCTCAACAAGTTCAAAACGACACTAAAACAGGGGATTTTGAAATCAGCATTAAAATCGGCGATCACGTCGCCCCACACATAAAAACAGAGTATCGTGAAAAGCATATGAAAATCGGCGACCACGTCGCCCTCACTTCAGAACCTACTCGCCTAATGTTTTCATAAACGAAAATGCTAGCTTCCCTTACCTGGACTAGTGCAAAACACCAAGAGCTCCAAAACCCGCCGAAGCTTAAGGATGCCTTAACTCTGTTCTAGCGTCCTGACGAAAAACTCGCAGAGAACTCCCCAGGTATCCAAGTGCAATCGTCGCTCGTCGCACTGGTGCTTGAGGATGTCTGAATCGCAGCGCGAAGGAGAGAAAAGAGAAGGATGGAGGTGAACTCACTTTGTCATTCTTGAACCACAACAACGTTCTCCCTCTCAGAAATGAGCTTTTGAATCTAAACCAACTTGTCCACAAAAGCCGCTGCCACCACCCACTCTGCAGGGAAGCTTGCGTGTACGCATCCCTGAACAGTACGACTACGCGTGCCTTGTAACATCCCTCCAAAACCTTTTCCTATTTATATAATAGAATAAAGCGTAGATATTAAATTTATAAAATCAACATATGTATTAGATATTGAAAATACATCATCCCGTACATCGTATTCAAAAAGAGACGTCCCTCTTATAGGGTTTTAATACATTCCATCAATTGTGTTCGAAATAAAAACCAAATACAGCATGAAAAAGACAAAACAGGCGATCTCCTATCAGAAGACCCAAAACAACCGATCTGCTATCAGAACAGAAAACAGGCGATCACCACGTAGAGACAGAAACAGGCGATCTCCTCCCGGTGACCACTCACTGAGGAGATCTACTCCTTGGAAGATCATCTGCTCCCGTGTAAAATACACGATCATCACAGTTTTAAGAGAAAACAGCCACATAACAATACAAAGGGTAAGCTAGATATTTTTAAACTTTAAATTATGAACTGTGTAACATCCCGCCAAAATACTATTCATATTTATATAATGAAAATAAAGGTAACAAATAGATTGAAGTGAATAAAATTATATATATGTAATGAGGTTTCTCCTCACAGGGAGTTTAATACAAATTCGGTCAATTTTCCAAAAACGTAAACAAAATTACATTAAAATAGAAAGACGGGCGATCTCCTAACAGCAAAAGGCGATCTCCTATCAGAGAACGGCGATCTCCTATCAGAAATCAGAAGAAGGGTGATCGCCTAACAAAAAAAAGAAACAGGCGATCTCCTTCCGGCGACCACTCACAGAGGAGCTCTACTTCCTGCAACATCATCTGCTCCCGTGTAAATTATACACGATCATCACAGGTTTAAGAAAAGCCAAACACAACACCAAAATCACAGGGTAAGCTAGATATTTGAAAGAGAGTTTAGATATGAACTTTAAAATCAAGATAAAACCAATTCAAGATACCCACATAAACCATCAACTAAACATATATTTCACAATATTCTCAAGAGTCGTTCTATTTCACATAGTGCAGCAAGTGTCTATCAATTCAATGTTTCTCATTTCTCACGTCAGATGTAAGGACCTGAAATTTATTGGAATGAAAGAGTATGTTTTAAGTAAATTCTAAGTATGTTTTATCTAAGTTAAAAAGGAAGGAAAGTGTAGTCTAGAAAAAAACTATAAGAGTTCCTTGTTTATACATCATCGCCGGTCGCCTAGACTACACGTCATCGCCTGGGCACGAGGCATGCAGGCATCGCGCGGGCGCGAGAGGCATGCAGGCATCGCGCGGGCGCGAGAGGCATGCAGGCATCGCGCGGGCGCGAGGGGCATGCGGGCATCGTGCGGGCGCGAGGCACGCGGGCATTGCCAGGGCGCGATGCATGTGGACGTGGCCAAGGCGCGAGAGTTATGAGGGCGTCGCCAGGGAAGACATCGATTGTCTCCCAGAGGAAGACATCGGTCGTTCGCCAGGAAGATGTCATCGGTGGTAGTCTTCGCGCGAGGTCATCGGTGGTAGTCTTCGCGCGAGGTCATCGGTGGTAGTCTTCGCGCGAGGTCATCGGTGGTAGTCTTCGCGCGAGGTCATCAGTGGATCGTCTTCGCGCGAGAGGTCATCAGTGGTTTCTCTTCGAGCTGGTAGTCATCGGCGAAAGGTCATCGCGCGACGTTGAGTTACACCCAGAGAACGTGGGCCCCAGACTCCCAGCAAGAGATGTTCTGCGCGCGCGCCACGTAGACAAAAGGTGGTTCAGAATAGTGACCTCATAGCGTAGCCTGCGCAGAGGCATGCTTAGTAGTACTGTTCAGGGAAGCGTGCACGCAAACTTCCCTGCAGAGTAGGTGGTGGCAGCTGCTTTTGGAGGGATAAGTTGGTTTAAGTTACAAAAATCCACTGCTGAGAGAAAAGGAAAACGTTGTTGTAGTCGAAGAGAGAAAGAGTGAGTTCCCTCCTCCGCGTTGCGATTTCAGCCTCTCCACACAAGAGTACGACGAGAAGCAACACCATTGGAGCACTTGGGTAGTCCTCTGCAAGTTCTTCAGACCAGACGCGAAAAACAGAGCCAAGGTATTCTGCAAGCTTCGTTGGATTTCGAAGCTCCTGGTGGTTGCGCAAGTCCAGGTAAGGGAAGCTAGCCTTCATCTTTACTACGAGCCATAGTTGAACTATTTCTGAAGTGTGGGCGACGTGGTCGCCGTTTTCGCTTTCGTCTTCGTGAAATGCTCTGTGTTGTGTGCTTGGGCGACGTGGTCGCCTGTTTTAATATACAGCCTTCGAAATACCATATTTTGAACTAGATCGCCGGTTTTGGCGCTGTTTTGCGAACTCCTTGTGTTTGATGTTGTTTTGAGAACTGCTTGAGATTTACATGAGATATTCGAAAATATGAATCCTTTGAAATGGCTATTGCTGTGATTGAAATCATTCTTTTAAGTGTGGCATGATGTCTTTGAATGCTGTGAATGTGGGATCGAGGCATAGTATTTTCAGGAAAGAAAATACCGTGTAAGATCTTGTGGTAGGTGCATTGATCGGTGATTCCTAAGGGGATATCCTGACTCTGTTGAGGTAATGGAATCACGTAGAGGAAGTTACTCAGTTGTTGAGAGTCGAAGGAGGTCTATATGATGGGCGTCTCGTGTGAAAAAGAACGAGCTCCGTCTGTCCTATGGATTAACCCTGTCATACCAGGAGAACTATGGTAACATTGAGATGATATATGCGCATGCTGTGTGGATTCACAGCGACCCTGTGTGGATTTCACAGTGGTGTGGTATGACAGGTGCAGATCTCTGAGTCTAATCAACGCACGAGTCAATCCGGAAGTAGTGTCAAGTGTCTTGTGTGGTGAGTCAGTGGAAAGTCTGACATGTGAAATGAGAAACTTGAATATTGATAGACACTTGATGCTGTATTGTGAAATGGAATGACTATGGGTGAATGTTGTGAAGTTTGTGATTTTGGGCGATCAGCTGAATGCTATGAGCAGCTCTACATTTTACATGGATATTTTGGAACTTGGTTTACTTGGATTTTCATGTTCTTGATTTAAACTTCTTTTAAATTATCTAGCTTACCCTTTTATCTGTTATTGTGGTTGTTTTTCTCAAAACTGTGATGATCGTGTAATTGTTACACGGGAGCAGATGATCTTCCAAGAAGAAGAGCCCTCTAGTGAGTGATCGCCGAGGAGGAGATCGCCGGTTTTCTGTCTCTATCGGGTGATCACCTGTGTCTGCCTCCATCGGGTGATCGCCTGTTTTTTTTCTGTCTTGATAGGAGATCGGTTTCTTCCGATAGGAGATCGCCTGCTTTGTTTTTTTTTCTGTATTTTGTTTATGTTTCTGGAAAATTTGACCGAATTTGTATTAAACTCCCTAAGAGGAGCAACTTCATTTCATATATATAATATTTTGTTCATAGAATCTATTTGTTACCTTTATTTTCATTATATACATTTGTATAGTATTTTGGCGGGATGTTACATCAGACTTCCACTGACTCATCACACAAGACACTTGACACTACTTCCGGAAGACTCGTGCATTGACTAGACTCAGAGATCTGCACCTGTCATACTAAACTGCTGTAATGTTTCCACAACTATGCGCATCAACACAATCTCGATCTCAATTTCATCACTCTCACAGTATGACAGGGTGAATCCACACAACAGGTCAAGTAGTTATCTTTCAAACACTTACCCATACGTATGAACCTCCATCGACTCTCAACGCCTGAATAACTTCATCTATATGAATTCATTATCTCAGGAGAGTCAGGATATCTCATTATAGAAATCACCGATCAATGCACATCCTACACGATCTTACACGGTATTTTCTTTCCTGAAAATACTATGCCTTGATCCCACATTCACAACATTCAACACATCATACAACACTTAATGAACAATTCCAGTCACAGTAAAACTCATTCCAAGGTTCAGATTTTTGAATATCACATTTAAATCTCAAACAGTTTCTATCAACACAAAAACAGGGGAGTTCGAAAAACAACGCCAAAACCGGAGATCTCATCCAAAAACAAGGGATTATGCAATAACAGTTGAAAACCGGCGACCACATCGCCCCATCATCTCAATCATCTAATATAAGAGGTTTTCGTTGGAAATAAGGCTAGCTTCCCTTACCTGGACTTGCGAAAAACACCAAGAGCTCCAAAACCCACTGAGCTTAAAGGATGCCTTGGCTCTGTTTTAGCGTCTGGTTTGTAGAACTTGCAGAGAACCTCCCAGGTGCTCCAAAGGCAGTCGTCGCTCGTCGCACTGGTGCTTGAGGATGCCTGAATCGCAGCGCGAAGGAGAGAAAAGAGAAGGATGAAGGTAACTCACTCACTCTTGAACCACAGCACCTTCTTTGCCTCTCAGAAGTGAGTTTTTAAATCTTAAACCAACTTGTCCACAAAAGCCGCTGCCACCACCCACTCTGCAGGGAAGTTTGCGTGTACGCTTCCCTGAACAATACGACCACGCGTGACTCTGCGCAGGCCAACATTCTGAGGTCACTATTCTGAACCACCCTTTTTGTCTACGTGTCGCGCATGCAGTACGTCTGATGCTGCGAGCCTGGGTCCCACCTTATCTGCGTGAAACTCGACATCGCGCGATAACCTTCCACCGATGACCGCTCGTGCGATGACTATCCATCGAGGCCTCATCCTGGAGGACGACCGATGTCTCTCCCTGGGAGACGACCGATGTGTCTCTCATACCGGCGATGACTGATGTGCCTCATCCCGGTGATGACTGATTCCTCACACTGGCAGACAACCGATGTCTCACCCTGGCAGACCACCGATGTCTCTCCCTGGCAGACCACCGATGTCTCTCCCATCCTGGTTGATGACCGACGTTCCTCTCATGCTGTTGGCGATCTCTTATCGCCCTTGTGTGTGACGAGAACACATCGCCTTACTCTGGTCACCGATGTCACATCGTCACACCTTGCTGAAGGTTCATCCTCCCATTATGTTACGTCCAAGGTATCACCTCCAGATGACTTGGTGACGTCGGTAGCTTCACATTTCCAAGAGTAGATCAGCACTACTCCTCGTGCTCCCATGCATGCAACACTAAGGATGACTTCTTATGCTCAAGCATAGAGCTTTGCATGCACAGTGTATCTAAGGCTTAACCCACACCTTCATACGTGTGGTTTTGTGCAACCCACTCTGGTTGATCTAGTATCTAGACCACATACTACGTGCACTCCTGTCGATCACGTACACCATAGGCGATTGGCGGTCATGTCTCCTCTAGGCGACAGGCGATTATGTGCCAGAGAAGTCGGAGATCGCCTCCGTCTTCAATAACGGCGATCTCGTAGGAGACTTCTTAGCTACACTTTTCTTCCTTTACTCTTCTTGATCCACATGTCTTCCTCGAGCACATCCACGTGATTACCTCACGATAAAGTCATCGCACCTGACTACTTGGTTAATACAATGGTCAGCCGACCGACCTCGACTAGCTGACCCCAGACCTTGGGCGACGTCCGAGGTCCGACTACTACGAAACTTCATTTACCAGCTCTTTGTATTTTAAATAATAACATCTTCTGAAATTATTTAAATATAACACTTTTAATTCAATTAAAGTTTCTAGGTCCTTACATGCCTCTGCGCAGGCCAACACTCTGATGTCACTATTCTGAACCACCCTTTTTGTCTACGTGTCGCGCGTGCAGGACGTCTCATGCTGGGAGCCTGGGTCCCACCTTATCTGTGTGAAACTCGACATCGCGCGATAACCTTCCACCGATGACCGCTCGCGCGATGACTATCCACCGATGTCTCATCCTGGCGGACGACCGATGTCTCACCCTGGGAGACGACTGTAAGGACCTGAAAAATTTATTGGAATGAAAGAGTATGTTTTAAATAAATTCTAAGTATGTTTTTATTTAAGTTAAAAAGGAAGGAAAGTGTAGTCTAGAAAAACTATAAGGGTTCCTGGTTTAAACATAATTGCCGGTCGCCTAGACTACACGTCATCGCCTGGGCGCGAGGCATGCAGGCGTCGCCAGGGCACGATGCATGCGGGCATCATCAGGGGGGGGAGACATCGGTCGTTCGCCAGGAAGAGGTCATCGGTAGTTGTCTTCGCGCGAGGTCATCGGTGGATCGTCTTCGCGCGAGAGGTCATCAGTGGTTTCTCTTCGAGCTGGTAGTCTTCGCGCGAGGTCATCGGTGGTAGTCTTCGCGCGAGGTCATCGGTGGTTGTCTTCGCGCGAGGTCATCGGTAGTTGTCTTCGCGCGAGGTCATCGGTGGATCGTCTTCGCGCGAGAGGTCATCAGTGGTTTCTCTTCGAGCTGGTAGTCATCGGCGAAAGGTCATCGCGCGACGTTGAGTTACACCCAGAGAACGTGGGCCCCAGACTCCCAGCAAGAGATGTTCTGCACGCGCGCCACGTAGACAAAAGAGTGGTTCAGAATAGTGACCTCAGAGCGTAGCCTGCGCAGAGGCACGCTTAGTAGTACTGTTCAGGGAAGCGTGCACGCAAACTTCCCTGCAGAGTAGGTGGTGGCAGCTGCTTTTGGAGGGATAAGTTGGTTTAAGTTACAAAAAATCCACTGCTGAGAGAAAAGAAAACATTGTTGTATTCGACGAGAGAAAGAGTGAGTTCCCTCCCTTCTCCTCCAGTTACCTCCTCCGCGTTGCGATTTCAGCATCTCCACACAAGAGTACGACGAGAAGCAACACCATTGGAGCACCTGGGAAAGTTCTCTGCAACTCCTTCAAAACCAGACTCAAGAATAGAGCCAAGGCATTCTTCAAGCTCTGTTGGATTTCGAAGCTCCTGGTGGTTGCGCAAGTCCAGGTAAGGGAAGCTAGACCTCTTTTTCCATACAAGCCATAGTGTAGCTATCTCTGAAGTGAGGGCGACGTGGTCGCCATTTTTGTTTTCATCTGCGTAAAATGCTCTGTTTGTGTGCTTGGGCGACGTGGTCGCCGGTTTTATATACAGTCTTCGAAACACCCTGTTTTTGAACTAGATCGCCGGTTTTGGCGTTGTTTGTGAACTCTCTGTTTTTGGGTGTTGTTTTGAAACTACTTGAGATTTAAATGAAATATTCGAAGATCTGAACCTTGAAATGATTCGTTGCTGTGACTTGAATCAATTACTCGAGTGGTATGATGTTTTTGAATGCTGTGAATGTGGGATCGAGGCATAGTATTTTCAGGAAAGAAAATACCGTGTAAGATCTTGTAGTAGGTGCATTGATCGGTGATTCCTAAGGGGATATCCTGACTCTGCTGAGGTAATGGAATCACGTAGAGGAAGTTACTCAGTTGTTGAGAGTCGAAGGAGGTCTATATGATGGGCGTCTCGTGTGAAAAAGAACGAGCTCCGCCTGTCCTATGGATTAACCCTGTCATACCAGGAGAACTATTGACATTGAGATGATATATGCGCATGCTGTGTGGATTCACAGCGACCCTGTGTGGATTTCACAGTGGTGTGGTATGACAGGTGCAGATCTCTGAGTCTAATCAACGCACGAGTCAATCCGGAAGTAGTGTCAAGTGTCTTGTGTGGTGAGTCAGTGGAAAGTCTGACAGGTGAAATGAGAAATTTGAATTTTTATAGACACTTGATGCAGTATTGTGAAATGGAATGACTATGGGTGAATGTTGTGAAATGTGTGATTTTGGGCGATCAGGTGAATGATATGAGCAACTCTACGTTTTACATGGATATTTTGAAACTTGTTTTACTTTGATTGTCATGTTCATGATTTAAACTTCCTTTAAATTATATAGCTTACCCTGCGTGTTTTGGTTCTGTGGCTGTTCTTTTAAAACTGTGATGATCGTGTAATCTTTACACGGGAGCAGATGATCTTCCAGGAAGAAGAGCTCCCTAATGGGTGGCCGCCGAGGGAAGAGATCGCCCATTTCCACCTCTCGGTGGTGATCGCCGGATTTGTGTCCTGATAGAAGATCGCCTGATTTGAGGTCTTCTGTTTTGAGATCGCCGGTTTATGTTGGAGATCGCCATTTTCTTTGTAATCAATTGATTTTCGTTAAAGTTTTGCAAAACTCTTGACTGAATTATGTATTTAATTCCCTAAAAGGGCAACCCCGTTTATTATATATATATATGTAATGTTGTTCTCTTCAAGATTTTTGTGTACCTTTATTTTCATTAAACATGAATGTATGGTTTTATTTTGGCGGGATGTTACAACGACCGATGTCTCGCCCTGGCGATGACCGCATGCCTCGCGCCCTGGCGATACCCGCAAGCCTCGCGCCCTGGCGATGCCCGCATGCCTCGCGCCCTGGCGATGCCCGACGACACATCGCCACACCTTGCTGAAGGTTCTTCATCCCACTATGTTACGTCCAAGGTATCATCTCCACATGACTTAGTGACGTCGGTAGCTTCACATTTCCAAGAGTAGATCAGCACCACTCCTCGTGCGCCCATGCATGCAACACTAAGGACGATCTCTTATGCTCAAGCATAGAGCTTCGAATGCACAGCGTATCTAATGCTTAACCCACACCTTGATACGCGTGGTTTTTGGAACCCACTCTGGTTGATCCAGTATCCTGACCACATACTGAGTGCACTTTCGGCGATCATGTGCACCATAGGCGATTGGCGATCATGTGTAATCTAGGCGACAGGCGATTATGTACTAACCAGGCGATCTCATAGTCTTCTAAGCTACACTTTCCTTCCTTTTTATTTTAAATAAAAACATACTTAGAATTCATTTAAAATATATTCCTTTTATTCCAATTTAATTTTAAAGGTCCTTACAAGAATAACCTCAAGACGAAAAGGGGAGTCTGCATGGTGACCACCTCACCACCAGGAGGGGGTGTCGATGAAGCTGTTATGTCCCGAGGTGACGTCTGGGTTACGCGAGCAGAGGTCGCCCGGGCGAGGCCACCTGAACCGGCAGAGGAGGTGGTGGAGAAGGAGATTGGGGGAAAGATTTTCAAGCTGGGTAAGTCCCTGTCTCAGGAGACCCAAGACCAAGTAGCGGGGGTCATAGGAAAGCATTTGGACGCTTTCGCTTGGTCCCCCTCAGACATGCCAGGCATTGACCCTGATTTCCTATGCCATCGCCTGGCACTGAATCCCCAAGTCAGACCAGTTCGCCAGAGGAGAAGGAAGTTCAATGATGAACGAAGACAGGTCGTCAGGGAGGAGACACAGAAGTTGCTAAAAGCAGGCCACATACGGGAAATACAGTATCCTGAGTGGCTTGCAAATGTCGTTCTAGTAAAAAAGGCCAATGGGAAGTGGAGGATGTGTGTAGACTTCACAGATCTCAACAAGGCCTGTCCGAAAGACTCCTACCCTCTGCCCAACATAGATGCGCTAGTAGACAGTGCCTCGGGCTGCAGGTTACTCAGCTTCTTGGACGCCTTCTCTGGGTACAATCAGATCAAAATGCACCCGATGGACGAGAACAAGACTGCGTTCATGACAGAGCTGTCTTGCTACTGCTACACAGTCATGCCATTTGGGCTGAAGAACGCGGGTGCCACGTATCAGAGGCTGATGGACAAGGTCCTTGCCCCCATGCTGGGACGCAATGTGCAGGCCTATGTAGATGACATGGTGGTGATGTCCCAGGCACGAGATCAGCATGTTGACGACTTGGAGGAGCTATTTAATACGATAGCGAAGTACAGGCTGAAGTTGAATCCAGAAAAGTGCGTCTTTGGGGTGGAAGCAGGCAAGTTCCTTGGTTTTTTGCTTACGAAAAGAGGGATTGAGGCCAACCCAGACAAGTGTGCAGCGATCATAGCCATGAGGATCCTGACATCGGTCAAAGAAGTGCAACAGTTGACAGGTCGGATGGCTGCACTCTCCAGGTTCGTGTCAGCCGGAGGAGACAAAGGCCACCCTTATTTCCAATGCCTTAGAAGG
The DNA here is from genome assembly GCA_013389735.1 of Phaseolus lunatus. NCBI lineage: Eukaryota > Viridiplantae > Streptophyta > Magnoliopsida > Fabales > Fabaceae > Phaseolus > Phaseolus lunatus. The sequence goes on along the minus strand of JAAFYQ010000162.1, from coordinate 215,760 downwards.
AATAGCAGATTCGCCTGGACTGCAGAATGTGAGCAGGCCTTCCTCAAGCTTAAAGAGTATCTGGCCAGCCCGCCAGTCTTGTGCAAGCCTCAGCTCGGCACACCCCTGCGGCTGTACTTTGCAGTTACGGATAGGGCGGTGAGTTTTGTTTTGGTTCAAGAGCAGGAACAGAGCCAGAAGCCCATTTATTTTGTTAGCAAAGTTTTGCAGGGGCCTAAGACGAGATACCAAGCCATAGAAAAGGCAGCATTAGCAGTGGTGTTCTCAGCCAGGAGATTTCGCCACTACTTTCAGAGCTTCACAGTGGTGGTGATGACAGATTTACCGATATGTAAGGTCCTGCAGAAGCCTGATGTGGCAGGAAGAATGGTGCGTTGGGCAGTCAAGTTGTCAGAATTCGACATCCAGTATGAACCAAGGGGCCCGATCAAAGGACAGGTCTACGCTGACTTTGTGGCCGAGATGTCCTCAACCGAGGCTCAGCAGGAGGAACCCAGCTTCAAGTGGGTATTGTCAGTAGACGGGTCCTCGAATCAGCAAGGTAGCGGACCGGGGGTGATCCTGGAAGGACCCAAGGGGTTGTTGATAGAGCAGGCCCTGCGGTTCACTTTCAAAGCCAACAATAACCAAGCAGAGTATGAGGCTTTGATCGCTGGGATGTTGTTGGCTATGGAAATGGGAGCGCAAAGCCTTATGGCCAAAAGTGACTCACTGTTGGTCACTGGTCAAGTGGCGGGAGAGTACCAGGCCAAAGACCCTCAGATGGCCTCTTACCTGGAGTATGTCCAAAGATTGAAGAGTTCGTTTGAAACATTTGAACTAGTACACGTGCCCAGGGAGCAGAATGCCAGAGCTGACTTGTTGGCCAAACTCGCCAGCTCAGACAAGGGGGGTAGATAGAGGACAGTCATCCAGGAGACTCTGAGGGCGCCTCGTACTTATACAGCTGATAACTTGGTGGGAGTCCATCAGATCAGCCAATCAGATGGTGAGAAGAGGAGTCATCACTCGTTGACTCAAGAAACTTTGAAGAAACCACGAGTCAACGAAAGCATGCTAATGGAGGTAGAGTCATCGCAAGTCTGCCTGCTATAGAGTGGAGAGACATGGATGACGCCCTATAAGCGTTACATAGCAGATGGAATGCTCCCAGTAGAGCCGACGGAAGCAAGGAGGATAAAGAAAAACTTGTCCAAGTACACGCTCATTGAAGGCGAGTTGTACAGACATGGGTTTACCCACCCTATCTTAGTCTGTGTGCATGGTGAGCAGTGTGTGAGAATAATGGCACAACTCCATGAAGGCATCTGTGGTAGTCATATCGGAGGTCGAGCTTTGGCCTCTGAGGCCATTCGAGCAGGGTACTACTGGCCGACAATGAGGGAAGATTGCACTAGGTATGCGCAGCAGTGCAAGCAATGCCAGTTGCATGCTGATTGGCCTAAGGCGCCACCAGAAGAGCTCAGGTCGATATATAGCCCTTGGCCGTTTCACACATGGGGAATCGACATCTTGGGGCCTTTCCCTTTGGCGATACGACAGATGAAGTACCTCGTGGTCGCCATAGAATATTTCACGAAGTGGATCGAGGCTGAGCCAGTAACACAGATCACAGCACAGAAGATCCAACACTTCGTGTGGAAGAATATAGTATGCCGCTTCGGAGTACCCAAACATTTAGTGTCTGAAAATGGCACGCAGTTTGCAAGCCAACAATTGGGGAAGCTATGTACAGAGTTGGGGATCAAGCAGGTGTTTGCATCAGTCGAGCACCCATAGACCAATGGGCAAGTCGAGTTGGCCAACCGAGTCCTTCTCAGAGGTCTGAAGAGAAGGCTAGAGAAAGCAAAGGGAAGGTGGGCTGAAGAGGTTCCCAAAATAGTATGGGCCTACCATACTACTCCCCAGTCCACTACCAAGGAGACTCCCTTTAGTTTGGTGTATGGTTCAGATGCCATGATCCCCGTGGAGATCCAGGAGAACTCACCACGTTTCCAGAACTTTGTGGCTGAGGAGTCCAATGAAGAGAGGAAGGTGAATCTTGATCTTTTGGATGAAGCTAGGGAAGAAGCAGGAATCAAAGCTGAGGCGCTGAAGAGGAAAGTCGAGCTCAAACACAGTTCTAAGTTGAGAGCTCGGCAGTTCCAGGCGGCAGACCTCGTCATGCGCAAGGCGTCCCCATACCAGATAGAGAACAAGCTATCCCCTAAGTGGACTGGTCCTTTCAGAGTGATAGAGGCCCTAGGGAATGGAGCATATAGGCTTGAGACTTTAGAAGGAGGTCCGATTCCTCGAACATGGAATGCGACCCACCTGAAGTTTTATTTCAGTTAAAGCCATGTAATCTTGTACACTACACAATACAGGGGACACTATTTTTTCCCTTTCTAAGGGTTTTTAATGAGGTCACCCAATAAAATTCAGTTAAAGATATATATTTTTAATGTGTTTGTACAATGCTGTTAGAACCTGTCACTTGGAGTTAGAGGTCTCGTAAGTGGAAAGGTAGGTTCGTAGAGAACACCTCCACTTCGAGTGAGAACTTCCAATGTGAAAGAAGGGTTCGCCCAGAAAAATCCTCCTCGCCTGTGAGCGATGTGAGGTCAGTTAGAACCTGTCACTTGGAGTTAGAGGTCTCGTAAGTGGAGAGGTAGGTTCGTAGAGAACACCTCCACTTCGAGTGAGAACTTCCAATGTGAGAGGGTTTGCCCAGTTAAATCCTCCCTCGCCCATGGGCGATGAGAGGTCAGTTAGAACCTATTAGTTGGGGTTAGAGGTATCGTGAGTGGTAAGGAGAGTTCGCAAGGAACACCTTCCCCTCCGAGTGAGAAGTCCCAGATTAAAATAAGGGTTCACTAGTGAAATCAGCAGAGATCGTGCTACCTAAGATTCATTTTGACAGGTGCGTTATTTGTGATCTGAATGCTAGGTCGTGAGATCCACAAAATATAAAGCATGTCAAACAGATAAACAAGCAGCAGAAATACAAAGGCAAGCAAAGCGCTGTATAAAGCAAAGAAGATTGAAAGCAAGGTAATTACATTATAAAGGAGGGTAATTACAAGATGTTCAGCCATTAGATACAATTGCTCAGAAGACCTATCTGGGCACTATTTGCCCGTCAACTACCTGCATGGTTGCAGAGTATGGTGAGAGGTCCATCTCAGGATGCACGCAGGCAACCTGAGCAAGGGCATCACCAAAGCCTTCCCCATAGGCGTCAGCGGCGTCTTCAGTGAGCTCCGTCTCGGTCTTCTTCAGCAATTCAATTTGTTGGGCAAGTTCCTCCTGAACCTTGCCCAGCTGAACCTCTCGGTTGGTAGCTCTTTCCTCCAGCTTGGTCATTTTGGCTTGAGCCCCCTCCGCTTGCTCTTCTAGTTCGATGATCTTGTTGCGGAGGGGGAGAATTTTGGCTTCAAGCTGGAGGGCCTCCTGCCCCTTGGAGAAGAGGAGCTTCTTGGTCTCCTTCTCAGATTAGCGGAGACTACCCAGTTCTTGATTAAGGGCAGTCTCGTGCTTAGCCGCTTGGCGGAGTTGGAGATCCTTCTGCTCCAGCTCTTTCTCCAGTTGGGTAGTCTTCTCGAGCAGCTCAGCCTCAGTGCTGCCCTTGACCAGCAAGAAGTTTGAAGCGGCCAGGAACTCCCCAAGACCATGGCTGAGGAGGTGCTCGAGGGAATTTCTGTCCATGGCCTCCAAAGCAGCTTAGCCAGGCATCTGCGCAAGAGATCTTTAGAGCAGAAAAGGCAACTCTAGGGCAGAAGGCATCTGGCGAGTAGGAGGAGTACTCTCCCCACCCCCCTCAAGTGTTAGGATTGGCTCGGGAGGGGATGAAGCACTGGGAGGGTGCTCCCTAAAGGATGAAGGGTGCCCTTCTGTGGCTGAAGAGACTTCCGCGGCAGTCCCCACCCTTTTCCTTTTGAAGACAAGGCCAGAACAAGTGTCCTCATCGTTGAAAACCTCTACAGGGGCTGCCCTCTTGGATTTTTCAGCAATGGGTTCCAGGGCAGCACCCGCGGGTGATGAAGGACCGGCAGGGGCTGAGCCGCTAGCATTGCGGCGATTCAGCACCTCGATCAACCTTCTCTTCTTCTCAGCGCTGAGCACCATGTCTGCATTGGACAACAAGAAAGGGGTGAGGAAGACAAAGATGCAGTATATAAACAGTTAAGTGCAAGACGGAGATGATGTACCAATGTACACGCTGAGGGTCTTGGCATCATATTCATGCTTAATCAACTGGGCGGTGTCAAATACCACGCCCCAGCTGGAGATGGTCTGGCAGAGTTCTTGGTCAGGGACAGTCAACTCTTCGAGCCTGCGCGGTTTCTTGAACTTCAACTTCTCCACCCAATAGAATGGGAACCCATCGAGCATGGTGGAGTCGTAGGAGCTGCAGCAGACTCGAAAGAACCTTCCTTTGAAGTTCTTGTACGACTGTGAGAAGACAGTGAGTAGGACTCTCCCTGCCACCCCATTCAGGCTCACCCAAAGCCTCTTGCTAGGGCTCTTCGCCTCGAAAAAGTAAAGAAACACGTCGACGGAAGGAGTGAACCCTAGGTTATTGCAAAGGACGGAGAACGCCCTGATAAAGGCCCAGCTGTTAGGGTGCAGTTGGGCAGGCGCCACATTCAACTCTGTGAGCAAAGTCCTCTCGAACCTAGTGAAAGGAAGGTGACTTTGACTCGTTTGAAGATGGTGGCGTAGAAGAAGAAGAAAGGTTCCCCGTTGTTGCAGCGATCATCGGCGCAAACGGGTTCGTTTTCTATACAGGGTCGCACAGAGACATACGCGTCAGTTTCCCTGCCAAAGACGCGTCCTTTGATTTCATTCTCATCATCCCTATGCTTGCGAAGATCCTCCCAGGATGTGAGTTTGGAGGTCTCAGCAAGGAGATCCTCAGAAGCCCATGGGTAGAGGGCCTTGTAATCAACCGCTACGGTTGAAGGAGGGTTGGAGGTAGTTTTGGTTCTGGCCATCTCGAATCTAAACAAATGAGAGGCAGGAAAAGAAAAAGGCTTAGAAGAAAACAATGGTGGACGAAGACTTGAAGGTAGAACGAACCCAGAAAAGAAGAACAAAAACACTAGAATGCACAAACCACAAACAGGCCCAGAACAGTTACAACATGCAATATGTATGATCGAGATTATGTTATGAAGGAGGAGAAGACATAAAAGTCATACCTTTGGTTGAGCGAGGGCGAGGAAGTTTGAAAAGCCTGGTGAGAGGAAGAGAGCGTGGCTGGAAGCTAGAGTTTACAGAAGGTGAGAATGCAAAGTGATGGAACAGTGAAGTGGCACGGGGTTTTGAAGAGGTTTAACGTAGCCCTAGGGAGCGCAAATGTTATGAATCTCAGACCATTGATGCAGCCACATGTTAGCGAATGAAAGGGGGTTGGTGAAGTGTCCTTTCAGCGCACTGTTCACGTACTTATGCGCAGAGCCACGTAGGTCGCCCGAGTCAATGACTTAGTCTCTTCGCTGAAACAAGTTAACAGCTTGAGACTAGGGGGGCTTGTGTACCGATCAATCCTCACCCATGACTTAGTCTCTTCGCTGAAACAAGTTAACAGCTTGAGACTGGGGGGCTTGTGTACTGACCAGTCCTCGGACGTCAGCTGCGTCCCACAGCATGGGCCAAAGCCACGTGGGATGGACCCCACAGGTGGTAGTGATGAGAGGTGTGATTAGTCATCAGCCCACTGAGAAGGGTGATTAGTCATCAGCCTACAGAGAAGGGTGATGAGTCATCAGCCTACAGAGAGGGGTGATTAGTCATCAGCCTACAGAGAAGGATGATGAGTCATCAGCCTACAGAGAGGGGTGATTAGTCATCAGCCTACAGAGAGAGCGTGACGATCACCAGAAAGGGCTGACATGTCTTCGTCACTCCGCAGGTTGAGGAGTCCTCGGCAACAGAGTGTGGCGAGGTGACATCGGTCTTGGGTGATTTGAACAGTGTAAACAGAACAGCTAAGATTGGTTCCCAGAGTGGGCCAATGACCAGTTAAATACCCAGAGGTAGGGAGAGGCCTAGATCACGAAGAGCCTATGCGGGTAGCAGGGAGAGCACAGTTAGGTGTAGAGTCCTGAGGGGACGAGTACTCACCAGAACTAGGGTTTTCCCAGTGAAGCTACATGCATGGCACGTGAACAGTGAAGAAACTCCTAGAACAGGCGGCCCCAGAGACTAGGTGCACAAGGAGGCACCCAGGTGGTCACCCTGTTAAAGTTTGCACTCCAGAGAAGGAAACCTTATGTGCTAGATTACCCTAAGATTGGGTGATAGCGGCGCAAGGGTATTCCAGTAAACCCTAAATATGGCTAGCAGCGCAGTAAACCCTAATTAGGGCTAGCGGCGCAGTAAACCCTAGACTATATAAGGGACAGTAAAATACTTCACAAAGGTACGCAGTTTCTAGACCTAAACACACAGAGAGACTCAATACACTTGGTGTTACTTGCCCACTATTGACTTGAGTGTCGGAGTGTAAACGGCCTCTAGGGCGCCCCCTTTCTCTTTTGCAGGTGCAGATTGTTTCGAAAGAACCAAACACGTATCAACATGAGGGAGGAGGCGTGTGAGTGTCGTGGAGTCAACTGACAGGCGAGTCAACTAGCAAGAACAGAAACCAATATTCAATAAAAACACAAGAAGAACACAAGAACACAAGATTAAAATTAAGAACACAACAGGAATTGAAACTAACAATAGAAACACAACAAGAACATAACCTACTAATGGAAACTTAAGAATTCAACATGAAAATGGGTATGAATGGAAGCTGAACCAAAACAGCCACATATAACATGTTTGAATCAATTAAAATGAGAAACAAATATATCAAATTAAAGAGAACATCATAAGGAATTGAACCGAATAGAATTGAAAACAAACAAGTAGATAAAAAATGGGTAATTTTTGGAAGATGAAAAAAGAAGATGGACTTATGTGGTTGTAGTCTTTTGGAGATGTGCTTCATGCCACTTGGAGGGTGGTTCTTCCAAGATGAGTGGGAGGTGTCGCCACTTGAGAGTCTCTAAAGCTCACAAGATAAGACATGGAGAAGAAGAAGAGACAAGTCTCACAATTCTCTCACAATTTCAAGATAGTTTTTTTACTTCAATTTTTAACTTATTATACAAGGTACCATGCACCTCTATTTATAATGAAGAGGGCCAGTTATTTACAAGGGAGAAGGAGTTGGAAGAGTCACTCTTCTAGTTCTTTCTCACAAACTAGCGCCTAAAAGAAAGGAAGAGGCACTCTTTTAGCTTTTTCCTAAAAATTCCAACTAAGATGCCTTACATGAGAGATGTCTTCTAGTTTTCCTCTCTTGGCATTGTCCTAAGAATATTTCTATATTATTATTTACAAAATGTATACAAATGTTTATACAAGGGTGATCCTGCCGCTTGACTCGAACGTGGAGGATTGCCTCGTCACTCCTTCGTCTAGCCCTCTGTTCTGCAGGAACGTGTCACCATCTGGAGTATCTACAGCTGAAACGTTACTTCCACTGTGCCCCTGCGACTAAGTTATCCACACAGGGAGTAGCTTAGTACGCAGGCTACTCTGGGCGCAACCTTAACATGGCGAGCTGGTTAACCCTGGGCATTGCAGCTCACACTACACATGGTGGCAGATATGCCACTTATCCTCTGTACTTAGACCATACAACAAGTGCTTGTCAAGTCTTCTCAAACACCCGGCAATGTGCTCTTTCGGCGACTTGCTGACCACCTGATCTCCTAACCTTAACACACGGCGATCATGTGCAAGCTGGGCGATTACTGATCCATACCAGCGATGAGCGATTACTCATCCTCAAGCCGATAGGCGATTACTCACCTCAAGGTGATAGGCGATTACTCACCTCAAGGCGATAGGCAATTACTCATCATCATAGGCGACAGGCGATTACCATTCTGAGTGATCGCCTCCCTGATTCGCCTGTTATCCTCTACCACGTGTTACCCTGTGAATGGTCCACGTGGTCAACTGCTGCTGATGTCATCGACTACCGATGACCGACCGGATCAAAGGGTAATTACAAAAGGTGATAACATTTGATGCTCTTTACCCAAAACTTTAACCTTCTCCTTTTAATCCTTTGAGGCATGAAGGATGTTGAGCTAATTTATCCTTGAGCTTCTTGGGCTTGGGCCTCATCTTCCTCTTCTATTTGATCTCTATCATGCTCCCCGGATTGGAAAAAATTCGTCCACGAATTTTGAAGACCTGTAGAAAAGGGAGTTAGATCACTGATATTAAAAGTATGACTACCAAGAAAAGTATCAGGCATATCTAACTCATAGGCATTATCATTAATCCTCTTGATGACTTGGAAAGGACCATCTCCATGAGGCATAAGCTTTGACTTTCTTTGAGTTAGGAATCTATCCTTTCTCAAATGGAGCCAAACCCAATCACCAGGTTCAAAGATTAATGCCTTTCTCCTTTTGTTGGCCTTTTCAGCATACTTGCCAACTTTCTTCTCAATTTGTAGCTTGATGTGATTATGCAAGTCTTTTATAAAAGAAGCTTTTTCAAATCCATCCTTGCATAAAACATCATCAAGTACAGGAATTGGAAGAAGATCTAGAGGAGTTAAAGGATTAAAACCATACAATACCTCAAAAGGAGAATGAGATGTGGTAGAATTTACTACTCTATTATAAGAAAACTCAATGTGAGGTAGTAAATTCTCCCATACCCTAGGGTTCCCAGAAATAAAGCATCTCAACATTTGACCCAAAGTTTTACTAACCACCTCAGTTTGACCATCAGTTTGGGGGTGGCAAGTAGTAGAAAACAAGAGTTTTGTGCCAAGTTTGCCCCATAAGGTCCTCCAAAAGTGGCTTAAGAACTTAGAGTCTTTGTCAGAAACAATGCTTCTAAGAATGCCATGTAATCTAACAACTTCCTTAAATAAGAGATTTACAATAAAACAAGCATCATCGATTTTGTGGCATGGTATAAAAAGAGCCATTTTAGAAAATCTATCCACAACCACAAAAATAGAATCCATTCCTTTTGATGTCTTGGGAAGATCTAAGATAAAATCCATGGAAATATCTACCCAAGGCATTGTAGGAATTGGAAGAGGGGTATACAAGCAATGGGGTTGCACTTTAGATTTAGCCTTTCTACATGCTATACATTTATCACAAAAGCTATGTACGGATTTTCTCATGTGTGGCCAAAAGAAATGGTCATGCAATGTATCTAATGTTTTGGCTACCCCAAAATGCCCCATTAAGCCACCTTCATGTGCTTCTTTAACAAGAGATTGTCTAATAGAACCATGTGGAACACAAAGTCTTTTGCCTTTAAAAAGAAATCCATCTTGGATAAAAAAAATCTTTGTCTCCACCTTTAAAACACTCTTGATAGATGAGAGAAAAATCAAGGTCATCATGATAAAGTTCCTTTATGTGATCAAATCCAAGAAATTGAACATCTAAAAGATTTAACAAGGTATATCTTCTGGAAAGTGCATCTGCCACAACATTTATTTTACCTTGTTTGTGTTTGATCACATAACGAAATTGCTCAATGAATTCCACCCATTTAGCATGCCTCTTATTAAGCTTGCTTTGGCCTTTCAAATATTTAAGAGATTCATGATCACTATGTATCACAAATTCTTTAGGAAAAAGATAGTGTTACCAATTGTGCAAACCTTTAACAAGTGCATATAACTCTTTATCATAAGTGGAATAGTTGATGATCTCGCCGCGGACTCGAGCGTGGGGAGAATGCCTCGTCACTCCTTCGTTTGGCTTTCTAACTGTTGCGCGTCCTGCAAGGAGGCTCCAGGAACCTTCGACGGGACTCCAAGCGGTGCCTGCAAAACACGCGAACGGCGCCTCTAGCGGCCGTTGTAGCTCCGACGCTCAAGTCAGGCAACGGGAACACCAAAAAGTCTCTCTCAGATCTCTCTGTGTGAGACCGTGTGTGTGTGCCCTCAGTCCTCTTTGATTCGAAAACTGAGTGCTCTCGGTTTTGTGTTGTGTATTCTCAGGTCAAGATTGCATACCGGGTTTCGGTGTTCTTCTTCCTCATATAAACCCGTGTAGCCCCTACAGGCTACCTCTAGGCCACTTAATTACCCTGCACTGTCATTTCCACTCCCCAGGGCTACCTTGCGTGCCAGCCTTCTTCACTTGAGTGCCAAGTCTGACAGCGGAAGCCGCGTGGGTGCCTCTGCACCCCTCGACTTCTGTGCCTATCTGCCCTACCTATTCTCTGGGAACATCTTCACCATCCACGTGGCAGACATTCAACCCACTGGGAGATTCTAACCTTGATGGGTTCTCGTCCCAGCAGGATTCTGCACCTAACTGCGTCTTCTCATCTTCCTGCGTGGTCGTCTCGCGACTAAGGCCGCTCCCTGCCTCTGGGCACTTTACTGATCTTTGGTTGCGTTGTTCACATCGTGCGGCCGATGTCACCTCAACACACACCGATGACCGATGTGCTTCTTCACGTCCTCGTGCTCTGCTTATGGAATCAGGCGAGGTCCTTGAGTAACGTTCTCGCTGGGAGCCTGGGTCCCAGTTTAACACGTGTTGACAAGGAACCCCCGACGACTGATCACTCTGCATGCACCGATGACTGATCACAATGCATGCACCGATGACTGATCGGTGCTTCGTCACTTCTCGCGCTCTGCTTCTAGGCGCTCAAGTAGGAACCGATCTTCTGTGGTGGTCACTCGGTAGCTGACCACTGATCGCCGTTCTTGAACGATCTCCACCCTGGTTCATCTGCTTTCTCGTGCCACGCGTCACTCTGCGACTGACCCACGTCGTCATCAGCTGCTGACGTCATAGACTACTGATGACCGACCGGATCAGTTGAGATGACCTCCTTTTAATTTCGCACTAAAATAAGCTATGGGGTGGCCCTCTTGAAGGAGAACAGCCCCAATGCCTATATTAGAAGCATAACATTCAATCTCAAATGTTTTAGCAAAGTTAGGAAGGGCTAAGATGAGAGCTTTAGTCAATTTTTCTTTCAAAGGTTCAAAAGCTTTTTGTTGCTCGTCTCCCCACTTAAAAACCACATCCTTCTTTACTATAGCATTGAGTGGTGCGGCAATTGTACTAAAGTCTTTCACAAACCTTCTATAGAAAGAACCAAGGCCATGAAAGCTTCGTACTTCATTCACATTGGTGGGTGTTGGCCAATGTTGAATTGCTACAACCTTGGATTGTTCTACTTGCACCCCTTTATAACTTACCACAAACCCTAGGAATTCTATATGATCTAGCCCAAACATACATTTAGCAAGGTTAGCATACAAATGTTCTTTCCTAAGGGTTTCAAGAACTTCCCTAACATGCAATTCATGTTGTTCCAAAGACAAGCTATATATGAGGATATCATCAAAATAAACTACAACAAACTTGCCAATGAATGCTCTTAAGACATGATGCATAAGTCGCATGAAGGTACTAGGAGCATTAGTCAAACCAAATGGCATAACTAACCACTCATATAAACCAAATTTGGTCTTAAAAGCGGTTTTCCATTCATCTCCTTTTTTAATTCGAATTTGATTATAGCCGCTTTTGAGATCAATCTTGGTAAATATTTTAGACCCATACAATTCATCCAACAAGTCATCTAGCCTAGGAATGGGATGCCTATATTTGATTGTAATGTTGTTTATGGCCCTACAATCCGTACACATCCTCCATGAACATTCTTTTTTAGGACAAGTATCACAGGCATAGCACATGGGCTCATACTATCTTGCACCCACCCTTTAGCAAGTAATTCCTCTACTTGTTATTGGATTTCTTTGGTTTCGGTTGGGTTGGTCCTATATGTTGGAACCAAAGGCTTTGATGAATCAAATCTGTGCAGAGCTTGGTCACTAATGAAGTTAGGTTTAGATGTTTTGTTTCTATTTTAGAATTTGTTCTATTCGTCCTTGATTCAGAACCTTAGCTTGAGCAAATTGTCTTAGAAGAGAAAATGTTTATTTAAAAAGCTAAGTGATAAAAACCGGTTATTTTATTGTTTTAACCGATTGTTCCTCACTGGCTTGTTTGGTGGGTTTTTTAACTGTTTTATAACAACTTTAACTGAATCAACTGGTTATTTCGAAACTTCAATCGGTTGAATTTTGAAAATCTGTTTTGCCAACAACAGCTAGATTTTCTAACAGATTCAAACGGGCATTTTGTGAGGTTTATAAATAGAGACTCTTATCTTTTGAAATATACAGAAAAAGCGAAATACATTTTGAGATACATAAAGAGTTTGCAAAAGAGAGTTTTACAGAGATCTGAAAAAGTTTTGCGAAATCAGTTTTGAGAAGAGTTTTTGCTTAAGTTTAAAGATTGCTTAAATAGCTGATGTTCTGATCAATACACGAATTTAGGAACTGCTAAGCGAGGTGTTTTCTATTCCTTTCTTTGGTCCTAATATTGTATTCTTTCAATTCTTGTAAGTGTATAAAATCCTTTAAAATCATAGGGTGTTCTGGTTTAAAGGTGTATGGTGTGTTGAAGAGAGTATGTGTGATCTTAGGTTAAAAGATCCTCTCTTGTTGTTGTTGTGTGTATGTAAACTGTTGTGTTTTACATAGTGGATCTCAGAAGGTTTTTCTGAAGATTTGGATGTAGCATAGGGGTTAAGTGAACTAGTATAATTGCTTTGTGTGATTCTCTCTTTCTCTGCCTAGGTTTATCTGTTTAATTTCTCTATATCTGATATAAACAACCGGTTATATTGTTCTTGCAATCTGTTATAATTCTGATATATAACATTGCTGTTAACTCTGTAATAATATCAATCGGTTATATCGTAATATCAATCGGTTATATCGTAATATCAATCAGCTAATATTCTGTTGCATATTTTTGAAAGCTTGATTTCTTTTAGCTTCTTTGATCTTTGTCTTTGCGAATTGATAAAGGAATTCATTCTTAACTAAACATTTGCGATAAGCTTTCAAAAACAATTCACCCTCCCTCTTCTTTTAGCCATTAATTCTAACAATTGGCATCAAGAGCTAGGTTCTTGAAAAATATTCAAGTTTCTGTTTTTTGGAAAAATCTTTTGAAAACATGGCTAACAAGATGCCTTTTGGGGAAGGTGCTTCCATAAACAGACCACCACTATTTTGTGGGGTTAATTACCAGTTTTGGAAGGTGAGAACGAAAATCTTTATGCATTCAACTGATAAAGGTATTTGGGAAACTATTGAAAATGGGCCCTTTATACCTCAAGCTAAAGTTGATGGTGTGCTTGTACATAAACCTTCTTCTGACTAGACTGAAGTTGAAAGTAAAAAGGCTAGATTTGATTGGATTACTAAAAATATAATAACTTCTGCTTTGAGCTATGATGAATTTTTTAGGGTCTCTTAATGTGAAACAGCAAAGGAGATGTGGGAGATTCTAGAAGTTACTCATGAAGGCCAAGTGATGTGAAGAGAGCTAAAAATCATGCTCTCATCCAAGAATATGAATTATTCAGAATACAGAAGGGAGAAACGATTTCAGATGTGTAGAAAAGGTTTTCTCACATTGTGAACCATCTAATTGGACTTGGCAAAAGCTTTGATAAAGAGGAACTCAATATCAAGATCTTGAAGTGTCTTAATAGATCATGGCAACCCAAAGTAACTGCCATCTCAAAATCTAAGGATCTGTCGTCAATGTCCACAACATCTCTTTTCGGCAAACTTTGAGAGCATGAGCTGGAAATGAACAGATTGCTGATTCAAGAAAGTGAGGACAAGAACAGCAAGAGTATTGCTCTAAAAACAACCGATTATCTCGCAAAATCAACCGGTTATAAAAAGCATCAAGACTCCAATGACAGTGATGAAGAAATCATGAGTCTGCTGACAAGGAAATTCAGCAAGTTTTAGAAGAAGAGGAATCAATCTTCTAAGAGGTATGGCTTCAAGAAAGCTAATGATTCTAATGCTAGCAAATATACTTGTTTTGGTTGCGGAGAACAAGGGCACATCAAATCAAAATGTCCCAACAATGAGAGAATAGATTTCAAGAGTGAGAAAAAGAGAAAAGCAAAGAAGGCTTATGTAGCATTGGACGAAAATGACATCTCATCCTCAAGTTCTTTTGATGATGAAGAAGCTAATCTTTGCCTTAAAGCCTTTGTGTCAAGCAGTGAGAGTTCAGCATCATCAATCAAAGGTAACTCATACTACCAATTACTTGATGCTTTTAATGAAACTCATGAAGAGGCTAACCGGTTGGCACTTTCTAATAACCGGTTGAAAGGTCTTAATAATTGGATGGAAAACCGGATCAAGACTCTTGAAGAAGAGGTTAAAAATTGAAAAGAAGATTTTGAAAACCTTGATCTGATTTTTAGAAACTCTCTTTGTGATTGTGAGTCAAAAGTCTGTGAAAATTGTGAAAACCTTGAGAAAAAGATTCACTATCTTTTGAAAACCTTGGACAAACTCACGACTGGAAAATCCAATTTCAAAAATGTCCTTTTATCCCAAAAATGTGTTTTTGGTAAAGCTGGATTAGGCTTTTACCCCCAAAGCAAACCCAAAAAGATTTCAAAACCTTTTTCCACTGCACTAGTAAAACAATCGGTTAAAAGATCGATTCAACCGGTTGTTCAATGCTTTTATTGCATGAAGAAAGGCCACACTGTTAGGTTCAGCAAAGTTCACAAAATTCTTGTTCCAAGAGGGATTTTAAAATGAGTTCCTGTTCTTGCCGGTTGACCCGCCTGTCGGTTGACTCACGACACTCACACGCCTCCTTCCTCACGTTGATGTGTGCTTGGTTCTTTCGAAGCAATCTGCACCTACAAAAGAGAGAGGGGGCGCCCTAGAGGCCGTTTGCACTCTGACGCTCAAGTCAATGTAGGGCAAGTAACACCAAGTGTATTGAGTTTCTCTCTGTGTGTTTAGGTCTAGAAACTGCGTACCTTTGTGAAGTATCTTACTGTCCCTTATATAGTCTAGGGTTTACTGCGCCGCTAGCCCTAATTAGGGTTTACTGCGCTACTAGCCATATTTAGGGTTTACTGGAATACCCTTGCGCCGCTATCACCCAATCTTAGGGTAATCTAGCACATAAGGTTTCCTTCTCTGGAGTGCAAACTTTCACAGGGTGACCACCTGGATGTCTCCTTGTGCACCTAGTCTCTGGGGCCACCTGTTCTGGGAGTGCCTTCACTGTTCACGTGCCATGCATGTAGCTTTACTGGGAAAACCCTAGTTCTGGTGTGTACTCATCCCCTCAGAACTCTAAACCCAACTGTGCTCTCCCTGCTACCCGCATAGGCTCTTCGTGATTCAGGCCTCTCCTTACCTCTGGGCATGTTTACTGATAACTGGTCTTCCCCCAAGGCCGATGTCACCTCATCTCCACCGAAGGCCGATGTCACCTCGCCATACTCTGTTGCCGAGGACTCCTCAACCTGCTGAGTGACGATGACACCTCAGCCCACCCTGGTGGCCTGACGACTACTCACCCTTCCCTGCGGGAAAATGCTGATGACTAATCACCCTTCTCTCAGGGGACACACCGATGACTGATCACCCTCACTGTAGGCTGATGACTCGTCACCCTCTCTGTAGGCTGATGACTCGTCACTGTAACATCCCGCCAAATACTTTGGAATAATTATAAAACAAAATAAAGGTAAACAAATATTTTGAGGTGAACATAATTATATATATGTAATGAAGTTTTCTCCTCACAGGGAGTTTAATACATAATCGGTCAAATTTTCCAAAAAAACTTAAACTCAAATAAAATACAGTAAAATAGCAAGGCAGGCGATCTCCTATCAGAAGAGGCCGATCTCCTATCAGAAGAGGGCGATCTCCTATCAGAAGACAGCAAAAGGGTGATCGCCTAACAGAAGTAGAAACAGGCGATCTCCTTCCGGCGACCACTCACTGAGGAGCTCTGCTTCCTGCAACATCATCTGCTCCCGTGTAAATTATACACGATCATCACAGGTTTAAGAAAGAGCCAAACACAACACCAAAAGAAACACCACAGGGTAAGCTAGACATTTGAGAGAAAGTTTAGATATTATACTTTAAAAATCAAGATGAAACAAATTAAAGACACCCACGTAAACCATCAATTAAAACACATAATGCACAATTCCTCAAAGGTCGTTAAAATCACAAAATTCATCAAGTGTCTATCAATTCAATGTTTCTCATTTCTCACGTCAGACTTCCACTGACTCATCACACAAGACACTTGACACTACTTCCGGAAGACTCGTGCGTTGAACTTAGCATCCAGAGACATGCACCTGTCATACTTCATTGCTGTAATGTTTCCACAGCCATGCGCATCAACACGAACTCGTTCTCAATTCATCACTCTCACAGTATGACAGGGTTAATCCATATAATAGGCCGAGCTCGTTCTTTTTCACACGACTCACCCATTCATATGAACCTCCTTCGACTCTCACCAACTGGATAACTTCCTCTATGTGATTCCATTATCTCATCCGAGTCAGGATCGCCTCATTCACAGGATACTCACAGATCAATACACTTCATAACCAAATCTCAACACGGTATTTCCTTTCCTGAAAATACTATGTCTTGATCCCACATTCACGACATTCCACACATCATATAACACTTAAATGCATAATTCCAATCACAACAACAAGCATACCACCGATCAGGTTTTCGAATAGCATATACATTCTTCATTTCAATCTCGACAAATTCAAAGTGACACTAAACAGGGGAGTTCGAAATTTGTATTTAAAACCGGCGACCACGTCGCCCAAACACATAGAACAGAGTATCAACGAAACAGAATATGAAACCGGCGACCACGTCGCCCTCACTTCAGAAAACAGCAATTCTACGGCTTTTATTGAAATAAAGCTAGCTTCCCTTACCTGGACTTGCGCAAAACACCAAGAGTTCCAAGACCCACCGAGCTTAAAGGATGCCTTAGCTCTGTTTTAGCGCCTGGTTTGTAGAACTTGCAGAGAACCTCCCAGGTGCTCTAAGGGCAGTCGTCGCTGGTTGCACTGGTGCTTGAGGTTGCCTGTATCGCAGCGTGAAGGAGAGAAAAGAGAGGGATGAAGATGCACTCACTCTTTCACTCTTGAGCCACTGTTACCTTCTTTGCCTTCCCGCAGTGGGCTTTTGAATCCAAGCCTACCTGTCCACGCATGCTGCTGCTGCCACCCCTTCTGCAGGAAAGCCAGAGTGTACGTTCTCACTGAACAGTACGACCACTATTGTCTCTTGTGCATGCCAACCACTGCCCTGAACAGTACGACCACTGTTGTCTCTTGTGCATGCCAACATTCTGATGTCACTATTCTGAACCACCCTTTTTGTCCACGTGGCGCGCGTGCAGGACGTGCCATGCTGAGAGTCTGGGTCCCACTTTATCTGTGTGAAACTCGACATCGCGCGATAACCTTCCACCGATGACCGCTCGCGCGATGACTATCCACTGAGGTCTCAAACTGGCAAACGACCGATGTCTCTCCCTGGAAGACGACCGATGTCTCTCCCTGGGAGACGACCGATGTCTATCCCTGGCGACGCCCGCATGCCTCTCGCGCCCCAGCGTTGCCCGCATGCCTCGCGCCCCGGCGTTGCCCGCATGCCTCTCGTGCCCTGGTGACGTCCACATGCCTCGCGCCCTGGCGATGCCCGCATGCCTCTCGCGCCCTGGCGATCATGTGTAGTAGACGACCGGCGATCTCATAGTCTTCTAAACTACACTTTCCTTCCTTTTTATTTCAAATGAAAACATACTTAGAATTCATTTAAAATATACCCTTTTATTCCAAATTTAATTTTACAGGTCCTTACAGTCACCCCTCTCTGTAGGCTGATGACTCATCACCCATCTCTGTAGGCTGATGACTCGTCACCCTTCTCTATTCAATACCCCCTGTGGGCTCCATTCCACGTGGCTTTGACCCATGCTGTGGGACCCAGCTGACGTCTGAGGACTGGTCAGTACACAAGCCCCCCAGTCTCAAGCTGTTAACTTGTTTCAACGAAGAGACTAAGTGATAGGCGAGGACTGATCGGTACACAAGCCCCCCTAGTCTCGAGCTGTTAACTTGTTCCAGCGTAGAGACTAAGTCATTGTCTTGGGCGGCCTACGTGGCTCTGCGCATAAGTACATGAATAGTACGCTGAGAAGACACTTCACCAACCCCCTTTCATCTGCTAACACGTGGTCGTATCAATGGTTTGAGATTCATAACGTTTGCGCTCCCTAGGGCTACGTTAAACCTCTTCAAAACCTCGCGCCACTTCACTGTTTCATCACTTTGCATTCTCACTTCTGCATACTCTATCTTCCAGCGCACGCTCTCTTCTTCCCAACAGACCTTTCACGCTTCTCCGCTCTTCCTCAACCAAAGGTATGATATTTATGTCTTCTCCTCCTTCATAATATGAACTTGATCATCCATATGGTATGCTGTAACTGTTTTGGGCCTGTGTGTGGCTTATACATTCTAGGGTTTTGTTCTTCTTTCCTGGGTTCATTCTACCTTTGAGTCTTCGTCCACCATTGTTTTCTTCTGAGCCTTTCTTCTTTTCCTGCCTCTCATTTGTTTAGATTCGAGATGGCCATAACCAAAATCACCTCCAACCCTCCTCCAACGGTAGCGGTCGATTACAAGGCCCTCTATGTAAGGACCTAGAAACTTTAATAGGAATAAAAGTGTTATATTTAAATAATTTCAGAAAAATGTTATTATTTAAAATACAAAGAGTTGGTAAATGAAGTTTCGTAGTAGCAGACATCGGACGTCGCCCATGATCTGGGGTAAGCTAGTAGAGGTCGGTCGGATGACATGTGGACCAAGAAGAGTAAAGGTGGAAAAGTGTAACTAAGAAGTCTTCTGCAAGATCGTCGTTAGTGAAGACGGAGGCGATCTCCGACTCCTCTGGCACATAATCGCCTGTCGCCTAGAGGAGACATGAGCGCCAATCGCCTAGAGTGTACGTGATCGGCGGGAATGCACGTAGTATGTGGTCAAGATACTGGATCAACCAGAGTGGGTTCCAACAACCACGCGTATCAAGGTGTGGGTTAAGCCTTAGATGCGCTGTGCATGCGAAGCTCTACGCTTGAGCAAAAGAGATCACCCTTAGTGTTGCATGCATGGGAGCACGAGGAGTGGTGCTGATCTACTCTTGGAAATGTGAAGCTACCGACGTCACCGAGTCATGTGGAGATGATACCTTGGACGTAACATAGTAAAATGAAGAACCTTCAGAAAGGCGCGGCGATGTGTCGTCGGGCATCGCCAGGACGCGAGGGGCATGCGGGCATCGCCAGGGCGCGAGGGGCATACGGGCATCACCAGGGCGCGAGGCATGCGGGGTTTGTCTTCGCGCGAGAGGTCATCGGTGGAGAGTCTTCGCGCGAGAGGTCATCGGTGGAGAGTCTTCGCGCGAGAGGTCATCGGTGGAGAGTCTTCGCGCGAGAGGTCATCGGTGGATAGTCTTCGCGCGAGAGGTCATCGGTGGATAGTCTTCGCGCGAGAGGTCATCGGTGGATAGTCTTCGCGCGAGAGGTCATCGGTGGATAGTCTTCGCGCGAGATGTCATCGGTGGATAGTCTTCGCGCGAGAGGCCTCAGTGGATAGCCTTCGCGCGAGAGGACATCGGTGGATAGCCTTCACGCGAGAGGTCATCGGTGGAAGGTTATCGCGTGATGTCGAGCTTCACACAGAGAAAGTGGGACCCAGACTCCCAGCATGAAACGTCCTGCACGCGCGCCACGTAGACAAAAAGGGTGGTTCAGAATAGTGACATCAGAATGTTGGCATGCGCAAGAGACAACAGCGGTCGTACTGTTCAGGGCAGTGGTTGGCATGCAGAAGAGACAACAGTGGTCGTACTGTTCAGGGCAGTGGTTGGCATGCGCAAGAGACAAACATGGTCGTACTGTTCAGAGAAACGTACACTCAGACTTCTCTGCAGAGTGGGTGGTGGCAGCTGCTGTAACATCCCGCCAAATCTCTTTGAAAATAAATATAAAACGAAAATAAAGGTGACAAATAGATTGAAGTGAGCAAAATCTTTATATAAAATAAATAAGTTTCTCATCACAGGGAGTTTAATACAAACGATCACTTCTCCACTAAAAACGTAAACGAAATACAATACAAAAGACAGATAGGCGATCTCCTGGCAAAAAGGGCGATCTCCTATAAGAAGGGCGATCTCCTTTCCTAAAGGCGATCTCCTATTATAAAGCAGCAAGAGGGGCGATCACCCAACAGAAAAGAAAACAGGTGATCTCCTTCCAGCGACAATTTTCTAAAGAGCTCTACTTCCTGCAACATCATCTGCTCCCGTGTAAATTATACACGATCATTACAGGTTTAAGAAAAGGCCACAACACAAACGAAAACACAGGGTAAGCTAGACATTTAAAAAGAGTTTAAATAAGGATACTTAAAATAAAATCAAGGTAAACAATTTCAAGATATTCACGTAAAGCTATAGATTTTCTCAATACTCTTCACCTGATCGCCCAGAAATCACACATTTCACAATATTCACAAGAGTCATTCTATTTCACAACTGTACCAAGTGTCTATCAATTTCAAGTTCCTCATTTCACATGTCAGACCACCACTGACTCAGCACACAAGACACTTGACACTACTTCCGGAAGACTCGTGCATTGACTAGACTCAGAGATTCTGCACCTGTCATACAAGCTGTTGTAATGTTTCCACAGCTATGCGCATCAACACATTCTCGATCTCAAGTTCACCATTCTCACAGTATGACAGGGTTAATCCATATGACAGGCCGAGCTCGTTCTGTTTCACACGACTCACCCATACATATGAACCTCCTTCGACTCTCAACGCCTGAATAACCTCATCTATATGAATCCATTATCTCAGGAGAGTCAGGATAATCCCATTATAGACATCACCGATCAATGCACATCCTACACGATCTTACACGGTATTTTCTTTCCTGAAAATACTATGCCTCGATCCACATTCACCACATCCAACACATCACATAACACTTAAAGGAATGATTTCAATCACAGCAAAACTCAATCCAAGGTTCTTATCTTCGAATATCTCATTTAAATCTCAACAGTTTCAAAGCAACACCAAAAACAGAGAGTTTCGCAAACAACGCCAAAACCGGCGACCTGGTTCAAAAACAGGGTATTTCGAAGTCTGCATTTAAAACCGGCGACCACGTCGCCCAACACATAGCACAGAGCATTTTACAAGGATGAAAACGAAAACCGGCGACCACGTCGCCCTCACTTCAGAAAATAGCTAAACTATGGCTTGTATTGAAAATGAAGTCTAGCTTCCCTTACCTGGACTTGCGCGAAACACCGAGAGCTTAAAACCCACCGAGCTTGAAGGATGCCTTAGCTCTGTTTTTGCGTCTGGTTGAAGGACTTGCAGAGGACTGCCCAGGTGCTCTAATGGTGGCTGTCGCTCGTCGTACTCTCGTGTGAAGGTGCTAGAATCGCAGCGCGAAGGAGGCAACTGGAGGAGAAGGGAGGTAACTCACTCTTTCTCTCTTTGAAGGCTGCAACGTTTCTTTCTCTCAGCAGTGGGTTTCCTGCATCTTAAACCAACTTATCCACCAAAAGCAGCTGCCACCACCCACTCTGCAGAGAAGTCTGAGAACCACTGCTCTGAACAGTACTGCCACTGTTGTCGCTTGTGCATGCCAGCCACTGCTCTGAACAGTACGACCGCGAGTGTCTCCTGCGCATGCCAACATTCTGATGTCACCACTCTGAATCATCCTTTTTGTCTACGTGGCGCGCATGCAGGACGTTTCATGCTGAGAGTCTGGGTCCCACTTTACTCTGTGTGAAACCCGACGTCGCGCGATAACTTTCCACTGCTGACTCATCCTGGCGAGCGACCGATGTCTCCTTCGCCCTGGAAGACGACCGATGTCTTCCTCTGGGAGACGACCGATGTCTTCCCTGGCGATGCCCTCATAACTCTCGCGCCTTGGCCACGTCCACATGTCTCGCGCCCGCGCGATGCCTGCATGCCTCTCGGGCCCGCGCGATGCCTGCATGCCTCTCGCCCTGGCGACGTCCACCTGGCGCTCATGTGTAGCAGGCGTCCGGCGACCTCATAGCCTTCTAAACTTAACTTTTCTTCCTGTACTCTTCTTGATCCACATATCATCCGACCGACTTCTACCAGCTGACCCCAGATCTTGGGCGACTTCCGAGGTCCAGCTACTACGAAACTTCATTTACCAGCTCTTTGTATTTTAAATAATAACTTCTTCTGAAATTATTTAAATATACCACTTTTATTCCAATAAAATTTTCTGGGTCCTTACAGCTGCTTTTATGGATAAGTTGGTTTAAGATGCAGAGACCCACTGCTGAGAGAAAGAAAACGTTGCAGCATTCAAAGAGAGAAAGAGTGAGTTACCTCCCTTCTCCTCCAGATATCTCCTTCGCGCTGCGATTCTAGCATCTTCACACAAGAGTACGACGAGAGGCAGCACCATTAGAGCACCTGGGAGGTTCTCTGCAAGTCCTTCAACCAGACGCAAAAACAGAGCCAAGGCGTTGTTCAAGCTTCGTTGGGTTTCAGAGCTCCTGGTGTTTTGCGCAAGTCCAGGTAAGGGAAGCTAGACTTCATTTTCAATACAAGCCATAGTTTAGCCATTTCTGAAGTGAGGGCGACGTGGTCGCCGGTTTTCGTTTTCATCCTTGTAAAATGCTCTGTGCTATGTGTTTGGGCGACGTGGTCGCCGGTTTTATATACAGACTTCGAAATACCTTGTTTTTGAACCAGATCGCCGGTTTTGGCGTTATTTGCGAACTCTCTGTTTTTGGTGTTGCTTTGAAACTGTTTGAGATTTAAATGACATATTCGAAAATAAGAACCTTGGATTGAGTTTTGCTGTGATTGAAATCATTCCTTTAAGTGTTGTATGATGTGTTGAATGTTGTGGATGTGGGATCAAGGCATAGTATTTTCAGGAAAGAAAATACCGTGTAAGATCGTGTAGGATGTACATTGATCGGTGATGTCTATAATGAGATTATCCTGACTCTCCTGAGATAATAGATTCATATAGATGAAGTTATTCAGGCGTTGAGAGTCGAAGGAGGTTCATATATATGGGTGAGTCGTGTGAAACAGAACGAGCTCGGCCTGTTATATGGATTAACCCTGTCATACTGTGAGAATGGTGACCTTGAGATCGAGAATGTGTTGATGCGCATAGCTGTGGAAACATTACAACAGCTTTGTATGACAGGTGCAGAATCTCTGAGTCTAGTCAATGCACGAGTCTTCCGGAAGTAGTGTCAAGTGTCTTGTGTGCTGAGTCAGTGGTGGTCTGACATGTGAAATGAGGAACTTGAAATTGATAGACACTTGATACAGTTGTGAAATAGAATGACTCTGGAAAATATTGCGAAATGTGTGATTTCTGGGCGATCAGGTGAAGAGTATGAGAAACTTGATAACTTTACGTGAATATCTTGAAATTGTTTACCTTGATTTTATTTTAATTATCCTTATTTAAACTTTCTTTAAAATATCTAGCTTACCCTGCGTGTTTTGCTCGTTGGCTGTTTTTCTCTTTAAACTGTGATGGTCGTGTATAATTTACACGGGAGCAGATGATGTTGCAGGAAGTAGAGCTCCTTAGTGAATTGTCGCTGGAAGGAGATCGCCTGTTTTCAATTTCCGTTGGGCGATCACCCCTTTTGCTGCTTTCTGATAGGAGATCGCCTATATGATAGGAGATCGCCCTTGTAATAGGAGATCGCCCTTCTAATAGGAGATCGCCCTTCTGTCAGGAGATCGCCTATCTTTCTATTGTATTGTAATTTGTTTATGTTTTAATGGAAAAGTGATCGTATTTGTATTAAACTCCCTGGGAGGAGAAACTTTATTTACTTATATACAATTTCATTCACTTCAATCTATTTGTTATTTTTATTTTCATTATATAAATATGAATAGTATTTTGGCGGGATGTTACACTCTACCCATGGGCTTCTGAGGATCTCCTTGCCGAGACCTCCAAACTCACATCCTGCGAGGATCTTCGCAAGCACCGGGATGATGAGAATGAGATTAAAGGACGCGTCTTCGGCAGGGAAACTGACGCGTACGTCTCTGTGCGCCCCTGCCCAGCAAACGAGCCCGTATGCGCCGATGATCGTTGCAACAATGGGGAACCGTTCTTCTTCTTCTACGCCACCATCTTCAAAAGAGTCAAAGTCCGTCTCCCTTTCATGGGGTTTGAAAGGGCTTTGCTCACAGAGTTAAACGTGGCGCCCGCTCAACTGCACCCCAACAGTTGGGCCTTCATCAGGGCGTTCTCCATCCTCTGCAATAATCTAGGGTTCACCCCCTCTGTCGATGTCTTTCTTTACTTCTTCGAGGCGAAGAGTCCCGGCAAGAGGCTTTGGGTGAGCCTAAATGGGTTGGCAGGGAGAGTCCTTCTAACTCTCTTCTCGCAGTCACACAAGAACTTCAAGGGAAAGTTCTTCCGAGTCTGCTGCAGCTCCTACGACCCCACTATGCTCGATGGGTTTCCCTTATACTGGGTGGGGGAGTTGAAGTTCAAGAAGCGACGCAGGCTCGAGGAGTTGACTGTCCCTGAACAGGAACTCTGCCAGACCATCTCCAGCTGGGGCGTGGTGTTTGACTCCACCCAGCTGATTAGGCATGAGTATGACGCTGAGACCCTCAGCGTGTACATTGGTACACTAACTTCATCTTGCACTTAATTGTTCACATACTTGACACTTTGTCCTTCTCATACTTTTTCATTGCTCCCTGCAGGCATGGTACTCAGTGCTGATAAGAAGAAAAGACTGGCGGATGTGCTGAATCGCCGTAATGCTAGCGGTTCGGCTCCTGCAGGTCCTTCATCACCCGCGGGTGTTGCCTTGGAACCTGTTGCTGAAAAGTCCAAGAGGGCAGCCCCTGTGGAAGTTTCTGATGATGAGGACACTTGCTCCGGCCTTGTCTTCAAAAGGAAAAGTGTGGGGACAGCCGCGGAGGTCTCTTCAGCCACAGAAGGGCACCCTTCATCCTTCAGGGAGCACCCCCCCAGCGCCTCCTCCCCTCCTGAGCCAATATTGACGCTTGAGGGGGGTGGGGAGAGTGCTCCTCCCTCTGGTCAGACGCCTCCTGCCCCAGAATTGCCTTCTCTGCTCCAAAGGTCGCTTGCCCAGATGCCTGGCAGAGCTGTTTTGGAGGCCATGGACAGAAACTCCCTTGAAAACCTCCTCAGTCATGGTCTCGGGGAGTTCTTGGCCGCTTCCAACTCCTTGCTGATCAAGAGCAGCGTTGAGGCGGAGCTGTTTGAGGAGACCGCTCAACTGAAGAAAGAGCTGGAGCAAAAGGATCTCCAACTCCGTCAAGCGGCCAAGCGCGAGACTGCCCTTAATCAAGAACTGGGTAGTCTCCGTCAATCTGAGAAGGAGACCAAGAAACTCCTTTTCTCCAAGGGGCAGGAGGCCCTCCAGCTTGAAGCTAAGATACTCCCCCTCCGCAACAAGATCATTGAACTGGAAGAGCAAGCTGAGGGGGCTCAAGCTAAAATGGCCAAGCTGGAGGAGAGGGCGACTGATCGAGAAGTTCAGCTGGGCAAGGTTGAGGAGGAACTTGCCCAACAGATTGAATTGCTGAAGAAGACTGAGACTGAGCTCATTGACGACGCTGCCGACGCCTATGGGGAAGGCTTTGGTGATGCCCTTGCTCAGATTGCCTGCGTGCATCCTGAGATGGACCTCTCACCATACTCCGCAACTATGCAGGTGGTCGACGGGCAAATAGTGCCCAGATAGGTCTTCTGAACAGTTGTATTTAGCTGAACATCCTGTAATCACCCTCCTTTGTAATATAAACTTCAATTTATGCATTGTTCATCTTTTTGTCGTGCTTTGTATTTGATAGGCTTCACGATCACAAATAATGCACCTGCAAAAATGAACCTCAAGTAGCATGTTTTCTCTGCTAATTTGATTAATGAACCTTAATTTTAATCCGGGCGTTCTCACTCGGAGGGGAGAAGTGTTCCTTATGAACTCCCTTCTCCCTTCACGAGACCTCTAACCCCAACTAATAGGTTTTGACTGACCTGTCATCGCCCATGGACGACGTAGGATTTAACCAGGCGAACCCTTCTTTCACCTTGGAAGTTCTCACTCGAAGTGGAGGTGTTCTCTGCGAACCTACCTCTCCACTTTCGAGACCTCTAACTCCAAGGGATAGGTGCTTACCGCGAACCCTTCTTTCACATTGAAAGTTCTCACTCGAAGTGGAGGTTGTAACATCCCTCCAAAAACTTTTCTTATTTATATAATAGAATAAAGCATAGGTATTAAATTTATAAAATCAACATATGTATTAGATATTGGAAATACATCATCCCGTGCATCGTATTCAAAAAGAGACGTCCCTCTTATAGGGTTTTAAATACATTCCATCAATTGTTTCGAAATAAAAACCAAATACATCATGGAAGGACAAAACAGGCGATCTGTAATACCCCGCCAAATTACTTTTCATAACTATAAAATGAAATAAAGGTGAAACAAAAATATTTAAGTGAACATACGAATTTATATAAAATGAAGTTGCTCCTCACAGGGAGTTTAATACATAACCGGTCGGTTTTTCCAAAACATAAACAAAATACAGCCAAATAAATTAAAAACCGGCGATCTCCCTACAAAAACCGGCGATCTCCTATCAGAGGACCCAAAACAGCCGATCTGCTACCAGAATAGAAATCAGGCGATCTCCTTCCGGCGACCACTCACTAAGGAGCTCTACTTCCTGGGAAAGTCATCTACTCCCGTGTAACATACACGATCATCACAGTTTTAAGAGGAAACAGCCAGAGAACAATACAAAGGGTAAGCTAGATATATTTATTTTTAACTTTAAATTATAAACTGGACAACCAACGTAGATCAGCCTTTTTAAACATTCACAAGAGTCCATCACTTTCTCATTCATATCACACAACCATCAAGTGCCTATCAACAAATTCTCAAACATTACTCACGTCAGACTTCCACTGACTAAACACACATAGACACTTGACACTACTTCCAGAAGACTCGTGCATTGACTAGACTCAGAGATTCTGCACCTGTCATACTAAGCTGTTGTAATGTTTCCACAACTATGCGCATCAACACATTCTCGATCTCAAGTTCACCATTCTCACAGTATGACAGGGTTAATCCATATAACAGGCCGAGCTCGTTTCCTTTTAAACAACTCACCCATACATATGAACCTCCTTCGACTCTCAACGCCTGAATAACCTCATCTATATGAATCCATTATCTCAGGAGAGTCAGGATAATCTCATTATAGACATCACCGATCAATGCACATCCTACACGATCTTACACGGTATTTTCTTTCCTGAAAATACTATGCCTCGATCCCACATTCACCACATTCAACACATCACATAACACTTAAAGAAATGATTTCAATCACAGCAAAACTCAATCCAAGGTTCTTATTTTCGAATATCTCATTTAAATCTCAAACAGTTTCAAAGCAACACCAAAAACAGCGAGTTCGCAAATAACGCCAAAACCGGCGATCTGGTTCAAAAACAAGGTATTTCGAAGTCTGTATATAAAACCGGCGACCACGTCGCCCAAACACATAGAAACAGAGCATTCACGAAGATGAAAACGAAAACCGGCGACCACGTCGCCCTCACTTCAGAAATAGCTAATCTATGGCTTGTATTGAAAATGAAGGCTAGCTTCCCTTACCTGGACTTGCGCAAAACACCAGGAGCTCCGAAACCCAACGAAGCTTAAAGAATGCCTTGGCTCTGTTTTCAGTGCCTGGCTTGTAGCACTTGCAGGGAACCTCTTAGGTGCTCTAAAGGCAAACGTCGCTTGTCGTACTCTTGTGTGAAGGTGCCCGAATCACAGTGCGAAGGAGAGAATGGAGGAGAAGGGAGGTGAACTCACTCTTTCGCTCTTAAACAACTGCAACGTTCCCCTCTCTCAGAAGTGGGTTTTTGCATCTTAAACCAGCTTGTCCACAAAAGCAGCTGCCTCCACCCACTCTGCAGAGAAGTCTGAGTGTACGTTTCTCTGAACAGTACGGCCACGGTTGTCTCTTGCGCCTGCCAACCACTGCCCTGAACAGTACGACCACTGTTGTCTCTTCTGCATGCCAACCACTGCCCTGAACAGTACGACCGCGAGTGTCTCTTGCGCATGCCAACATTCTGATGTCACTATTCTGAACCACCCTTTTTGTCTACGTGGCGTGCGTGCAGTACGTTTCATGCTGGGAGTCTGGGTCCCACCTTCTCTGTGTGCAACTCGACATCGCGTGATAACCTTTCGTCGATGACCTCTTGCGCGCGAAGACAATCCACCGATGACCTCTCGCGCGAAGGCTATCCACCGATGACCTCTCGCGCGAAGGCTATCCACCGATGACCTCTCGCGCGAAGGCTATCCACCGATGCCCTCTCGCGCGAAGGCAATCCACCGATGCCCTCTCGCGCGAAGGCAATCCACCGATGCCCTCTCGCGCGAAGGCTATCCACCGATGACCTCTCGCGCGAAGGCAATCCACCGATGCCTCATCCTGGCGGACGACCGATGTCTCCCCCTGGAAGGTGCCCGCATGCCTCGCGCCCTGATGATGCCCGCATGCATCGCGCCCTGGCGACGTCCTCATGCCCCTCGCGCCCTGGCGCTCATGTGTAGCAGACGACCGGCGATCATGTACTACTAGGCGATCTCATAGTCTTCCAAACTACACTTTCCTTCCTTTTTATTTTAAATAAAAACATACTTAGAATCCATTTAAAATATATCTCTTTTTATTCCAATTCAATTTTTACAGGTCCTTACAGAGGTGTTCTCTGCGAACCTACCTCTCCACTTGCGAGACCTCTAACTCCAAGTGACAGGTTCTAACAGCGAACCCTTCTTTCACATTGGAAGTTCTCACTCAAAGTTGAGGTGTTCTCTGCGAACCTACCTCTCCACTTACGAGACCTCTAACTCCAAGTGACAGGTTCTAACTGCGAACCCTTCTTTCACATTGGAAGTTCTCACTCGAAGTGGAGGTGTTCTCTGCGAACCTACCTCTCCACTTACGAGACCTCTAACTCCAAGTGACAGGTTCTAACTGCATTGTACAAACACATTACAAGCATATATCTTTAACTGAATTTTATTGGGTGACCTCATTAAAAACCCTTAGAAGGGAAAAAAGAGTGTCCCCTGTATTGTGCAGTGTACAACATTACATGGTTTTAACTGAAATAAAACTTCAGGTGAGTCGCATTCCATTTTCGAGGAATCGGACCTCCTTCTAAAGTCTCAAGCCTGCTCCATTCCCAAGGGCCTCTGTCACTCTGAAAGGACCAGTCCACTTAGGGGATAACTTGTTTTCTATCTGGTATGGAGACGCCTTTCGCATGACGAGGTCTGCCACCTGGAACTGCCGAGCTCTCAACTTTGAAGTGTGTTTGAGCTCGACCCTCCTCTTCAGCGCCTCAGCTTTGATTCCTGCTTCTTCTCTAGCTTCATCCAAGAGATCAAGATTCACCTTCCTCTCTTCATTGGACTCCTCAGCTACAAAGTTCTGGAAACGTGGCGAGTTCTGAAGGACCTGTAAAATTGAATTGGAATGAAAGTGGTATATTTAAATAATCCCAGAAGATGTCATTATTTAAAATACATGGTAAATGAAGTTTCGTAGTAGTCGGACCTCGGACGTCGCCCAAGATCTGGGGTCAGCTGGTAGAGGTCGGTCGGTGTGGATCAAGAAGAGTAAAGGAAGAAAAGTTAAGTTTAGAAGGCTATGAGATCGCCCGGTCGCCTACTACACATGAGCGCCAGGTGGACGTCGCCAGGGCGCGAGGCATGCAGGCATCGCGCGGGCGCGAGGCATGCGGGCATTGCCAGGGCACGAGGCATGCGGGCATTGCCAGGGCGCGAGGCATGCGGGCATTGCCAGGGCGCGAGGCATGTGGACGTGGCCAAGGCGCGAGAGGGCATGCGGGCATTGCCAGGGCGCGATGCATGTGGGCGTAGCCAGGGCGCGAGAGTTATGAGGGCGTCGCCAGGGAAGACATCGGTCGTCTTCCAGGGCGAAGGAGACATCGGTCGTCTTCCAGGGCAAAGGAGACATCGGTCGTTCGCCAGGATGAGTCAGCAGTGGAAAGTTATCGCACGACGTCGAGTTTCACACAGAGTAAAGTGGGACCCAGACTCCCAGCATGAAACGCCCTGCACACGCGCCACGTAGACAAAAAGGGTGGTTCTGAGTGGTGACATCAGAATGTTGGCATGCGCAGGAGACACTCGCGTTTGTACTGTTCAGAGCAGTGGTTGGCATGCACAAGCGACAACAGTGGTAGTACTGTTCAGAGCAGTGGTTGGCATGCACCAGAGACAACAGTGGTCGTACTGTTCAGGGCAGTAGTTCTCAGGCTTTCCTGCAGAAGGGGTGGCAGCAGCAGCATGCGTGGACAGGTAAGTTGGGATTCAAAAGCCACTGTGGGAAGGCAAAGAGCGTTACAGACTCAAGAGTGTGAGAGTGAGTGCAAACTTCCTCCCTCCCTTCTTCCCTTCCTTGCGTTGAGACTCAGGCAACCTCCAGCATCAGTGCGACAAGCGACGTTGCCCTTAGAGCACCTAAGAGGTTCTCTGCAAGTCCTTCAACCAGACGCAAAAAACAGAGTCAAGGCGTTGTTCAAGCTTCGTTGGGTTTCGGAGCTCTAGGTGTTTGCGCAAGTCCAGGTAAGGGAAGCTAGACTTCATTTTCAATACAAGCCATAGATTAGCTGTTTCTGAAGTGAGGGCGACGTGGTCGCCGGTTTCGTTTTCATCTTCGTGAATGCTCTGTTTCTATGTGTTTGGGCGACGTGGTCGCCGGTTTTATATACAGACTTCGAAATACCTTGTTTTTGAACCAGATCGCCGGTTTTGGCGTTATTTGCGAACTCCCTGTTTTTGATGTTGCTTTGAAACTGTTCTTGCCGGTTGACTTGCCTGTCGATTGACTCACGACACTCACACGCCTCCTTCCTCACGTTGATATGTGCTTGGTTCTTTCGAAGCAATCTGCACCTGCAAAAGAGAGAGGGGGCGCCCTAGAGGCCGTTTGCACTCCGACGCTCAAGTTAGTGTAAGGCAAGGAACACCAAGTGTATTGAGTTTCTCTCTGTGTGTTTAGGTCTAGAAACTGCGTACCTTTGTGAAATATTTTACTGTCCCTTATATAGTCTAGGGTTTACTGCGCCGCTAGCCCTAATTAGGGTTTACTGCGCTGCTAGCCATATTTAGGGTTTACTGGAATACCCTTGCGCCGCTATCACCCAATCTTAGGGTAATCTAGCACATAAGGTTTCCTTCTCTGGAGTGCAAACTTTAACAGGGTGACCACCTGGATGCCTCCTTGTGCACCTAGTCTCTGGGGCCACCTGTTCTGGGAGTGCCTTCACTGTTCACGTGTCATGCATGTAGCTTCACTGGGAAACCCTAGTTCTGATGAGTACTCGACCCCTCAGGACTCTGCACCTAACTGTGCTCTCCCTACTACCCGCATGGGCACTTCGTGATTCAGGCCTCTCCCTACCTCTGGGTATTTAACTGGTCTTCCCCCAAGGCCGATGTCACCTCGTCTTCACCCAAGGCCGATGTCACCTCGCCATACTCTGAGTGGCGATGACACCTAAGCCCATCCTGGTGGTTTGACGACTACTCACCCTTCCCTGTGGGGACGCGCTGATGACTAATCACCCTTCTCTCAGGGGACACACCGACGACTGATCACCCTTCTCTAAGGGAACACACCGATGACTGATCACCCTACTCTGAGGGAACACACCGATGACTGATCACCCTCTAATGGGGTCCATTCCTCACGTGGCTTTGGCCCATGCTGTGGGACCCATCTGATGTGGTTCGCCCTTTACTACCTGTTCTCGGTGTCCGAGGACTGGTCAGTACACAAGCCCCCCAGTCTCAAGCTGTTAACTTGTTTCAGCGAAGAGACTAAGTCATTGGCCCGGGCGACCTACGTGGCTCTGCGCGTAAGGACATGAGTAGCGCGCTGAAGGGACATCTCACCACCTTGTCATCGCCCACATCTCTTACCCTCTGAGGACTTCATTGGTGAGCTCTCTGCTCGAATTGAGGACTTCTTTCTCGACAAAGAGGTGTTAATCACCCTTCTCCCCGATGACCTTGCACCGATGACTGATCGGTGCTTCATTACTTATCGCGCTCTGCTGTCAGGCGCTCATCTAGGAACTGATCTACCGGTGGTGGTTACTTTAGCAACTGTCCACCGATCATCGTTCTGAGTGATCTCCCCTCTGATTCAGCTGCTATCTTCTACCACGTGTCACCCTGTGAATGGTCCACGTGGTCATCTGCTGCTGACATCATCGACTACCGCTGACCGACCGGATCACAAGCCCCCCAGTCTCGAGCTGTGAACTCGTTCTCAGCGAAGAGACTAAGTGGTCGATGGCAATATCATTCCTCCTCCTTGAGCTTCTCCCTTTGCAACTTCTTCTTTTCTGTGTAATTTCTTTTTCTGCTTCATAAAGGCTCACTGCATTGAGTTCAATATGAATGAAATCTTTGCTCCAGCTGCATGTCCCTTTCCATTTTTAACTCTCTGCATGTGACTCAGCATTGTCTTTAACAACTTTTATGCATAACTTCATGCTGGACGACTGACTTGAAGGGCCTAAATGCTTTGGCTTCTCGCAGCAGAACTTGCTTCTACCACCGACCACCGACTAGCATGTTGGTGCACCTAGTCTCTGGGGCCACCTGTTCTGGGAGTGCCTTCACTGTTCACGTGTCATGCATGTAGCTTCACTGGGAAACCCTAGTTCTGATGAGTACTCGACCCCTCAGGACTCTGCACCTAACTGTGCTCTCCCTACTACCCGCATGGGCACTTCGTGATTCAGGCCTCTCCCTACCTCTGGGTATTTAACTGGTCTTCCCCCAAGGCCGATGTCACCTCGTCTTCACCCAAGGCCGATGTCACCTCGCCATACTCTGAGTGGCGATGACACCTAAGCCCATCTTGGTGGTTTGACGACTACTCACCCTTCCCTGTGGGGACGCGCTGATGACTAATCACCCTTCTCTCAGGGGACACACCGACGACTGATCACCCTTCTCTAAGGGAACACACCGATGACTGATCACCCTACTCTGAGGGAACACACCGATGACTGATCACCCTCTAATGGGGTCCATTCCTCACGTGGCTTTGGCCCATGCTGTGGGACCCATCTGACGTGGTTCGCCCTTTACTACCTGTTCTCGGTGTCCGAGGACTGGTCAGTACAGAAACTGTTGGAGATTTAAATGAGATATTCGAAAATAAGAACCTTGGATTGAGTTTTGCTGTGATTGAAATCATTCCTTTAAGTGTTATGTGATGTGTTGAATGCTGTGAATGTGAGATCGAGGCATAGTATTTTCAGGAAAGGAAATACCGTGTAAGATCGTATGTAATGTGTATTGACCTGGGGCTTGTCTAGAAGGAGATATCCTGACTCTGCTGATATAATGGAATCACGTAGATGAAGTTATTCAGTTGTGGAGAGTCGAAGGAGGTTCATATGTATGGGTGAGTTGTTCAAAAGGGAACGAGCTCGGCCTGTTATATGAATTAACCTTGTCATACCGGGAGAGTTAATGACATTGAGACTATATGCGCATAGCTGTGTGGATTTCACAGCGACCCTGTGTGGATTTCACAGTGGTATGGTATGACAGGTGCAAATCTCTGGGCCTGAGTCAACGCACGAGTAAATCCGGAAGTAGTGTCAAGTGTCTTGTGTGCTGAGTCAGTGGTGGTCTGACATGTGAAATGAGGAACTTGAAATTGATAGACACTTGATACAGTTGTGAAATAGAATGACTCTGGAAAGTATTGCGAAATGTGTGATTCTGGGCGATCAGGTGAAGAGTATGAGAAACTTGATAACCTTACGTGAATGTCTTGAAATTGTTTACCTTGATTTTATTTTAATTATCCTTATTTAAACTCTCTTTAAAATATCTAGCTTACCCTGCGTGTTTTTGCTCGTTGGCTGTTTTTCTCTTTAAACTGTGATGATCGTGTATAATTTACACGGGAGCAGATGATGTTGCAGGAAGTAGAGCTCCTTAGTGAATTGTCGCTGGAAGGAGATCGCCTGTTTTCAATTTCCGTTGGGCGATCACCCTTTTTGCTGCTTTCTGATAGGAGATCGCCTATATGATAGGAGATCGCCCTTGTAATAGGAGATCGCCCTTCTAATAGGAGATCGCCCTTCTGTTAGGAGATCGCCTATCTTTCTATTGTATTGTAATTTGTTTATGTTTTAATGGAAAAGTGATCGTATTTGTATTAAACTCCCTGGGAGGAGAAACTTTATTTACTTATATACAATTTCATTCACTTCAATCTATTTGTTATTTTTATTTTCATTATATAAATATGAATAGTATTTTGGCGGGATGTTACATTAATGGTATCAGAGCAGTTCGTCCTTAGGATGACCTGAGGGCTGTGGATCCATTGTGTTTCTTCTACTCATGGAATTTATTTGAGTTTAAAATAACAACTATAGTGAAAGGTTTTCAAACGTTTTTGTATTGAAATTTTGGGTGTGCTTTGGTGAATATATGTTCTAACTGAAAATCTTAGTATTAAGAAGGAGAAGGTCTTGATAAAGTAGTGAGGGTGCACACTCATAACTGGATCGAGATGAGTCTCAATCTTAATTCCAAAGGTTTGATGTTTAGCATATATTGAATTCTGGTGTGAGCTATTTCATTTTCTTGAGTGTCTTTGTAATGATTGAAAATGGTTGATTGGATTGATGACTGCATACCAGTAGTTGTTCTGGTATTATGCTTGATGTTATAAGCATTATGATTCTGTTGATGAGCTCAAATTCTTAATGACTTTGAGATGCTGACCTTTGTAAGGTCTAGATGTTACCTCCTGAATGAATTGATTTTTTATCGATCTCATTCTTGTAGTTGTAGGGAATATAGAAACCCATAGTTTCAAAATCTGAAAACGAGGAAAGATGGCGCGTAAACCTCCTACCCCTCCCCGACCTTTTTCAGAGATGGGTCAGATCGCCAGGGCCATGGAGATGATGGCAACTGCCATCCAACAGCAGAATACGGTAATGGCCCAGATTCATCAGGCTGTAATGAATCATTTGGAAACTGCTGGATCAGCTGCAACAGTTTCCCCTGTCAATCAGCCTCGGGAGCAGATGGGGATGACCGAGTTCATGAGGCACAACCCAACCCAGTTCGGTGGGAACGTTTCTCCGAACCAACCAGATCAGTGGATCAGGGAGTTCCATGCCTTAGTAGAGAAGGCAAAGAGAGTGGAGACCCTGGAGAGGGGTGGTTCCAGGGTAATCAGATCACACCCAGGGGGTCCCTCCAGTGGGAAGGCCAAGGTGCAGCACCCACAAAGCGAGCCTTATGCGAGACCTCCACCACATCGAGCAGGAGCAGTTCCGCTCCAGATTCAGCAGCAACAACCGTGGAAATCAAGGTGTTTCCGTTGTGGTGGGTTACATAACGTCAAGGTGTGCTCCAAGAGGAATTCAGAGATGTAAGGACCTGAAATTTATTGGAATGAAAGAGTATGTTTTAAATAAATTCTAAGTATGTTTTTATTTAGAATAGAAAGGGGGGAAAAAGTTAAGTTTAGAAGGCTACGAGGTCGCCGGTCGCCTGCCACACATGAGCGCCAGGTGGACATCGCGCGGGCGCGAGAGGCATGCAGGCATCGCGCGGGCGCGAGAGGCATGCAGGCAACGCGCGAGCCCGAGAGGCATGCAGGCATCGCGCGGGCGCGAGGCATGTGGACGTGGCCAAGGCGCGAGAGTTATGAGGGCGTCGCCAGGGAAGACATCGGTCGTCTCCCAGAGGGAAGACATCGGTCGTCTTCCAGGGCGAAGGAGACATCGGTCGTTCGCCAGGATGAGTCAGCAGTGGAAAGTTATCGCACGACGTCGAGTTTCACACCTTGAAGGTAAGACCCAGACTCCCAGCATGAAGCGTAGTGCACGCACGCCACGTAGACAAAAAGGGAGGTTCAGAATAGTGACATCAGAATGTTGGCATGCGCGGGAGACACCCACGGTCGTACTGTTCAGAGCAGTGGCTGGCATGCACAAGCGCCACACAGTGGCAGTACTGTTCAGAGCAGTGGTTGGCATGCACCAGAGACAACAGTGGTCGTACTGTTCAGGGCAGTGGTTCTCAGACTTCTCTGCAGAGTGGGTGGTGGCAGCTGCTTTTGGTGGATAAGTTGGCTTAAGATGCAGAAGACCCACTGCGGAGGAAAAACAAGAAACGTCGCAGCCTTCAAAGAGAGAAAGAGTGAGTTACCTCCCTTCTCCTCCAGTTGCCTCCTTCGCGCTGCGATTCTAGCACCTTCACACGAGAGTACGACGAGCGACAGCCACCATTAGAGCACTTGGGTAGTCCTCTGCAAGTTCTTCAGACCAGACGCGAAAAACAGAGCCAAGGTATTCTGCAAGCTTCGTTGGATTTCGAAGCTCCTGGCGGTTGCGCAAGTCCAGGTAAGGGGAGCTAGCCTTCATCTTTACTACGAGCCATAGTTGAACCATTTCTGAAGTGTGGGCGACGTGGTCGCCGTTTTCGCTTTCGTCTTCGTGAAATGCTCTGTGTTGTGTGCTTGGGCGACGTGGTCGCCTGTTTTAATATACAGCCTTCGAAATACCATATTTTGAACTAGATCGCCGGTTTGGCGCTGTTTTGCGAACTCCTTGTGTTTGATGTTGTTTTGAGAACTGCTTGAGATTTACATGAGATATTCGAAAATATGAATCCTTTGAAATGGCTATTGCTGTGATTGCATCGTTTACTTGAGTGGTATGATGTCTTTGAATGCTGTGAATGTGGGATCGAGGCATAGTATTTTCAGGAAAGAAAATACCGTGTAAGATCTTGTGGTAGGTGCATTGATCGGTGATTCCTAAGGGGATATCCTGACTCTGCTGAGGTAATGGAATCACGTAGAGGAAGTTACTCAGTTGTTGAGAGTCGAAGGAGGTCTATAGGATGGGCGTCTCGTGTGAAAAAGAACGAGCTCCGTCTGTCATATGGATTAACCCTGTCATACCAGGAGAACTATGGTAACATTGAGATGATATATGCGCATGCTGTGTGGATTCACAGCGACCCTGTGTGGATTTCACAGTGGTGTGGTATGACAGGTGCAGATCTCTGAGTCTAATCAACGCACGAGTCAATCCGGAAGTAGTGTCAAGTGTCTTGTGTGGTGAGTCAGTGGAAAGTCTGACATGTGAAATGAGAAACTTGAATATTGATAGACACTTGATGCTGTATTGTGAAATGGAATGACTATGGGTGAATGTTGTGAAGTTTGTGATTTTGGGCGATCAGCTGAATGCTATGAGCAGCTCTACGTTTTACATGGATATTTTGGAACTTGGTTTACTTGGATTTTCATGTTCTTGATTTAGACTTCTTTTAAATTATCTAGCTTACCCTTTTATCTGTTATTGTGGTTGTTTTTCTCAAAACTGTGATGATCGTGTAATTAATACACGGGAGCAGATGATCTTCCAGGAAGAAGAGCCCTCTAGTGAGTGATCGCCGAGGAGGAGATCGCCGGTTTTCTGTCTCTATCGGGTGATCGCCTGTGTCTGCCTCCATCGGGTGATCTCCTGTTTTTTTTCTGTCTTGATAGGTGATCGGTCTCGTCCGATAGGAGATCGCCTGCTTTGTTTTTTTTACTGTATTTTGTTTATGTTTCTGGAAAATTTGACCGAAATTGTATTAAACTCCCTAAGAGGAGCAACTTCATTTCATATATATATTATTTTGTTCATAGAATCTATTTGTTACCTTTATTTTCATTATATACATTTGTATAGTATTTTGGCGGGATGTTACATTAATGGTATCAGAGCAGTTCGCCTTAGGATGACCTGAGGGCTGTGGATCCATTGTGTTTCTTCTGCTCATAAAATTTATTTGAGTTTTAAATAACCACTATAGTGGAAGGTTTTCAAACGTCTTAGTTTTGAACTCTTGCGTGTGCTTGGGTGAACGTGTGCCTAACTGAAAATCTTAGTATTAAGAATAAGAAGGTCTTGATAAAGTGGTGAGGGTGCACACTCATAACTGGATCAAGATAATTCTTAATCTTAATTCCAAAGGTTTGATGTTTAGCCTACATTGAATCCTGGTGTGATTTTGAGTGTTCTTGAATTTGACTGAGGTGGTAGTTTGGACTGATGTTTGCACACCAGTAACTGTTCTGGTGTTTTGTGTGAAGTTATAAGTGTTATGATTCTGTTGATGAACTCAAATTCTAGATGACTTTGAGATGCTGACCTTTGTAAGGTCTAGCTGTTACCCCTTGAATGAATTGATTCTTATCGATTTCATTCTTATAGTTGTAGGGAATATAGAAGTCAATAGATTCAGAAGATGGCACGTAGACCTGCTACCCCACCCCAACCTTCCTCAGAGATGAGTCAGATCGCCAAGGCCATCGAGATGATGGCGACTGCCATTCAGCAGCAGAATGCGGCGATGGCTCAGAACCATCAAGCTACAATGCACCACTGGGAGACTGCTCGGTCGGCTGAAACAAACTCCCACGTCGGTCAGCCCCAAGAACAGATGGGACTGGCCGAGTTCATGAGGCACAACCCACCTAAGTTCAGTGGGAATGCTACCCCTGACTAGGCAGATCAGTGGGTCAGGGAGGTGGAGAAAATCTTTAGGGCGACCTCCTGCCCTGAAGAGAAGAAGCTGTTGTTTGCCACGTATCTGCTATCAGGAGAAGCTGAGTTCTGGTGGATGGGAGCTCAGCAGATGATGGAGGCCCGAGAGGATGTTCTAGATTGGGAGAGCTTCAGAGTGAAGTTCTTGGAAAAATACTTCCCAGACAGCGCCAAGTTTGCAAGGGAAGCTGAGTTCTTAAAGTTGGAGCAGGGGGACATGTCAGTAAACGCCTATGCTGCCCGTTTTGAGTACCTCGCCCGGTTCTATACCCAGGCGACCTCCGAGGCCTGGAGGTGTAGGAAGTTCGAGGAAGGGCTGAAGCATGGGCTGAAGAAGACCATAGCCCCGATGTGCATCAGGGAGTTCCACGCCTTAGTGGAGAAGGCGAAGATGGTGGAGACCCTGGAAAAGGGTGAGTCTCGGGTGATCAGGTCACACCCAGGAGGTCCTTCCAGTGGGAGAGCTAAGGCACAGCACCCACAAAGCAAGCCCTATGCGAGACCTCCATCACATCGGGCAGGAGCAGCACCTCCCCAGTTCCAACAGCAACAACCTTGGAAGCCTAAGTGTCTTCACTGTGGTGGACCACACGCCTCCAATGCTTGTTTCAAGAAGACTTCAGAGAGGAAATGTTTCGTCTGCCAAAGGACAGGGCACGTTGCTAGAGAGTGCCCTAGCAGGAATGGGGCGACCCAACCCAGTGGCTCCCAACAGTTGAGAAACGAGGGCGGCAGACCTCAGGCAACAGGGAGGGTGTTCGCCATGTCTGGAGCAGAGGCAGCTCAGTCAGGTAACCTCATCCAAGGTATTTGTTTTATTGCTGGTAGAGGTGTAAGGACCTTGTTTGATTCTGGAGCGACACACTCCTTTGTGTCAAGCCTGTGTGTAGCCGAGTTGGGCCTCCTAGTGAAGGAGTTACCTTTCGAGCTGTTGGTCTCTACACCTGCGTCAGGACAGGTGTCGACCTCTACAGTGTGCCCTGAATGTCCAGTGATTGTAGAAGGACGCAGATTCAAGGTGAACTTGATCTGCCTACCTCTTCAGGACCTGGATGTCATCCTGGGAATGGATTGGTTAGCTGCCAATCACGTTCTCATAGACTGTGGTAGGCAGAAAGTAGCGTTTTCAGACCCCCAAGAATCGGATGTGTTATCAGTTCAACGAGGGCGATCAGAGCTGGAAGGAGAGGCGAGGTGCTTCGTCGTGCTCGCCCGGTTGGAAGTGGAGAATAAAGGGGACGTAAACAGGATACAAGTGGTGAAAGATTTCACAGATGTATTCCCAGAAGAGGTGCCTGGGTTACCCCCTAAGAGAGAAGTGGAATTCTCTATTGACTTGGTACCTGGAGCTGGACCAGTGTCAATGGCACCTTATAGGATGGCACCAGCCGAGTTAGTGGAGTTAAAGAAGCAAGTGGAAGAGTTGCTGGAGAAGCAGTTCATCAGACCCAGCGTATCTCCATGGGGAGCTCCAGTGCTCCTAGTCAAGAAGAAGGATGGAGGGTCTCGGCTGTGTATAGACTACAGGCAATTGAACAAATTGACCATCAAGAACAAGTACCCCCTACCTCGGATTGATGATTTGATGGACCAGATTCATGGGGCCTCGGTGTTCTCCAAGATTGACCTGAGATCGGGGTATCACCAAATCTTGGTAAAAGCTGAAGATGTTCAGAAGACAGCTTTTAGGTCTCGATATGGGCACTACGAGTATGTAGTGATGCCATTTGGAGTCACCAATGCTCCAGCTCTATTCATGGACTACATGAATAGGATCTTTCGCCCTTTCTTGGATAAGTTTGTGGTGGTCTTCATAGATGACATCCTCATTTATTCAAGGACCGAGGAAGAGCATGAGGAACACCTGAGGACAGTATTGGAAATACTGAGAGAGAAGCAGCTCTATGCCAAGTTCTCCAAGTGTGAGTTCTGGCTGAGGGAAGTCAACTTCTTAGGACACGTGATATCTGCCCAGGGGATCTCGGTAGATCCAGCCAAGGTAGAGGCAGTGCTGCAATGGGAACGTCCTAAGACAGTGACTGAGATAAGGAGCTTTGTGGGGTTGGCGGGCTACTATCGGAGATTTATTGAGGATTTTTCCAAAGTAGTGGCTCCTTT
Organism: Phaseolus lunatus; assembly: GCA_013389735.1. Taxonomy (NCBI): domain Eukaryota; kingdom Viridiplantae; phylum Streptophyta; class Magnoliopsida; order Fabales; family Fabaceae; genus Phaseolus; species Phaseolus lunatus. The sequence goes on along the minus strand of JAAFYQ010000162.1, from coordinate 174,821 downwards.
AACACAACTGACCCGCAAGGACCAACCCTTTGCTTGGACCGACCGATGTGAGCAGAGCTTCAGGGAACTAAAGGAGAGGTTGACCAGTGCTCCAGTGCTGGTGATTCCAGAAGTAGGAAGACCTTTTGATGTCTTCTGTGATGCCTCACATCAAGGCTTGGGATGCGTCTTGATGCAAGAGAAGAGAGTGGTTGCATATGCTTCAAGGCAACTCAAGGTGCATGAGAGAAACTACCCTACTCATGATTTGGAGTTGGCAGCGGTAGTGTTTGCCTTGAAGATCTGGAGGCATTATCTTTATGGAGCTGGGTTCCAGGTATTCAGTGACCACAAGAGCTTGAAGTACCTGTTCGATCAGAAGGAACTAAACATGAGACAAAGAAGGTGGATGGAATTCCTAAAGGACTACGACTTTCAACTCATGTATCACCCAGGGAAGGCCAATGTAGTGGCAGATGCCTTGAGTAGGAAGTCTATACAAGTCGCCACCATGATGATGGAAGAGCAGAAACTGATCGAGCAGTTCAGAGACTTAAACCTTGGAGTGGAATTTCACGTGAATCACATTAGTTGTAGTAAGCTGACTATAACTAATGACTTCCTTGGGATGTTGAAGGATAAACAATTGGAGGATCCTAGCCTGAAGCGCACTGTGGAGTCACTAGGGACAGATCAGGCGAGAGGCTTTGAGATGGGCGATGATGGGATCTTGAGGTTTGATGGCAGAATTTGCATACCTGCAAATGATGAGTTGAAGAAGATGATCCTAGAGGAAGGTCATAAGAGTCGCCTTAACCTTCATCCAGGCATGAACAAGATGTACCATGACTTGAAGGAGTCATTTTGGTGGTCGGGCATGAAGAGGGACATCGCCCAGTACGTGACAACCTGCTTAACGTGTCAAAAGGCGAAGGTAGAGCATCAAAGACCTGGCGGGCTGTTGCAGCAACTGGATATCGCCGAGTGGAAGTGGGACAGCATTGCCATGGATTTTGTCACCCATTTACCCAGATCGGTAAAGAGTCATGATGCAATCTGGGTCATCATTGATAGGCTGACGAAGAGTGCCCACTTCCTCCCAGTAAATATGAAGATGCCTATGGTCAAGCTGGCACAGCTATACATCCAAGAAATAGTGAGGCTGCATGGAGTGCCTTCCAGCATCGTTTCAGATAGAGATCCCAGGTTTACTTCACGGTTTTGGCAGACCCTGCAAGAGTGTTTGGGAACTAAGTTGAGGATGAGCTCTGCGTATCATCCCCAAACAGATGGTCAGTCAGAGAGGACGATCCAATCTTTGGAAGATCTGCTGAGGGCATGCGTTTTGGATCATTTGGGAGGTTGGGAGGAAGTGTTGCCACTAGTGGAGTTTACCTATAACAATAGCTACCACGCCAGCATTGGGATGGCACCATATGAAGCCCTGTATGGGAGGAAATGCAGAACTCCCTTATGTTGGTACCAGGAGGGCGAGGCAGTCTTGGTTGGGCCAGAGTTGATTCAGCAGACGACCGAGAAGGTGAAGCAGATACAAAGCAGAATGAAAGCCTCTCAGAGTAGGCAGAAGTCCTATGCAGATCAGAGGAGAAAGCCTTTGGAGTTTGCTGCTGGAGATCACGTGTTCATGAAAGTGACACCAACCAAGGGTGTAGGGCGGGCGATCAGGTCAAAGAAGTTGTCCCCTAAGTTCGTGGGACCATATCAGATCTTAAGAAGGATTGGCCCAGTGGCGTATGAGATCGCCCTACCTCCCCATCTGGCGAATCTGCACAATGTGTTTCACGTGTCACAGCTGAGGAAGTACATGGCAGACCCTAGTCATGTGCTGGACGTAGACGACGTGCAGATTAGGGACGACTTGTCCTTTGAAGCCAAACCAGTCAGGATTGACGATCGGCAATGTAAACAGCTCAGGGGCAAGACCATCGACATGGTGAAAGTGGTGTGGGATGAGAAATCGGGGGATTCTACTTGGGAGTTAGAAGAACCCATGAGGGAGGCTTATCCATACCTCTTTTCCTTGTAATCCAATTTTCGAGGACGAAAATTTTTGTTGTTGGGGAGAATGTAAGGACCTGAAATTTATTGGAATGAAAGAGTATGTTTTAAATAAATTCTAAGTATGTTTTTATTTAGAATAGAAAGGGGGGAAAAAGTTAAGTTTAGAAGGCTACGAGGTCGCCGGTCGCCTGCCACACATGAGCGCCAGGTGGACATCGCGCGGGCGCGAGAGGCATGCAGGCATCGCGCGGGCGCGAGAGGCATGCAGGCAACGCGCGAGCCCGAGAGGCATGCAGGCATCGCGCGGGCGCGAGGCATGTGGACGTGGCCAAGGCGCGAGAGTTATGAGGGCGTCGCCAGGGAAGACATCGGTCGTCTCCCAGAGGGAAGACATCGGTCGTCTTCCAGGGCGAAGGAGACATCGGTCGTTCGCCAGGATGAGTCAGCAGTGGAAAGTTATCGCACGACGTCGAGTTTCACACCTTGAAGGTAAGACCCAGACTCCCAGCATGAAGCGTAGTGCACGCACGCCACGTAGACAAAAAGGGAGGTTCAGAATAGTGACATCAGAATGTTGGCATGCGCGGGAGACACCCACGGTCGTACTGTTCAGAGCAGTGGCTGGCATGCACAAGCGACAAACAGTGGCAGTACTGTTCAGAGCAGTGGTTGGCATGCACCAGAGACAACAGTGGTCGTACTGTTCAGGGCAGTGGTTCTCAGACTTCTCTGCAGAGTGGGTGGTGGCAGCTGCTTTTGGTGGATAAGTTGGCTTAAGATGCAGAAGACCCACTGCGGAGGAAAAACAAGAAACGTCGCAGCCTTCAAAGAGAGAAAGAGTGAGTTACCTCCCTTCTCCTCCAGTTGCCTCCTTCGCGCTGCGATTCTAGCACCTTCACACGAGAGTACGACGAGCGACAGCCACCATTAGAGCACTTGGGTAGTCCTCTGCAAGTTCTTCAGACCAGACGCGAAAAACAGAGCCAAGGTATTCTGCAAGCTTCGTTGGATTTCGAAGCTCCTGGCGGTTGCGCAAGTCCAGGTAAGGGGAGCTAGCCTTCATCTTTACTACGAGCCATAGTTGAACCATTTCTGAAGTGTGGGCGACGTGGTCGCCGTTTTCGCTTTCGTCTTCGTGAAATGCTCTGTGTTGTGTGCTTGGGCGACGTGGTCGCCTGTTTTAATATACAGCCTTCGAAATACCATATTTTGAACTAGATCGCCGGTTTTGGCGCTGTTTTGCGAACTCCTTGTGTTTGATGTTGTTTTGAGAACTGCTTGAGATTTACATGAGATATTCGAAAATATGAATCCTTTGAAATGGCTATTGCTGTGATTGCATCGTTTACTTGAGTGGTATGATGTCTTTGAATGCTGTGAATGTGGGATCGAGGCATAGTATTTTCAGGAAAGAAAATACCGTGTAAGATCTTGTGGTAGGTGCATTGATCGGTGATTCCTAAGGGGATATCCTGACTCTGCTGAGGTAATGGAATCACGTAGAGGAAGTTACTCAGTTGTTGAGAGTCGAAGGAGGTCTATAGGATGGGCGTCTCGTGTGAAAAAGAACGAGCTCCGTCTGTCATATGGATTAACCCTGTCATACCAGGAGAACTATGGTAACATTGAGATGATATATGCGCATGCTGTGTGGATTCACAGCGACCCTGTGTGGATTTCACAGTGGTGTGGTATGACAGGTGCAGATCTCTGAGTCTAATCAACGCACGAGTCAATCCGGAAGTAGTGTCAAGTGTCTTGTGTGGTGAGTCAGTGGAAAGTCTGACATGTGAAATGAGAAACTTGAATATTGATAGACACTTGATGCTGTATTGTGAAATGGAATGACTATGGGTGAATGTTGTGAAGTTTGTGATTTTGGGCGATCAGCTGAATGCTATGAGCAGCTCTACGTTTTACATGGATATTTTGGAACTTGGTTTACTTGGATTTTCATGTTCTTGATTTAGACTTCTTTTAAATTATCTAGCTTACCCTTTTATCTGTTATTGTGGTTGTTTTTCTCAAAACTGTGATGATCGTGTAATTAATACACGGGAGCAGATGATCTTCCAGGAAGAAGAGCCCTCTAGTGAGTGATCGCCGAGGAGGAGATCGCCGGTTTTCTGTCTCTATCGGGTGATCGCCTGTGTCTGCCTCCATCGGGTGATCTCCTGTTTTTTTTCTGTCTTGATAGGTGATCGGTCTCGTCCGATAGGAGATCGCCTGCTTTGTTTTTTTTACTGTATTTTGTTTATGTTTCTGGAAAATTTGACCGAAATTGTATTAAACTCCCTAAGAGGAGCAACTTCATTTCATATATATATTATTTTGTTCATAGAATCTATTTGTTACCTTTATTTTCATTATATACATTTGTATAGTATTTTGGCGGGATGTTACAAGAGAAAGGGTGTTTCACATGTCAAGAGATGGGGCACATTTCTAGAGATTGTCCTAACAGAAAAAGGATGACTCAACCCGTTAGTTCCCAGCAGTTGAGGAACAAAGGCAGCAGACCTCAGGCAGGAGGGAGAGTGTTTGCCATGTCTGGAGCGGAGGCATCTCAGTCAGGTAACTTAGTACAGAGTGTTGCTCTATAGCCGGTAGATACGTTAGAGTTTTGTTTGATTCTGGAGCGACACACTCCTTTGTGTCTAGCCTGTGTGTAGCCGAGTTGGGCCTTCTAGTGAAGGAGTTACCGTTTGAACTGTTGGTCTTTACACCTGCGTCAGGACAGGTGTTGACCTCTACAGTTTGCCTCGAATGTCCAGTAATAGTAGAGGGACGCAGATTCAAAGTGAACTTGATCTGCCTACCTCTTCAGGACCTGGATATTACCCTGGGAATGGATTGGCTAGCTGCCAATCACGTTCTCATAGACCGTGGTAGTCAGAAGATAGCGTTTCCAGACCTCTAAGAGGCAGACGTGATATCAGCTCAGCATGGGTAGTCGGAGTTGGGAGAAAGGAGCGAGGTGCTTCATGATCCCAGCTCGGTTGGGAGTGAAGAATGAAGAGGACGTAAGCAAGATGCCTTGGTGAAAGATTTCATGGATGTATTTCCAGAAGAGATACCTGGATTACCTCCTAAGAGAGAGGTGGAACTCTCTATTGTTTTGGTACCTGGGGCTGGACCGGTGTCAATGGCTCCAGCTGAGTTGATGGAATTAAAGAAGGAAGTGTAAGTTAGATTTAGTGTACCAAGGTTTACTTCCAGCTACATATAAGTTATGGAGAGTATATAAGCAGAATGTTGAGGGTTTAAGGACTTAAGCACGTGTATCCAGGGAAGTACCGGAGTTAAGTTCCAAGAATGAAAGAATGAATTTTCTTCTATTTGAAGCTTGGGAGATGTATTGTGTCGATAAAACAGCATGAGGTGACGTTAGCTTAACCACAAGCTTAAAAGGAAAGAGGAGATATTGTATTTGTGTCTAAAGTTCTTTTGGCCAGAGGAAGTTGCTGAAGAATACCAAGTAGAGAAGTTACTGGGAGAAGAGAGAAAGCTTCACGCAGAATGGATGCTGTTTTGTGGATCGTGAATTGGAAGATGAGTATGGAAATGGTGGATGAGGAGTGATGAGAAAGGGAAATGGAAAGATATTCTTGTATCCAAATATGACTCGGAACTTGGGAGAAGCCGAGCTCATTCGAAATATCAATCGTGGTGGTGGAGAGACGTACGTAAGATGTGCGAGGAGGGTGAAGATGATGGTTAGTTCCAAAAAGTCATTGTTTGGAAAGTTGGAGGCGGAGGGGATGTGAGATTTCAGGAGGATGCGTGGGCCACTAACTTTAACTTTAAAGCAACGTGGCTGGTCTATGTGCTTCAAGTGGATAAGTGTTCTATTTGTTCGACATAAGGATTTGAGGTCCCACCTTGAGAACTTTTATCTTATACGTATGTCATCCAAGTAGAATCAGGTGTGGAAGGGAATGTGGGTGGCAATAGTCTGTTGTATCTTGGAGAAGAGGAATAGAGTTGTCCTTAAGAAAGAAAATTCTGGATGCAGAGGAAATTTTCCAATCGGCTCCACTACTTACATGGTTGTGGTTGAGATATAGGGTGCGTTCGTTCTTGTATACCTTTTTGGATAGGCACCTGAACCCAAATCAATGCATCCAATGTATACATTGAACAAGGAGGAAATGATGGGAACAGGAAGCCGAGTTGGCAAAAGAAGTCATGATGATGATTTAGAAAGTAACAGCAACAAGAACTTTGTCTTTATAAGGTGCAGAATTATGTGGTATAATGGTGAACCAAAGGTGTTCCTTTAGGGAGCGTGAGAATTAGATCAGCAGTTGGGAAGTCGATGGATGGTTTTGATCAAGATGCGGAAGTTGATTCCTAGAAGGATATTTCGGATCCTAGTTTGAATTGGCTGGGGGACATGAGCAGTAGTCAGCGGTCCTCTTTCCTTCCGATGAAGGGATCTTGCTCACTTTTCCCTACAGGGGGCTAGTCCTGGTTCTGTTAAGGGCTTAGTTCTGGACTTACTCGATCAAGTCTTCAGAGTTGGAAGTAGAGTGTGAGTGCTGGAGTTGGCGCTCAATGGAGCAGCATATTCCACATGCAGGGATGGAGAATGGAATTTGATGAAGAATTGGAGTAGTAAAGGTTGGTTCAACAGACAACCGAGAAGGTGAAACTGATGCAAGGCAGAATGAAAGCTTCTCAAAGTCGACAGATGTCCTATGCAGATCAGAGGAGAAGACCTTTGGAGTTTGCTGTTGGAGATCATGCATTTATGAAAGTGACACCGACCAAGGGTGTAGGACGAGCTATCAGATCTTAAGGAGGATCGGTCTAGTGGCTTATGAGATCGCCCTACCTCCCCATTTAGCGAATCTGCACAATGTCTTTCACGTGTCACAACCCTAGTCACGTGTTAGAAGTAGACGATGTGCAGATCAGGGATGACTTGTTGTTGGGAGCGAAACCAGTCAGGATTGACGTTCAGCAGAGTAGGCAGCTCAGAGGCAAGACCATCAATATGGTGAAAGTGGTGTGGGATGAGAGATCGGGTGATACAACTTGGGAATTAGAAGGAACCGTGAGAGAAGCCTATCCCTACCTCTTTTCCTTGTGATTCAATTTTCGAGGACGAAAATTTTTCTTGTTGGGGAGAATGTAAGGACCTGTAAAATTGAATTGGAATGAAAGTGGTATATTTAAATAATCCCAGAAGATGTCATTATTTAAAATACATGGTAAATGAAGTTTCGTAGTAGTCGGACCTCGGACGTCGCCCAAGATCTGGGGTCAGCTGGTAGAGGTCGGTCGGTGTGGATCAAGAAGAGTAAAGGAAGAAAAGTTAAGTTTAGAAGGCTATGAGATCGCCCGGTCGCCTACTACACATGAGCGCCAGGTGGACGTCGCCAGGGCGCGAGGCATGCAGGCATCGCGCGGGCGCGAGGCATGCGGGCATTGCCAGGGCACGAGGCATGCGGGCATTGCCAGGGCACGAGGCATGCGGGCATTGCCAGGGCGCGAGGCATGTGGACGTGGCCAAGGTGCGAGAGGGCATGCGGGCATTGCCAGGGCGCGATGCATGTGGGCGTAGCCAGGGCGCGAGAGTTATGAGGGCGTCGCCAGGGAAGACATCGGTCGTCTTCCAGGGCGAAGGAGACATCGGTCGTCTTCCAGGGCAAAGGAGACATCGGTCGTTCGCCAGGATGAGTCAGCAGTGGAAAGTTATCGCACGACGTCGAGTTTCACACAGAGTAAAGTGGGACCCAGACTCCCAGCATGAAACGCCCTGCACACGCGCCACGTAGACAAAAAGGGTGGTTCTGAGTGGTGACATCAGAATGTTGGCATGCGCAGGAGACACTCGCGTTTGTACTGTTCAGAGCAGTGGTTGGCATGCACAAGCGACAACAGTGGTAGTACTGTTCAGAGCAGTGGTTGGCATGCACCAGAGACAACAGTGGTCGTACTGTTCAGGGCAGTAGTTCTCAGGCTTTCCTGCAGAAGGGGTGGCAGCAGCAGCATGCGTGGACAGGTAAGTTGGGATTCAAAAGCCACTGTGGGAAGGCAAAGAGCGTTACAGACTCAAGAGTGTGAGAGTGAGTGCAAACTTCCTCCCTCCCTTCTTCCCTTCCTTGCGTTGAGACTCAGGCAACCTCCAGCATCAGTGCGACAAGCGACGTTGCCCTTAGAGCACCTAAGAGGTTCTCTGCAAGTCCTTCAACCAGACGCAAAAAACAGAGTCAAGGCGTTGTTCAAGCTTCGTTGGGTTTCGGAGCTCTAGGTGTTTGCGCAAGTCCAGGTAAGGGAAGCTAGACTTCATTTTCAATACAAGCCATAGATTAGCTGTTTCTGAAGTGAGGGCGACGTGGTCGCCGGTTTCGTTTTCATCTTCGTGAATGCTCTGTTTCTATGTGTTTGGGCGACGTGGTCGCCGGTTTTATATACAGACTTCGAAATACCTTGTTTTTGAACCAGATCGCCGGTTTTGGCGTTATTTGCGAACTCCCTGTTTTGATGTTGCTTTGAAACTGTTGGAGATTTAAATGAGATATTCGAAAATAAGAACCTTGGATTGAGTTTTGCTGTGATTGAAATCATTCCTTTAAGTGTTATGTGATGTGTTGAATGCTGTGAATGTGAGATCGAGGCATAGTATTTTCAGGAAAGGAAATACCGTGTAAGATCGTATGTAATGTGTATTGACCTGGGGCTTGTCTAGAAGGAGATATCCTGACTCTGCTGATATAATGGAATCACGTAGATGAAGTTATTCAGTTGTGGAGAGTCGAAGGAGGTTCATATGTATGGGTGAGTTGTTCAAAAGGGAACGAGCTCGGCCTGTTATATGAATTAACCTTGTCATACCGGGAGAGTTAATGACATTGAGACTATATGCGCATAGCTGTGTGGATTTCACAGCGACCCTGTGTGGATTTCACAGTGGTATGGTATGACAGGTGCAAATCTCTGGGCCTGAGTCAACGCACGAGTAAATCCGGAAGTAGTGTCAAGTGTCTTGTGTGCTGAGTCAGTGGTGGTCTGACATGTGAAATGAGGAACTTGAAATTGATAGACACTTGATACAGTTGTGAAATAGAATGACTCTGGAAAGTATTGCGAAATGTGTGATTCTGGGCGATCAGGTGAAGAGTATGAGAAACTTGATAACCTTACGTGAATGTCTTGAAATTGTTTACCTTGATTTTATTTTAATTATCCTTATTTAAACTCTCTTTAAAATATCTAGCTTACCCTGCGTGTTTTTGCTCGTTGGCTGTTTTTCTCTTTAAACTGTGATGATCGTGTATAATTTACACGGGAGCAGATGATGTTGCAGGAAGTAGAGCTCCTTAGTGAATTGTCGCTGGAAGGAGATCGCCTGTTTTCAATTTCCGTTGGGCGATCACCCTTTTTGCTGCTTTCTGATAGGAGATCGCCTATATGATAGGAGATCGCCCTTGTAATAGGAGATCGCCCTTCTAATAGGAGATCGCCCTTGTAATAGGAGATCGCCCTTCTAATAGGAGATCGCCCTTCTGTCAGGAGATCGCCTATCTTTCTATTGTATTGTAATTTGTTTATGTTTTAATGGAAAAGTGATCGTATTTGTATTAAACTCCCTGGGAGGAGAAACTTTATTTACTTATATACAATTTCATTCACTTCAATCTATTTGTTATTTTTATTTTCATTATATAAATATGAATAGTATTTTGGCGGGATGTTACAAGTTCTCCTGGATCTCCACAGGAATCATGGCATCTGAACCATATACCAAGCTAAAGGGAGTCTCCTTGGTAGTGGACTGGGGAGTAGTATGGTAGGCCCATACTATTCTGGGAACCTCCTCGGCCCACCTTCCCTTTGCTTTCTCCAATCTTCTCTTTAGCCCTCTGAGAAGGACTCGGTTAGCCGACTCCACCTGCCCATTGGTTTGCGGGTGCTCGACTGACGCAAACACTTGCTTGATCCCCAGCTATGTACATAGCCTCCCCAACTGCTGGCTTGCAAACTGCGTGCCATTGTCAGACACCAAGCGCTTGGGTACCCCGAAGCGGCAGACTATATTCTTCCACACAAAGTGTTGATCTTCTGCGCTGTAATCTGTGCTACTGGCTCAGCTTCAATCCACTTCGTGAAATATTCTATGGCGACCACGAGGTACTTCATCTGCCTTATCGCCAAAGGGAAAGGCCCTAAGATGTCAATTCCCCATGTATGAAACGGCCAAGGGCTGTAAATTGACCTGAGCTCTTCGGGTGGTGCCTTAGGCCAATCAGCATGCAACTAGCACTGCTTGCATTGCTGTGCGTACTTAGTGCAATCTTCCCTCATTGTCGGCCAGTAGTACCCTGCTCGCATAGCCTTAGAGGCCAGAGCTCGGCCTCCGATGTGACTACCGCAGATACCTTCATGGAGCTCTGCCATTATCCTCACACATTGCTCGCCATGCACGCAGACTAAGATGGGGTGAGTAAACCCATGTCTGTACAACTCGCCTTCAATGAGCGTGTACTTGGACGAGTTCTTCTTTATCTTTTTTGCCTCCTCCGGCTCTGCTGGGAGCATTCCATCTGCTATGTAACGCTTGTAGGGCGTCATCCATGTCTCACCGTTTTGTAGTAGGCAGATCTGTGGCGCTTCTACCCCTATTCGCATGCATGCGCTGACTCGTGGTTTGTTCAGAGTCTCTTGAGTCAACGAACGATGACTCCTTTTCACACCATCTGACCGGCTGATCTGATGGACTCCCACCAAATTATCAGCTGTGTAGGCACGAGGTGCCCTCAGGGTCTCCTGGATGACCGTCCTCTGCCTGCCCCCCTTGCCTGAGCTGGCGAGTTTGGCCAACAGGTCAGCTCTGGCATTCTGCTCCCTGGGCACATGTACTAGTTCAAACATTTCAAATGAGCCCTTCAATCTCTGGACGTACTCCAAGTAAGAGGCCATCTGGGGGTCTTTGGCCAGGTATTCTCCCGCCACTTGACCAGTGACCAACAACGAATCACTCTTGGCCATAAGGCTCTGCGCTCCCATCTCCTTCGCCAGTAACATCCTAGCGATCAAAGCTTCATACTCCGCCTGATTATTGCTGGCTTTGAAAGCGAATCGCAGGGCCTGCTCTATTAACAACCCTTTGGGTCCTTCTAAGATCACCCCCGCTCCGCTGCCTTGCTGATTCGAGGACCCATCTACTGACAATACCCATTTGAAATTGGGTCCCTCCTGCTGGGCTTCGCTTGAAGACATCTCTGCCACAAAGTCAGCGTAGACCTGTCCTTTGATCGGGCCCCTGGGTTCATACTGGATGTCAAATTCTGAACACTCAACTGCCCAACGCACCATCCTTCCTGCCACATCGGGCTTCTGCAAGACCTTACATATCGGCAGATCTGTCATCACCACCACTGTGAAGCTTTGGAAATAGTGGCGTAGTCTCCTGGCTGAGAACACCACTGCTAATGCTGCCTTCTCTAAGGCTTGGTATCTTGTCTCGGGTCCCTGTAACACCTTGCTGACAAAATAAATGGGCTTCTGGCTCTGTTGCTGTTCTTGAACCAAGACAGAACTCACCGCCCTATCTGTAACTGCAAAGTACAAACGCAGGGGTGTGCCGAGTTGAGGCTTGCTCAAAACTGGTGGGCTGGCCAGGTATTCCTTGAGCTTAAGGAAAGCCTGCTCACATTCTACCGTCCAGGTGAATCTGCTATTCCTCCTTAGGCATTGGAAATAAGGGTGACCTTTATCTCCTCCGGCTGACACGAACCTGGAGAGTGCAGCCATTCGACCCGTCAACTGTTGCACTTCTTTGACCGACGTCGGGCTCCTCATGACTATGATTGCTGCACACTTGTCTGGGTTGGCCTCAATCCCTCTTTCCGTGAGCAAAAACCCAAGGAACTTGCCTGCCTCCACCCCAAAGACGCACTTTTCAGGATTCAACTTCAACCTGTATTTTGCTATTGTGTTGAACAACTCCTCCAAGTCGTCAATATGCTGATCTTGTGCCTGGGACGTCACTACCATGTCATCTACATATGCCTGCACATTGCGTCCCAGCATGGGGGCGAGGACCTTGTCCATCAGCCTCTGGTATGTGGCACCCGCATTCTTCAAGCCAAACGGCATGACTGTGTAGCAGTAACAAGACAGCTCTGTCATGAACGCCGTCTTGTTCTCATCCATCGGGTGCATCTTGATCTGATTGTACCCAGAGAAAGCATCCAAGAAACTGAGCAATTTGCAGCCTGAAGCACTGTCCACCAGCGCATCTATGTTGGGCAGAGGATAGGAATCTTTTGGACAAGCCTTGTTAAGATCTGTAAAGTCCACACACATCCTCCATTTTCCGTTAACCTTCTTTACCAGGACGACGTTCGCAAGCCACTCAGGGTATTGTATTTCTCGTATGTGACCTGCTTTCAGCAATTTGTGTGTCTCCTCCCTGACTACCTGCCTTCACTCATCATTGAACTTCCGTCTCCTCTGGCGAACCGGTCTGGCTTGGGGATTCAGCACCAGGCGATGGCATAGGAAATCAGGGTCAATGCCTGGCATGTCTGAGGGGGACCAAGCGAAAGTGTCCAGATGCTTTCCTATAACCCCTGCTACTTGATCCTGGGTCTCCTGAGATAGGGATTTACCCAGCTTGAAAATCTTCCCTCCGATCTCCTTCTCCATGACCTCCTCTGCGGGTTCTGGTCGCCTCGCCCAGGCGACCTCTGCTTGGGTGACCCCGACATCACCTCGGGGCATATCTGTTTCATTGGTTCCTCCTCCCGGTGGTGAGGTGGTCACCATGCAGACTCCCCTCTTCGTCTTGAGGCTATTTTCATAGCACCTTTTAGCCTCCTTTTGATCTGACTTGATGGTTACCACCATCCCCTCCATCGATGGCAACTTCATCTTCATGTGCCTTGTAGACACCACGGCCCCCAGCCGGTTCAGGGCCGGTCTGCCCAGAAGTATATTGTAGGCAGAGGGAGCGTTCACCACAAGGTACCTAATGTTCTCTGTGCGGGACGCTATTCCATCAGTGAACGTGGTCCTCAACTCTATGTATCCCCGCACTTCTACTTGGTCTCCTGCGAACCCATACAAACAGCCGACGTAGGGTCGCAGCTGATCAGGAGACAACTGTAGCTTGTTGAAAGTCGACCAGAACATCACATCGGCCGAGCTCCCCTGATCGACCAGCACCCGGTGCACCTTACGCGTGGCAGTGACTACTGAAATAACCACCGGATCATTGTCATGGGGAACAACATCTCGGCGATCAGCTTTTGTAAAGACGAGGTCGATGTCCGGAAAGTGATCTTCCTCGCAGGCCTCCACTGCCATCACTGAACGTGCATACTTCTTTCGTTGTGAAGAGGTGCACCCTCCTCTTGAGAACCCACCTGATATAGTGTGGATCTTACCATGAATGGGCACTTCATGCCCCTGGTCTGCGCTTGGTGCAGCAACTGTCTCACCTTCCGATGCCTCCTTCAGATAGTCGTTCAAAAACCCACTCTTCACCAACTCGTCCAATTGGAGAGCCAGAGCCAGGCAATTTCGAACGGGGTGCCCAAAAGCCTGATGGAATTCGCATCATGCATTTTTATTGGGCCCCAACCTCTTGTCACTCTTTGGGGGCATCTTCAATCTTTCTGCCACGTTAGGAATGGCAATCAGTTCCTTCAACTCCACCACGAATTCATGCCTAGGGGGCATGTCATCTTTGCCTCGCGCCCTATTGTAGGGCTTCTGTTTCCCTTGAGCTTTTTTCTTTGTGGTCGCCTCATGTACCCGCAGCGGTTGAGGCCGACTAGGCGCTCGGGGCCTTAACGAAACTGCACTTTCTCTCTTCTCACTGAGCTCCCCTTCAGCGACAATGTGGGCCACAGCACGCCGTTTTATGTCGCTGAAGGTCTTGGGACGGCTGCGTATTAGAGACTCGCTGAAAGGCCCTGGCAATACGCCCTTCCTGAAGGCGTGCACCACCATGTCTTCATCCTTGGTGTGCAACCTTACCACCATCGCCCCAAACCTATTGAGGTAATCTTTGAGGGACTCCCTCTGATGCTGCCTTACATCAAAAAGATCGTAAGACACTGGTGGAGGGGCCCTGTTGACAAGATATTGCTCCCTGAACAGCACGGAGAATTGAGTGAAAGACGTGATATGTCCTTCTGGCAAACTCACGAACCATTCTAGCGCAGTTCCTGTCAGTGTGGCCATAAAGAGTTTACAGTGCACTGCGTCGGACCCTCCTGACAACATCATCTGCGTGTGGAAAGCAGTGAGATGCGTTTCAGGATCTTCCTTCCCGGTGAACACGGTTTTGGGTCCTACAAAGGTAGCTGGAACCACCGTGTTCATGATTGCTTGGGAGAAAGGCATGGGAAAGGCCCTTGGAGGCACTGGTGGGGCTCGATCATCTTCCCCACGATCTCCAGCTTGTTGTATGTGCTGCAAATTCAAGCGCAGCTCCTCATTTGCTCGGTGTAACTCTTCATTCCTGGCCTGTGAGGCGACCAGGTCTTCCTGCATACGCGCCTGATGCGCTCGAGATTCCGCCACCATTTCTTGGAGGGCGCGCATCGTTTCCATCAGCTGTTGCATGGTAACGCTGTCGCCTCCGTTTGGTGGAATGGACCCGTGTCTTGTATTCCTCATCTTCCGTGGTTTTTCTCTCACTCTCGTGTATGGGACCTTGTTTTACTCCGGCCCCACGGTGGGCGCCAAATGTTCTTGCTGGTTGACCCGCCTGTCGGTTGACTCACGACACTCACACACCTTCTTCCTCACATTGATGTGTGCTTGGTTCTTTCGAAGCAATCTGCACCTGCAAAAGAGAGAGGGGGCGCCCTAGAGGTCGTTTGCATTCCGACGCTCAAGTCAATGTAGGGCAAGTAACACCAAGTGTATTGAGTTTCTCTCTGTGTGTTTAGGTCTAGAAACTGCGTACCTTTGTGAAGTATCTTACTGTCCCTTATATAGTCTAGGGTTTACTGCGCCACTAGCCCTAATTAGGGTTTACTGCGCTACTAGCCATATTTAGGGTTTACTGGAATACCCTTGCGCCGCTATCACCCAATCTTAAGGTAATCTAGCACATAAGGTTTCCTTCTCTGGAGTGCAAACTTTCACAGGGTGACCACCTGGATGCCTCCTTGTGCACCTAGTCTCTGGGGCCACCTGTTCTGGGAGTGCCTTCACTGTTCACGTGCCATGCATGTAGCTTTACTGGGAAAACCCTAGTTCTGGTGTGTACTCGTCCCCTCAGGACTCTACACCCAACTGTGCTCTCCCTGCTACCCGCATAGGCTCTTCGTGATTCAGGCCTCTCCTTACCTCTGGGCATGTTTACTGATAACTGGTCTTCCCCCAAGGCCGATGTCACCTCGTCTCCACCCAAGGCCGATGTCACCTCGCCATACTCTGTTGCCGAGGACTCCTCAACCTGCTGAGTGACGATGACACCTCAGCCCACCCTGGTGGTCTGACGACTACTCACCCTTCCCTGCGGGAAAATGCTGATGACTAATCACCCTTCTCTCAGGGGACACACCGATGACTGATCACCCTCACTGTAGGCTGATGACTCGTCACCCTCTCTGTAGGCTGATGACTCGTCACCCCTCTCTGTAGGCTGATGACTCGTCACCCCTCTCTGTAGGCTGATGACTCGTCACCCATCTCTGTAGGCTGATGACTCGTCACCCTTCTCTGTTCAATACCCCCTGTGGGGTCCATTCCACGTGGCTTTGACCCATGCTGTGGGACCCAGCTGACGTCCGAGGACTGGTCAGTACAGTTCCTAAGAATCCTAAGCCTCCTAACATTTCTACTAACACTCATAGACCCAAATTTAAAAGGGGACCAAATCTTGCTTCTTAATCTTGTCCTATAGGTATCCTTGGCAGCCAAGAATCATTTTTGAGTTTGAAGAATGACTGCTAAAGGGAAAATATATCAAGAGCAAAGTTTGTCTCTGTGCCTACTATCAAATGTGTTCATCTAGCAGGGTTCTTGAATGACAAGAGACATCCTTGACAAAGGCTGGAATGGTTGGTCAAAAGTGAAACCTCAAGAATAAAGAGAGTATGTGCATCTTCATTTTCCAAATGTTTGTAAGTGTGCCTTGTGATCATATGAACATCTCAAGGTCTTCTTTTTGGATAAATCTATTGGAGTTCTCCGTGCAAAGGTATGAACAAACTTTGTACTACATCTTTCATCACTTTAGAAGGTAACTTCAGATTGTAAATGTTTCCTTTGCTGTCACAGTAAAACAAACGATTGTTTTCTCGGAACAACCGATTGTTCTTTCTCTGATATCTCTGTGTAATGCTGCCAAGTTTGCTTATGCATGATTAAACCTATTTCTCTTTTTCAAATCATGCTTTTGGAAAAATATTCATTGAGTGTGCCTCAGAATCTGATAATAAAAGATTATATCCATTTGTTTTCTAGAAAGCTCTATATCCTTCTCTATTCTAGAAATATCAACATTGTTTGTACAGTTGGACTACTCTATTATCATTCTGTTTTCTGCTTCGTACAACCCTTCTCATTGTCTATTTGTAAGAACAAATAGGGGGAGAAGTTTATGCTTGATCTGGTTGTATAGATAGCTTTAAATCTGATGCATTATGTTGTTGCTATTCTGCACTTGAGAGCATTTGATCACTTCACTTTTTCCATTTGTTTCTCTGCTGATGTTGTATATGCAAAACTATGGCTCTATGTGAATCTGTTTTTGTTTATGTTGATTCTGCTGCATAGTCTACTGCTATAACTGTGTGCACACACTGATTTACACACTGCTTTTACTAGTTTTTGTGCTAATGGCTTATGCAGAAAACTGGTTTGTGTGTGTCTTGTTATCCTGTTGCTATACTTGCTTTATATATGCATAAAATCTATTTTGCAGGACCTTACAAGTACAGGTCCTATGATGAAGACTAATCAAAGTGATGCTTATTTTTTTTATGGTTCAAGAGCATACACCTTACTCAAATTCTTGACAAGTCAAAATTCATGGCCTATATAAAGTAAGTTGTACATGTTCATCCTATGTTTTTGGATTCTTTTGGCCTTATGAGCCTCTGGACATGTTAAGGTAAGACAAAGGTATGAATGCTTTAAGCATTTTCCATCAATTTGAAAGGTGATTTGCTGTCTCAAAAAAACAACCGATTATTTTCACAAAACAACCGATTGTTTTACTTCTGGCACATTTGAATAAAGCTATTGTGAATTCTTATGCATGGTTACTGATGGCATTTTCATGTGTTCTTCTTGAATCAAAGTAGAAATAGATGGAGCGGAAGCAATGGATGAGTGAAACAAGACCCTCCTAGGAGTTGTGTTGGTCTTGAAGGTGCATGGTGAGTATGGGTTGAATGGTTCGGCCAGCTCAAGGGAGAAGGTGAAAGGATTGAAGTTTATAGCCTAGATTTCTAGGAGGAGTAAAGCTAGTGCACAAAAATGGCAGCATAACATTACTCAAAATAAACTTGAAAATACATGAGGTAGGCCTCCTTATTTATAGATTTAGGAGCCTTGGTGAGCAAGCTTAAAGGGTAGGGATGGAAATACAAAAAGTGGGGCTGCCTAGGGTATTGACTTTAGTCAAACCACACCATCATCCTAATATTCTAGAAGATAGGTCAAAAATGCAACATTTGATAGTACACCCCTCCTTCTTTTGCTAAAGGCACCTATTTGCTAGCACACCCCTCCTTCTATTGCTAAGGGCACCTTTTTGATAGCACACCCCTAAGTGAGCAAGTTTTTCTTTCTACACTACACTAATCTATTAAGCACCCCCTCCCCCTTTGGGCCTTTATGAAACATGTACAAGGATCTCTCTCTTCCATCCGTGGCTTCTTCTATGTGTGCTTGGATATGTTTAGCCATGGATCTTGTGAGAGGTCCTAGACGGTCTAGCTCCATGGATAGCCTCCTTCCTTCACGTTCTAGACGCTCACTTCCTGGAGCTAGACGCTCCTCTTGGTCTAGACGGTCTTCTTGGTTTGGGCCTTGGCTTCCTTGGCTAGATGTGCTTGGCCCTCCTCCATCATCCCCTCCCCCTTGGAAAGGATTTGTCCTCAAATCCAGTTCGTCATCGTCATTGGTACCTACAAATGGAGAAAGATCAATTACATTAAATGTGTCATGTACTCCATATTCAAGAGGTAGGTCCAATTTATACGCATTGTTGTTGACTCGCTTAAGGACTTGGAAGGGTCCATCACCTCGGGGACTTAGTTTGGACTTCCTTTGATTTGGAAATCTATCTTTTCGAAGATGAAGCCAAACTAAGTCTCCTTCCTCAAAAATTATTTCTCTCTTCCCTTTGTTGTTGTGTTTTGTGTACTTCTCATTTTGTTGTTGTATTTGAATTTTAATCTTCTCATGCATTTTCTTGACAAAATCAGCCTTGATTACTCCTTCCTTATGCACAAAATCTTGTGGATTAGGAAGGGGAATTAAATCCATGGGCGTGAGAGGATTAAAACCATATACTACCTCAAAAGGAGAAGCATTAGTAGTCTTGTGAACTACTCTATTGTAAGCAAATTCAATGTGGGGAAGGTACTCATCCCAAGATTTGTGGCTGCCCTTCATGATAGCCCTAAGCATAGTTCCAAGAGATCTATTGACTACTTCTGTTTGCCCATCCGTTTGAGGATGACAAGAAGTTGAAAATTGTAGTCTTGTTCCAAGTTTACCCCAAAGAGTTTTCCAAAAGTGACTTATAAACTTGGGATCTCTATCGGACACTATACTTCTAGGGAGACCATGGAGTCTCACCACTTCTCTAAAGAAGAGTTTAGAAATATTTTGAGCATCATCTACTTTGTGGCATGGAATAAAGTGAGACATTTTGCTAAAACGGTCCACTACCATAAAGATAGAGTCATGGCCTCTTGCAGTCCTAGGAAGTCCTAAAATGAAATCCATGCTAATGTCTTCCCAAGGAGCATTTGCAATCGGCAAAGGGGTGTAGAGTCCATGCGGCATTGTTCTAGACTTTGCTTTTAAACATGAGATACATCTAGAGCAATGGCGTTGGACATCTTTCCTCATGTGTGGCCAACAAAATTTTGCTTTCAAAAGATCTAGAGTCTTATCAACTCCAAAATGGCCCATGAGTCCCCCTTCATGTGATTCTTTGACAAGGAGTTTTCTATGTGTTCCTTGAGGAATGCAAAGTTTTCCTTCTTTAAAAAGATATCCCTCGGACACATAGTAACCTCCTTGCGCTCTATGTAGACATTGGGCATAGATGGATGAAAGTTCTTGATCTTCTTGGTAAAGCCCTCTTATGTGGTCAAATCCAAGAATTTGGGCACCCAATTTTGAAAAGAGTGTGTGGCGTCTTGAAAGAGCATCGGCCACTATATTGGTGCTTCCTTTCTTGTATTTGATTACATAAGGAAATTGTTCAAGAAATTCCATCCATTTTGCATGTCTCTTATTGAGCTTGTGTTGGCCATTTAAATATTTTAAAGACTCGTGATCACTATGGATAACAAATTCTTTGGACACAAGATAGTGTTCCCAAGTCTTTAGGGCTCTCACAAGAGCATAGAGCTCTTTGTCATAAGTGGGGTAGTTGAGGGTGGCACCATGGAGTTTTTCACTAAAATAAGCAATGGGGTGTCCACCTTGCAACAATACCGCGCCTATGCCTACTCCCGATGCATCACACTCTATCTCAAAAGTTTTGGAAAAATTTGGGAGAGATAGGATGGGTGCATTGGTGAGTTGAGCTTTTAGCCTTTGAAAGGCTTGCTCATGCTTTTCATTCCAACAAAAGGCAACATCTTTTTTAACAAGTTCATTCAAAGGCGAAGCTAGGCTAGAAAAATTAGGCACAAACCTTCTATAGAAGCTAGCTAACCCATGAAAACTTCTTACATCACTTACATTTTGTGGAGTTGGCCACTCTTGGATGGCTTTGATTTTCTCGGGATCTACATGCACCCCCTTTTTGTTTACTATAAAGCCTAAAAAGACTACACTATCTACACCAAAGGTACACTTATCCCTATTTGCAAAAAGACTATTTTTCCTAAGAACTAGAAAGACTTCCCTAAGGTGACTTAGATGGTCTTCTAGGGTTTTACTATATACTAAGATATCATCAAAGTAAACTACTACATATTTACCTATACAATCCCTCAAGGTGTGATTCATAAGCCTCATGAATGTTCTTGGAGCGTTAGTGAGTCCAAAGGGCATCACCAACCACTCATATAATCCAAATTTGGTCTTAAAAGCGGTTTTCCACTCATCACCCTCCTTGATTCGAATTTGGTGATATCCACTTTTAAGGTCAATTTTGGAGAATAGAGTTGACCCATGCAATTCATCAAGCATATCATCAAGCCTTGGGATTGGATGCCTATACTTGATGGTGATGTTGTTGATTGCTCTACAATCACAACACATGCGCCATTTTCCATCTTTTTTGGGCACCAACAAGACAGGTACAGCACAAGGGCTTAGACTCTTTTGAACCCAACCCTTCTCCAACAAGTCTTTGTAAGGACCTGTAAAATTGAATTGGAATAAGAAGAGATATATTTTAAAAGAATTCTATGTATGTTTTATTTAGAATAGAAAGGGAGGAAAAAGTTAAGTTTAGAAGGCTATGAGATCGCCGGTCGCCTGCTACACCTGAGCGCCAGGTGGACGTCGCGCGGGCGCGAGAGGCATGCAGGCATCGCGCGGGCGCGAGAGGCATGCAGGCATCGCGCGGGCACGAGAGGCATGCAGGCATCGCGCGGGCGCGAGAGGCATGCAGGCATCGCGGGCGCGAGAGGCATGCAGGCATCGCGCGGGCGCGAGAGGCATGCAGGCATCGCGCGGGCGCGAGAGGCATGCAGGCATCACGCGGGCGCGAGAGGCATGCAGGCAACGCGCGGGCCCGAGAGGCATGCAGGCATCGCGCGGGCGCGAGGCATGCGGGCATTGCCAGGGCGCGAGGCATGTGGACGTGGCCAAGGCCCGAGAGTTATGAGGGCGTCGCCAGGGAAGACATCGGTCGTCTCCCAGAGGAAGTCATCGGTCGTCTTCTAGGGCGAAGGAGACATCGGTCGTTCGCCAGGATGAGTCAGCGTTGGAAAGTTGTCGCAATGGCGAGCCTCACACAGATAAAGTGGGACCCAGACTCTCAGCATGAAACGTCCTGCACGCGCGCCACGTAGACAAAAAGGATGATTCAGAGTGGTGACATCAGAATGTTGGCATGCGCAAGAGACACTCGCGGTCGTACTGTTCAGAGCAGTGGTTGGCATGCACAAACGACAACAGTGGTCGTACTGTTCAGAGCAGTGGTTGGCATGCATAAACGACAGCAGTGGTCGTACTGTTCAGGGCAGTGGTTCTCAGACTTTCCTGCAGGAGGGGTGGCAGCTGCAGCAAACGTGGACAGGTAAGCTGGGATTCAAAAGCCACTGCGGGAAGGCAAAGAGTGTTACAGACTCAAGAGTGTTAGAGTGAGTGCAAACTTCCTCCCTCCCTTCTTCCCTTCCTTGCGTTGAGACTCAGGCAACCTCCAGCATCAGTGCGACACGCGACATTGCCCTTAGAGCACCTAAGAGGTTCTCTGCAAGTTCTACAGACCAGGCGCTGAAAACAGAGACAAGGCGGGGTTCAAGCCTCGGTGGGTTTTGAGCTCGCGGTATTTTACGCAAGTCCAGGTAAGGGAAGCTAGACCTCTTTTTCCATACAAGCCATAGTGTAGCTATCTCTGAAGTGAGGGCGACGTGGTCGCCATTTTTGTTTTCATCTGCGCAAAATGCTCTGTTTGTGTGCTTGGGCGACGTGGTCGCCGGTTTTATATACAGTCTTCGAAACACCCTGTTTTTGAACTAGATCGCCGGTTTTGGCGCTGTTTTGCGAACTCCTTGTGTTTGATGTTGTTTTGAGAACTGCTTGAGATTTACATGAGATATTCGAAAATATGAATCCTTTGAAATGACTATTGCTGTGATTGAAATCATTCTTTTAAGTGTGGCATGATGTCTTTGAATGCTGTGAATGTGGGATCGAGGCATAGTATTTTCAGGAAAGAAAATACCGTGTAAGATCTTGTAGTAGGTGCATTGATCGGTGATTCCTAAGGGGATATCCTGACTCTGCTGAGGTAATGGAATCACGTAGAGGAAGTTACTCAGTTGTTGAGAGTCGAAGGAGGTCTATATGATGGGCGTCTCGTGTGAAAAAGAACGAGCTCCGCCTGTCCTATGGATTAACCCTGTCATACCAGGAGAACTATTGACATTGAGATGATATATGCGCATGCTGTGTGGATTCACAGCGACCCTGTGTGGATTTCACAGTGGTGTGGTATGACAGGTGCAGATCTCTGAGTCTAATCAACGCACGAGTCAATCCGGAAGTAGTGTCAAGTGTCTTGTGTGGTGAGTCAGTGGAAAGTCTGACGTGAGAAATGAGAAACATTGATAGTTTATAGACACTTGATGCAGTATTGTGAAATGGAATGACTATGGGTGAATGTTGTGAAATGTGTGATTTTGGGCGATCAGGTGAATGATATGAGCAACTCTACGTTTTACATGGATATTTTGGAACCTGTTTTACTTTGATTTTCATGTTCATGATTTAAACTTCCTTTAAATTATATAGCTTACCCTGCGTGTTATGGTTCTGTGGCTGTTCTCTTAAAACTGTGATGATCGTGTATAACTTACACGGGAGCAGATGATCTTCCAGGAAGTAGAGCTCCTTAGTGAAGTGGTCGCCGGAAGGAGATCGGCTGTTTTTGGGTCCCCCGATGGGCGATCGGCCTCGTCCGATAGGAGATCGGTCTCTTCCGATAGGAGATCGCCTGCTTCGTTTTTTTTTACTGTATTTCGTTTATGTTCTGGAAAAAAAAATTGACCGAATTTGTATTAAACTCCCTGTGAGGAGAAACTACATTTCATATATATATATATAATATTTTGTTCATAGAATCTATTTGTTACCTTTATTTTCATTATATACATTTGTATAGTATTTTGGCGGGATGTTACATTAATGGTATCAGAGCAGTTCGTCCTTAGGATGACCTGAGGGCTGTGGATCCATTGTGTTTCTTCTGCTCATGAAATTTATTTGAGTTTAAAATAACAACTATAGTGAAAAGTTTTCAAACGTTTTTGTATTGAGATTTTGTGTGTGCTTTGGTGAATATATGTTATAACTGAAAATCTTAGTATTAAGAATGAGAAGGTCCTGATAAAGTAGTGAGGGTGCACACTCATAACTGGATCGGGATGAGTCTCAACCTTAATTCCAAAGGTTTGATGTTTAGCATATATTGAATTCTGGTGTGAGCTACTTCATTTTCTTGAGTGTCCTTGTAATGGATTGAAAATGGTTGATTGGATTGATGACTGCATACCAGTAGTTGTTCTGGTGTTATGCTTGATGTTATAAGCATTATAATTCTGTTGTTGAACTCAAATTCTTAATGACTTTGAGATGCTGACCTTTGTAAGGTCTAGATGGTACCTCCTGAATGAATTGATTTCTGATCGATCTCATTCTTGTACTTGTAGGGAATATAGAAACCAATAGATTCAGAATCCAGAACGAAGCAGATGGCACGTAGACCTTCTACCCCTCCCCAATCTTCCTCGGAGATGAGCCAGATTGCTAAGGCTATCGAGATGATGGCAACTGCCATCCAGCAGCAGAATGCGGCGATGGCTCAGAACCATCAAGCCACAATGCAACACTGGGAAACTGCTCGGTCGGCTGAGACAAACTCCCACGGCGGTCAGCCTCAAGAACAGATGGGACTGACCGAGTTCATGAGACACAACCCACCCAAGTTTAGTGGGAATGCTACCCCTGATCAGGCAGATCAGTGGGTCAGAGAACTGGAGAAAATCTTTAGGGCGACCTCCTGCCCTGAAGAGAAGAAATTGCTTTTCGCCACTTATCTGCTATCAGGAGAAGCTGAGTTCTGGTGGATGGGAGCTCAGCAGATGTTGGAGGCCCGAGAGGATGTTCTGGATTGGGAGAGCTTCAGGGTGAAGTTCTTGGAGAAATACTTCCCAGACAGCGCCAAGTTTGCAAGGGAAGCTGAGTTCTTAAAGTTGGAGCAGGGGGACATGTCAGTAAACGCCTATGCTGCCCGTTTTGAGTACCTCGCCCGGTTCTATACCCAGGCGACCTCCGAGGCCTGGAGGTGTAGGAAGTTCGAGGAAGGGCTGAAGCATGGGCTGAAGAAGACCATAGCCCCGATGTGCATCAGGGAGTTCCACGCCTTAGTGGAGAAGGCGAAGATGGTGGAGACCCTGGAAAAGGGTGAGTCTCGGGTGATCAGGTCACACCCAGGAGGTCCTTCCAGTGGGAGAGCTAAGGCACAACACCCACAAAGCAAACCCTATGCGAGACCTCCATCACATCGGGCAGGAGCAGCACCTCCCCAGTTCCAACAGCAACAACCTTGGAAACCTAAGTGTCTTCACTGTGGTGGACCACACGCCTCCAATGCTTGTTTCAAGAAGACTTCAGAGAGGAAATGTTTCGTCTGCCAAAGGACAGGGCACGTTGCTAGAGAGTGCCCTAGCAGGAATGGGGCGACCCAACCCAGTGGCTCCCAACAGTTGAGGAACGAGGGCAACAGACCTCAGGCAACAGGGAGGGTGTTCGCCATGTCTGGAACAGAGGCAGCTCAGTCAGGTAACCTCATACAAGGTGTTTGTTTTATTGCTGGTAGAGGTGTAAGGGCCTTGTTTGATTCTGGAGCGACACACTCCTTTGTGTCAAGCCTGTGTGTAGCCGAGTTGGGCCTCCTAGTGAAGGAGTTACCTTTCGAGCTGTTGGTCTCTACACCTGCGTCAGGACAGGTGTCGACCTCTACAGTGTGCCCTGAATGTCCAGTGATTGTAGAGGGACGCAGATTCAAGGTGAACTTGATCTGCCTACCTCTTCAGGACCTAGATGTTATCCTGGGAATGGATTGGTTAGCCGCCAATCACATTCTCATTGACTGCGGTAGTCAGAAGATTGCGTTTCCAGACCTCCAAGGATCAGATGTAATTTCTGCTCAGCAAGGGCAGTCAGAGTTGGAAGAAGGGGCGAGGTGCTTCGTGATACTCGCTCGGTCGGAGGAGGAGAATAAAGGGGACGTAAGCAGAATACCCGTGGTGAAAGATTTCACGGATGTATTCCCAGAAGAGGTGCCTGGGTTACCCCCTAAGAGAGAAGTGGAATTCTCTATTGACTTGGTACCTGGAGCTGGACCAGTGTCAATGGCACCTTACAGGATGGCACCAGCCGAGTTAGTAGAGTTGAAGAAGCAAGTGGAAGAGTTGCTGGAGAAGCAATTCATCAGACCCAGTGTATCTCCATGGGGAGCTCCAGTGCTCCTAGTCAAGAAGAAGGATGGAGGGTCTCGGCTGTGTATAGATTACAGGCAGTTGAACAAGTTGACCATCAAGAACAAGTACCCCCTGCCTAGGATTGATGATTTGATGGATCAAATACATGGAGCCTCGGTGTTCTCCAAGGTTGACCTGAGATCGGGGTACCACCAAATTTTGGTTAAAGCTGATGATGTGCAAAAGACAGCTTTTAGGTCTCGGTATGGGCATTATGAGTATGTGGTGATGCCGTTTGGGGTCACAAATGCTCCAGCCCTGTTCATGGACTACATGAATAGGATTTTTCGCCCTTTCTTGGATAAGTTTGTGGTGGTCTTCATAGACGACATACTCATTTACTCAAGGACCGAGGAAGAGCATGAAGAACACCTGAGGACAGTATTAGAGATACTGAGGGAGAAGCAGCTCTATGCCAAGTTCTCGAAGTGTGAGTTCTGGCTGAGGGAAGTCAACTTCTTAGGACACGTGATATCTGCCCAGGGGATCTCGGTAGATCCAGCCAAGGTAGAGGCAGTGCTGCAATGGGAACGTCCTAAGACAGTGACTGAGATAAGGAGCTTTGTGGGGTTGGCGGGCTACTATCGGAGGTTTATTGAGGACTTTTCCAAGGTAGTGGCTCCCTTAACACAGCTGACCCGCAAGGATCAACCTTTTGCTTGGACCGACCGATGTGAGCAGAGCTTCATGGAATTAAAGGAGAGGTTGACTAGTGCTCCAGTGCTGGTGATCCCCGAAGTAGGAAGACCTTTTGATGTCTTCTGTGACGCTTCACATCAGGGCTTGGGATGTGTTTTGATGCAAGAGAACAGAGTGGTTGCATATGCTTCAAGGCAACTCAAGGTTCATGAGAGAAACTACCCTACGCATGACTTGGAGTTGGCGGCAGTGGTTTTTGCCTTGAAGATCTGGAGGCACTATCTATATGGAGCTCGGTTCCAGGTGTTCAGTGACCACAAGAGCTTGAAGTACCTGTTCGATCAGAAGGAACTAAACATGAGACAAAGAAGGTGGATGGAATTCCTAAAGGATTACGACTTTCAACTCATGTATCACCCAGGGAAGGCCAATGTAGTGGCAGATGCCTTGAGTAGGAAGTCTATACAAGTCGCCACCATGATGATGGAAGAGCAGAAACTGATCGAGCAGTTCAGAGACTTAAACCTTGGAGTAGAATTTCACGTGAATCACATTAGTTGTAGTAAGCTGACTATAACTAATGACTTCCTTGGGATGTTAAGGGATAAGCAGTTGGAGGACCCTAGTCTGAAGCGTACTGTGGAGTCACTAGGGACCGACCAGGCTAGAGACTTTGTGATGGGCGATGATGGGATTGAGATTTAATGGTAGGATTTGCATCCCTGCAGATGGAGAATTGAAGAAGATGATCCTAGATGAAGGTCATAAGAGTCGCCTTAACCTCCATCCAGGCATGACCAAGATGTACCATGACTTGAAGGAGTCATTTTGGTGGTCAGGCATGAAGAGAGACATCGCCCAGTATGTCGCTACCTGTTTGACGTGTCAGAAGGCAAAGGTAGAACATCAAAGGCCTGGCGGGTTGTTACAACCATTGGATATCCCTGAGTGGAAATGGGACAGCATTGCCATGGATTTCGTCACCCATTTACCCAGATCAGTAAAGGGCCATGATGCAGTATGGGTCATCACTGATCGGCTGACGAAGAATGCTCATTTTCTCCCAGTGAATATGAGGATGCCCATGGCCAAGTTGGCACAGTTGTACATCCAGGAAATAGTGAGGCTGCATGGAGTGCCTTCCAGCATCGTTTCAGATAGAGATCCCAGGTTCACTTCACGGTTTTGGCAGACCTTGCAAGAATGCTTGGGAACTAAGTTGAGGATGAGCTCTTCATATCATCCCCAAACAGATGGTCAGTCAGAGAGAACGATCCAGTCCTTGGAAGACCTGCTGAGGACGTGTGTCTTGGATCAATTGGGGAATTGGGACGAGGTGTTGCCACTGGTGGAGTTTACATATAATAACAGTTATCACGCCAGCATAGGGATAGCACCATATGAAGCCCTGTATGGGAGGAAATGTAGGACTCCCTTATGTTGGTACCAGGAGGGCGAAGCAGTCTTGGTTGGGCCAGAGTTGATTCAACAGACGACCGAGAAGGTGCAGCAAATACAAAGCAGAATGAAGGCTTCTCAAAGTAGGCAGAAGTCATATGCAGACCAGAGGAGGAAGCCTTTGGAGTTTGCTGCTGGAGACCACGTGTTCATGAAAGTGACACCAACCAAGGGTGTAGGAAGAGCGATCAGGTCAAAGAAGTTGTCCCCTAAGTTCGTGGGACCATATCAGATCTTAAGGAGGATTGGCCCAGTAGCTTATGAGATCGCCCTGCCTCCCCATTTAGCGAATCTGCACAATGTCTTTCACGTTTCACAGCTGAGGAAGTACATGGCAGACCCTAGTCATGTGCTGGAAGTGGACAACGTGCAGATCAGGGATGACTTGTCCTTTGAAGCGAAACCAGTCAGGATTGAAGATCGTCAAAGTAAACAGCTCAGAGGCAAGACCATTAACATGGTGAAAGTGGTGTGGGATGAACGATCGGGTGACTCAACTTGGGAGTTAGAAGCAACCATGAGAGAGGCCTATCCATACCTATTTTCCTTGTAATTCAATTTTCGAGGACGAAAATTTTTCTTGTTGGGGAGAATGTAAGGACCTGTAAAATTGAATTGGAATAAGAAGAGATATATTTTAAAAGAATTCTATGTATGTTTTATTTAGAATAGAAAGGGAGGAAAAAGTTAAGTTTAGAAGGCTATGAGATCGCCGGTCGCCTGCTACACCTGAGCGCCAGGTGGACATCGCGCGGGCGCGAGAGGCATGCAGGCATCGCGCGGGCGCGAGAGGCATGCAGGCATCGCGCGGGCGCGAGAGGCATGCAGGCATCGCGCGGGCGCGAGAGGCATGCAGGCATCGCGCGGGCGCGAGAGGCATGCAGGCATCGCGCGGGCGCGAGAGGCATGCAGGCATCGCGCGGGCGCGAGAGGCATGCAGGCATCGCGCGGGCGCGAGAGGCATGCAGGCAACGCGCGGGCCCGAGAGGCATGCAGGCATCGCGCGGGCGCGAGGCATGCGGGCATTGCCAGGGCGCGAGGCATGTGGACGTGGCCAAGGCCCGAGAGTTATGAGGGCGTCGCCAAGGAAGACATCGGTCGTCTCCCAGAGGAAGTCATCGGTCGTCTTCTAGGGCGAAGGAGACATCGGTCGTTCGCCAGGATGAGTCAGCGTTGGAAAGTTGTCGCGATGGCGAGCCTCACACAGATAAAGTGGGACCCAGACTCTCAGCATGAAACGTCCTGCACGCGCGCCACGTAGACAAAAAGGATGATTCAGAGTGGTGACATCAGAATGTTGGCATGCGCAAGAGACACTCGCGGTCGTACTGTTCAGAGCAGTGGTTGGCATGCACAAACGACAACAGTGGTCGTACTGTTCAGAGCAGTGGTTGGCATGCATAAACGACAGCAGTGGTCGTACTGTTCAGGGCAGTGGTTCTCAGACTTTCCTGCAGGAGGGGTGGCAGCAGCAGCAAACGTGGACAGGTAAGCTGGGATTCAAAAGCCACTGCGGGAAGGCAAAGAGTGTTACAGACTCAAGAGTGTTAGAGTGAGTGCAAACTTCCTCCCTCCCTTCTTCCCTTCCTTGCGTTGAGACTCAGGCAACCTCCAGCATCAGTGCGACACGCGACGTTGCCCTTAGAGCACCTAAGAGGTTCTCTGCAAGTTCTACAGACCAGGCGCTGAAAACAGAGACAAGGCGGGGTTCAAGCCTCGGTGGGTTTTGAGCTCGCGGTATTTTACGCAAGTCCAGGTAAGGGAAGCTAGACCTCTTTTTCCATACAAGCCATAGTGTAGCTATCTCTGAAGTGAGGGCGACGTGGTCGCCATTTTTGTTTTCATCTGCGTAAAATGCTCTGTTTGTGTGCTTGGGCGACGTGGTCGCCGGTTTTATATACAGTCTTCGAAACACCCTGTTTTTGAACTAGATCGCCGGTTTTGGCGCTGTTTTGCGAACTCCTTGTGTTTGATGTTGTTTTGAGAACTGCTTGAGATTTACATGAGATATTCGAAAATATGAATCCTTTGAAATGACTATTGCTGTGATTGAAATCATTCTTTTAAGTGTGGCATGATGTCTTTGAATGCTGTGAATGTAGGATCGAGGCATAGTATTTTCAGGAAAGAAAATACCGTGTAAGATCTTGTAGTAGGTGCATTGATCGGTGATTCCTAAGGGGATATCCTGACTCTGCTGAGGTAATGGAATCACGTAGAGGAAGTTACTCAGTTGTTGAGAGTCGAAGGAGGTCTATATGATGGGCGTCTCGTGTGAAAAAGAACGAGCTCCGCCTGTCCTATGGATTAACCCTGTCATACCAGGAGAACTATTGACATTGAGATGATATATGCGCATGCTGTGTGGATTCACAGCGACCCTGTGTGGATTTCACAGTGGTGTGGTATGACAGGTGCAGATCTCTGAGTCTAATCAACGCACGAGTCAATCCGGAAGTAGTGTCAAGTGTCTTGTGTGGTGAGTCAGTGGAAAGTCTGACGTGAGAAATGAGAAACATTGATAGTTTATAGACACTTGATGCAGTATTGTGAAATGGAATGACTATGGGTGAATGTTGTGAAATGTGTGATTTTGGGCGATCAGGTGAATGATATGAGCAACTCTACGTTTTACATGGATATTTTGGAACCTGTTTTACTTTGATTTTCATGTTCATGATTTAAACTTCCTTTAAATTATATAGCTTACCCTGCGCGTTATGGTTCTGTGGCTGTTCTCTTAAAACTGTGATGATCGTGTATAACTTACACGGGAGCAGATGATCTTCCAGGAAGTAGAGCTCCTTAGTGAAGTGGTCGCCGGAAGGAGATCGGCTGTTTTTGGGTCCCCCGATGGGCGATCGGCCTCGTCCGATAGGAGATCGGTCTCTTCCGATAGGAGATCGCCTGCTTCGTTTTTTTTTACTGTATTTCGTTTATGTTCTGGAAAAAAAAATTGACCGAATTTGTATTAAACTCCCTGTGAGGAGAAACTACATTTCATATATATATATATAATATTTTGTTCATAGAATCTATTTGTTACCTTTATTTTCATTATATACATTTGTATAGTATTTTGGCGGGATGTTACAGTCTTGAACTTGTGATTCTATCTCCTTTGTTTCCTCGGGGTTGGTTCTATAAGCAGGCCTATTTGGTAGGCTTGCCCCCGGAATGAAGTCAATTTGATGTTCTATCCCCCTAAGAGGAGGAAGCCCATTGGGTCCTTCTTGTGAGAATAGATCGTCAAATTCACTCAAAAGGTTTTCTATTTGAGGAGGTAAAACCATGAGTTCATTACTTGTGGCAGTGCATGTAAGTGCTCCTTTACAAAAGATAAGGCTTGGTTGTTCAACAAGAAGCAAGTTTTCTAAAACATTTTCAAAAGGCTTTTCTTGTAGACCAACCTTGTGGGAAGGAACACTCTTCTCCCACGCCTTCCTATCCCTAAGGATTTTCTCTTTTTCTAGCACTCTTTTTTTTTTTTTTTTTCCTCATCCCTCTTTTGTTTCATTTGTATTTGGTCTTTCACCACTTGAGAATGTGGTAAAGGACTAAGTACAAACTTCTTATATTTATGGGTGAAGGAAATCTCGTTAGTGAGACCATCATGCAAGGTTTTCTTGTCAAATTGCCATGGCCTCCCTAATAAGATATGGCAAGCTTCCATAGGCACTACATCACATAAAACTTTATCTTTGTAGTTCCCTATGGAAAACTTGATTTCCACTTGCTTATCTACATGTAGTTCCCCATTTTCATTAAGCCATTGAAGTTTGTAAGGTTTTGGGTGAGGAACCACTTGTAGCTTAAGCTTTTCAACCATCCTAGCACTACAACAATTACAACTAGATCCACTATCCACAATGAGGGAACATATATTTTCTAAAACATTGCATCTTGTATGAAATATGTTCTCCCTTTGTGTTTCAATGGATGTGCTAGGGTGATTGTTGAGGGTTCTCCTAATCATAAGCAATTCTCCCTCTAATGGATCTACCCTCTCATCCTCTCCCCCTTCCTCTTTCTCACTAAGCTCATCCTCGCCACTAGTGTATTCGTCTACACCTTTAAGAAACAAAGTCCTTTGGTTTGGACATTGTGCTTGCACATGCCCCCTACCATAGCACTTAAAACATTTAACATCTCTAGCTCGGATGGGTGGGGTTGAGGTTTCTTTGGTGAAGGGTTTGGTAGGTTCTTTTGGTTTTTCCTTAGATGTACTACCCTCCCTTTTAAACTCTCTCTTGGGATAAAAGTTAGAATAGGGGCTCACCTTTTGACTTGATGTTTTGCGCAAATTTTGTTGCTCAACTTTAATGCAAAGTTGAACCAAATCATTCAAGTCTTGATAAGGTAAGAGCTCTACTCTATCTCTTATCTCAAGTGATAGGCCACTAAGGAACCTAGATATGGTGGTTTCCTCTTCCTCTCTAATAGAGGCTCTCATCATATAGAGCTCCATCTTTTGCCTATACTCTTCTACACTCATATTCTTTTGTTGGAGTCTTTGGAGCTTGTCCATCAACTCCCTATGGTAGTAAGAAGGTATATGTCGACGTCTTAGGGCTCCCCTAAGGTCATTCCAATATTCTATGGGAGGGTCCCTATGAAGACGTCGGTCTCTTTCTAAAGAGGTCCACCAATACATGGCATTTCCTTGGAAACTAAGGGTGGCTAAGGGTACTTTTCGTTCCTCACTTACCCTATGGCAAGCAAAGAGTTGCTCTACCTTCATCTCCCAATCTAGATATATTTCTACATTTTCCTTTCCATGAAAATGAGGTAGGTCTACTCTAGTTTCCCTTGGCACCTCTTGTTCCCTTTGCCTAGTTCTTCTAGGGGGTGGTTGGTAGTAGTCATTAATTCTAAGGCTTCCCTCCCCTAGAGTTGCAATGCTTTGTGATGCATGAGTATTTGTTTTTTTTGATTTTTGAGATTTTTGGGATTTCTCTTCTTGAGCTCTAGCCAACTCATTAATCTTGTTTTCATTCTCCACTTGCCTAAAAGAGATTAG
This sequence comes from Phaseolus lunatus, assembly GCA_013389735.1. Classification (NCBI taxonomy): domain Eukaryota; kingdom Viridiplantae; phylum Streptophyta; class Magnoliopsida; order Fabales; family Fabaceae; genus Phaseolus; species Phaseolus lunatus. The sequence continues at coordinate 142,322 of JAAFYQ010000162.1, read as the reverse complement.
TTGTACCGCTTGGGATACCTCTTTCAAAAGGGTTTTCAAAGATTTTACTTCACATTCTATAGACTTTGGATAATTAGAAGAAGAAGACATGGCTATACCTTTGTGTATTTAGGCGTTTTTACTTTGAGAAAGATTAGGAAGATAAAGAAGGTAGTTTTCCAGGTAAGGGAGGTGAGTCTCAAAGGACTACTTAAGTACCAAGCCTTTTCCTTGCCAAAAACTAGTCTCCAATGCCTTCACACAAAAATTTCTCTTAGTGAAACACTTAAAACACAAGAAGTTGAGAAATCAAAAAGCAATAAAACTATGTAAGCTAAAAAAAAAAAAAATGCAACAAACTAGTCGGTTTTAGCACAAAATTAAACTAAACTAATCATGCAAAACGTTTCTACCAAAACAATAGAAAACAAGTTCAAACAAGCAACAAATTACTAAGTAAAAATTTACTATGCTATTCGGCCCTAGGTGAGGCTTCTTGGACACTTTGAGCCCTTGAAGACACACTCACCGTCTAAACGTAATTAAAGAGGTAATTAACAATTGTAACATCCCGCCAAAATACTATTCATATTTATATAATGAAAATAAAAATAACAAATAGATTGAAGTGAATGAAATTGTATATAAGTAAATAAAGTTTCTCCTCCCAGGGAGTTTAATACAAATACGATCACTTTTCCATTAAAACATAAACAAATTACAATACAATAGAAAGATAGGCGATCTCCTGACAGAAGGGCGATCTCCTATTACAAGGGCGATCTCCTATCATATAGGCGATCTCCTATCAGAAAGCAGCAAAAGGGGTGATCGCCCAACGGAAATTGAAAACAGGCGATCTCCTTCCAGCGACAATTCACTAAGGAGCTCTACTTCCTGCAACATCATCTGCTCCCGTGTAAATTATACACGATCATCACAGTTTAAAGAGAAAAACAGCCAACGAGCAAAACACGCAGGGTAAGCTAGATATTTTAAAGAGAGTTTAAATAAGAACATTAAAATCAGGGTAAGCAATTTTCAAGATATTCACGTAAAGCTATAGATTTTCTCAATACCCTTCACCTGATCGTCCAGAAATCACACATTTCACAATATTCTCAAGAGTTATTCTATTTCACAAAACTGCATCAAGTGTCTGTAAATTTCAAGTTCCTCATTTCACATGTCAGACCACCACTAACCCAGCACACAAGACACTTGACACTACTTCCGGAAGACTCATGCATTGATTAGACTCAGAGATCTGCACCTGTCATACCATACCATTGTGAAATCCACACAGGGTCGCTGTGAATCCACACAGCATGCGCATATATAATCTCAATGTCAATAGTTCTCCCGGTATGACAGGGTTAATTCATAGAACAGGCCGAGCTCGTTCTGTTTCACACGACTCACCCATTCCTATGAACCTCCTTCGACTCTCCACAACTGAGTAACTTCCTCTATGGGATTCCATTATCTCAGCAGAGTCAGGATATCTCATTAGGAATCACCGATCAATGCACATCCTACACGATCTTACACGGTATTTTCTTTCCTGAAAATACTATGCCTCGATCCACATTCACATCATGCAACACATCTCATAACACTTAAAGGAAAGATTTCAATCACAGCAAAAGCTCACTCCAAGGTTCTTATTTTCGAATATCTCATTTAAATCTCATACCGTTTCAAAGCAACATCAAAAACAGGGAGTTCGTAAACAACGCCAAAACCGGCGATCTAGTTCAAAAACAGGGTATTTCGAAGTCTGCATTTAAAACCGGCGACCACGTCGCCCAAACACATAGCACAGAGCATTTTGCAAAGATGAAAACGAAAACCGGCGACCACGTCGCCCTCACTTCAGAAATAGCTAAACTATGGCTTGTATTGAAAATGAAGGCTAGCTTCCCTTACCTGGACTTGCGTAAAATACCGCGAGCTCAAAACCCACCGAGCCTGAAGGATGTCTTAGCTCTGTTTTCAGCGCCTGGTCTGTAGAACTTGCAGAGAACCTCTTAGGTGCTCTAAGGGCAACGTCGCTTGTCGCACTGATGCTGGAGGTTGCCTGAGTCTCAACGCAAGGAAGGGAAGAAGGGAGGGAGGAGGTTTGCACTCACTCTAACACTCTTGAGTCTGTAACGTTCTTTGCCTTCCCGCAGTGGCTTTTGAATCCCAACTTACCTGTCCACGCATGCTGCTGCTGCCACCCCTTCTGCAGGAAAGCCTGAGAACCACTGCCCTGAACAGTACGACCACTGTTGTCTCTGGTGCATGCCAACCACTGCTCTGAACAGTACTACCGCTGTTGTCGCTTGTGCATGCCAACCACTGCTCTGAACAGTACGACCGCGAGTGTCTCTTGCGCATGCCAACTTTCTGATGTCACTATTCTGAACCACCCTTTTTGTCTACGTGGCGCGCGTGCAGGACGTTTCATGCTGGGAGTCTGGGTCCCACTTTACTCTGTGTGAAACTCGACGTCACGCGATAACTTTCCACCGCTGACTCACCTGGCGAACGACCGATGTCTCCCTCGCCCTAGAAGACGACCGATGTCTCCCTTGCCCTGGGAGACGACCGATGTCTCCCTCGTCCTGGAAGACGACCGATGTATCCCTCGCCCTGGAAGACGACCGATGACTCTCTTGGGAGACGACCGATGTCTATCCCTGGCGACGCCCTCATGCCTCGCGCCCTGGCGATGCCCGCATGCCTCTCGCGCCCTGGCCACGTCCACATGCCTCGCGCCCTGGCGCTCATGTGTAGCAGGCGACCGGCGATCATGTACAACTAAACTACACTTTTCTTCCTTTACTCTTCTTGATCCACACGTCATCCGACCGACCTCTACCAGCTGACCCCAGATCTTGGGCGACGTCCGAGGTCCGACTACTACGAAACTTCATTTACCAGCTCTTTGTATTTTAAATAATAACATCTTCTGGAATTATTTAAATATACCACTTTCATTCCAATTCAATTTTACAGGTCCTTACAACAATAAACCAAGTTGCAAAGGAAAAGAAGACTCCCTTTGTTGATCCTCTTTTGGGTTAGTGCTCTTCCTTGTTGTCTTGAATTTTTGATCTTCTAGGTGTTTGTATTGTTTGTTTCAAGCAACCTTGTTTCGGCTTTAGCTTTGTCTCCTCCTTAAAATGATGGCTTTAATTCTCCAATTTCCAGCACCTATTCACAAGAGCTAAACCTAAACCAAGTCAAATTCCATGCACATATGCACCAAGGAGAATTAAATTCCAGCACCCAAAAGAGAGGTCAAGAAACAAAAGCAAGAAACAAATTTAATTGAATAAAAACAGTACCACCAAAAGGATTTATAATATGACAACTTAGAAAGAGAGTCAAGAAATTAAAGCAAACAATTAAAGGTACTCAATAAAAGTTGGCACACAAAAGGAATACCTAAAGAAAAGCACTAGATTAGATGACCAAATAAAAAAAAACAGCACCACTGAAAATTGTTGTGGGCCAGAAAACGTGTTTGTTCCCCGATTTATGCTGAGCTGTATTTTTAAAATTTGTCTCTGAAATTTATATGCAAGAAAAATTCAGGATCTTATCTAAACAATGGCTTTGGAATCACCTAAAACGCATGCACCATTTTTTTTTAATAATTTTTGCAAATTTGGTGTGCAGTTAGGCCAGCTGGAGCGCTCAAGGTTTGCACTCTGATTTTGTAAGATTTATCATATCTTTTCTGTTGCCTTTTTTGATCTGATTCTTTTTTTGTCCTTTTTGTAACACTTCAAACTTGCATTTTCCAGAGAATCACAAATTTCCTATGAGTGGAAATAATTTTTGAAACAAAAAACAGCCAGACAGAGAGAAACAGGGGAAATCTGGAAAACTGGAAAAAAAAAACAGCAAGATACCAAAAAATTTAACACAAAGGAAATGTAAGAAAGAAATTGTGTAAGAACTAAGACACAATTATGAACTCAAACTAAAATTAAAAAGGCAGCAAAGGATCAAAAATAACAGCAGATTAAGGCAACTTAAAGAGACCCAAAAACAAGAAACAATCAAGCCAAAGAATAGGACTACTAAGAATTGATGACAATTATGGATTCACATGACTTGACACAACATTTATAGATTCAGAAAATAAAGACTCAAAGCATAAAATGAAGCAATTATAAGAAAGCAATAAAGACTCAAATTCCTAAAAGAAAACAGCCACTCAATGTGTAAGGAATCCTATCACAATTGCACAAGAAAATGTTCAAGATCAATTGAACACATGTGCTTCGGTTGGATCTTCCATAAGCACACCAAGAACAATTTAAAATGTAAAAAACAGCAAGACAATTATGGAATTGAAATGACAAGATGAAAATAAAGAAGAACTGAAAATTTAAAAAGACAAGCTACTCATCTTGAAGAACCAAAAGCTCATGATACCAAATGATGGCATTTCCATCTATTTCTACTTTGATTCAAGAAGAACACATGAAAATGCCATCAGTTACAGCTGTTTCTTTTAAAACTCTTTGTGTGCCAAATATGCATTTATTGTGCCTCTAAATCAAATTATAAAGAAGTATATTCTTTGTTTTCCTTGAAATTCAAAGTTTTGTTGTATAGCTATCACATTAGTGTGATTACATTTGAAGTCTTCATCTTGCTTGGGTTTGTTATGTTGATTACTTACGGGTCCTTGGGTTGTGTGAGTTGGAAGTGTTTCCCAAGGATAAGTGGTTTTGTTACAATAACTGCAATAAAATATATGTGACTCTACAAAATTTAGTTTCTACATAAGCAGACATTATATTAGCTTCAAGCCAAAAACTATATTCTATTGATGAATATCTTCTTAAGATGCAAAGGCTGAGAGCTTTACATTGTCAAACACCCATATGGAAATATTTGTTGGTTGTCTAGTTGTAGATGTTAGCAGTACTGAAGAAGATGATGAAAACACCTTGTGCAGAATTATGTCCAGAAAAACAACAGGTTGATTCTGCGAAACAACTGACTGAAATTCTACAACAGGATGATCTATCTAAGATGGTGAGACCAACTTGAAGATGAACCTTTTTGAAGTGATCTATTGTTGGCTCTGCATATGGTGTGCACTCTATTGAGGTTGAACTTACTACAACAAAGCAGATAGCTTTTGTTTTTGGGAACCAAGATACAAGGTTTTATAAAGAAGTGTCAATGAAGGTCAACTTGTTATTCTTGAATCATTCATGTACCAAAACTATGTTTGTGTCATGCTCATAATGGAGATTTAGACTAATATGCTTGCAATATGGAATTGAAAATATCCAAGAAAGATGGTTTCAACTGCTATCCTACAAATGTCAAAAAGAAGTATTCATGGTTGTGTTGGCATTGCTGGAACTAATACTTTGATGAAGCAATACTTTGATGTCTTCCTTGAAGGAGGATTGCTAGATGAAAAAAAGATAGGGGGAGAAATTGTGGTCTCCGTGTTGAAATTTCTGAGGTCTATGGTATTCTAATTCTGCTGCTGTCACAGCTCTGATACATCATAGATTTCTGCTACAATTCTGGTATGGTATCACAGGTTTTATGCACTAAGACATGAACTTGGTATAGTTGATTTCAATGCTTTATCTTAATCCTTCCTTTTTGTCTATTTGATAAGAAAAATAGGGGGAGTATTAAGTCTGTGCTTTGGTTTGTAATATTTTATGCTTTAAACTATTTTAAATCACTCTGCATTAGACAGAAGGTTTTGCTACTTTGATAGGTTTAACCGGTTATATCTGCGGTTCAACTGGTTGTTCTTCTGCTGAAGCACCTATGGTTTCGTTTTTCTCTCTGTTAGCATGTGAAAAAAGTTTTGTGGTGCACTAACCTTTAGAAAAGAATATTGTGTGCTCTATCTGTGACTGCAGGTGATTAAAAATTCTAAACCATCTCTTCCAAAGAAACTAGGGATTTTTCTTCATAAAATAGGGCGAGAATGTTGGAACCAAAGCCTTTTGATGAATCAAATTTGTGAAGAATTTATGCAGAGCTTGGTTGTTGATGAAGTTAGGTTTAGATGTTTTGTTTCTGTTTTAGAATTTGTTCTATTCATCCTTAATTTAGAACCTTAGCTTGAGCAACTTGTTTTAAAAGAGAAAATGTTTTTTTTTAAAAGCTAAAGGATAAACAACCGGTTATTTTATCGTTTTAACCGATTGTTCCTCACTGGCCTGTTTGGTGGGTTTTTTAACTATACCGACCAGTCCTCGGACACCGAAAACAATGGTAAAGGGCAAACCACGTCAGCTGGGTCCCACAGCATGGGCCAAAGCCACGTGGAGTGAACCCCGCAGGCAGCTTAGATTAGAGGGTGATCAGTCATCGGTGTGTCCCTGAGAGAAGGGTGATCAGTCATCGGTGTGTCCCCTGAGAGAAGGGTGATTAGTCATCAGCATGTTCCCACAGAGAAGGGTGATTAGTCATCAGCAGCGCTTCACACAGAGAAGGATGATTAGTCATCAGAGTGACGATCACCAGAAAGGACTGATGTGTCCTTGTCACTCTACAGGGTGATCAGTCCTCGGCAACAGAGTGTGACGAGGTAACATCGGTCTTGGGTGATTTGAACAGAGTAACCAGAACAGCTAAGATTGGTTCCCAGAGTGGGCCAATGACCAGTTAAATACCCAGAGGTAGGGAGAGGCCTGAATCACGAAGAGCCTATGCGGGTAGCAGGGAGAGCACAGTTAGGTGTAGAGTCCTAAGGGGTCGAGTACTCATCAGAACTAGGGTTTCCCAGTGAAGCTACATGCATGGCACATGAACAGTGAAGGCACTCCCAGAACAGGTGGCCCCAGAGATTAGGTGCACAAGGAGGCACCCAGGTGGTCACCCTGTTAGAGTTTGCACTCCAGAGAAGGAAACCTTATGTGCTAGATTACCCTAAGGTTGGGTGATAGTGGCGCAAGGGTATTCCAGTAAACCCTGAATATGGCTAGTAGTGCAGTGAACCCTAATTAGGGCTAGCGGCGCAGTAAACCCTGGACTATATAAGGGACAGTAAAATACTTCACAAAGGTACGCAGTTTCTAGACCTAAACACAGAGAAACTCAATACACTTGGTGTTTCTTGCCCAACATTGACTTGAGCGTCGGAGTGCAAACGGCCTCTAGGGCGCCCCCTTTCTCTTTTGCAAGTGCAGATTGTTTTGCAAGTGTAAGGACCTGTAAAATTAAATTGGAATAAAAAGGGATATATTTTAAATGAATTCTAAGTATGTTTTTATTTAAAATAAAAAGGAAGGAAAGTGTAGTTTAGAAGACTATGAGATCGCCTAGTTAGTACATGATCGCCTGTCGCCTAGGTTGCACGTGATCGCCGAAAGTGCACTCAGTATGTGGTCAGGATACTGGATCAACCAGAGTGGGTTCCACAAAACCACACGTATCAAGGTGTGGGTTAAGCCTTAGATACGCTGTGCATGCAAAACTCTATGCGTGAGCATAAGAAATCGTCCTTGGTGTTGCATGCATGGGCGCACGAGGAGTAGTGCTGACCTACTCTTGGAAATGTGAAGCTACCGATGTCACCAAGTCATGTGGAGATGATACCTTGGACGTAACATAGTGGGATGAAGAACCTACAGCAAGGCGTGGCGATGTGTCGTCGGGCATCGCCGGGCGCGAAGCATGCGGGCATCGCCGGGCGCGAGGCATGCGGGCATCGCCAGGGCGCGAGGCATGCGGGCATCGCCAGGGCGCGAGGCATGCGGGCATCGCCAGGGCGCGAGGCATGCTGGCATCGCCAGGGCGCGAGGCATGCGGGCATCGCCAGGGCGCGAGGCATGCCGGCATCGCCAGGGCACGAGACTTGCGGGCATTGCCAGGGCGCGAGGCATGCGGTCATTGCCAGGGCGAGACATCGGTCGTCTCCCAGGGAGAGACATCGGTCGTCCTCCAGGATGAGGCATCGGTGGATAGTCATCGCACGAGCGGTCATCGGTGGAAGGTTATCGCGCGATGTCGAGTTCACACAGATAAGGTGGGACCCAGGCTCTCAGCATTAGACGTACTGCACGCGCGACACGTAGACAAAAAGGGTGGTTCAGAATAGTGACCTCAGAGTGTTGGCCTGCGCAGAGGCACGCGTAGTTGCACTGTTCAGGGAAGCGTACACGCAAACTTCCCTGCAGAGTGGGTGGTGGCAGCGGCTTTTGTGGACAAGTTGGTTTAAGATTCAAAAACCCACTTCTGAGAGGCAAAGGACGTTGCAATGGTTCAAGAGTGAAAGAGTGAGTTTACCTTCATTCTTCTCCTTTTCTCTCCTTCGCGCTGCGATTCAAGCATCCTCAAGCACCAGTGCGACGAGCGACGACTGCCCTTGGAGCACCTGTGAAGTTCTCTGCAAGTTCTACAACCCAGACGCTAAAACAGAGCCAAGGCATCCTTTAAGCTCGGTGGGTTTTGGAGCTCTTGGTGTTTTGCGCAAGTCCAGGTAAGGGAAGCTAGCCTTATTTCTAACGAAAACCTTATATTCGATGATTGAGACGATGGGGCGACGTGGTCGCCGGTTTTCAGCTGTTATTGCATAATCCCCTGTTTTTGGACGAGATCGCCGGTTTTGGCGTTGTTTTTCGAACTCCCATGTTTTTGGTATTGTTTGAAACTGTTTGAGATTTAAATGTGATATTCGAAAATCTGAACCTTGGCATGAGTTTTGCTGTGACTGGAATCGTTCATTAAGTGTTGTATGACGTTTTGAATGTTGTGAATGTGGGATCAAGGCATAGTATTTTCAGGAAAGAAAATACCGTGTAAGATCGTGTGTAATGTGTATTGACTAGGGGCTTGTCTAGAAGGAGATATCCTGACTCTGCTAATATAATGGAATCACATAGATGAAGTTATTCAGTCGTGGAGAGTCGAAGGAGGTTCATATGTATGGGTGAGTTGTTTGAAAGAGAACGAGCTTGACCTGTTATATGAATTAACCCTATCATACCGGGAGAGTGATGATATTGAGATTATGTATGCGCATGGCTGTGTGGATTTCACAGCGACCCTGTGTGGATTTCACAGTGGTGTGGTATGACAGGTGCAGATCTCTGAGCCTGAGTCAACGCACGAGTCTTCCGGAAGTAGAGTCATGTGTCTATATATTATGAGTCAGTGGAAAGTCTGACGTGTGAACCATGAATATTGAAAGTAGCAAATAGACACTTGACGAGTTTGTCGAATATGGGAATGTTGATGGTTGAAATTGATATGGGTTATGAATGGTGTGAAGATTTATGTTTTCTATTGATTTAAAGTTTCATATTTAAAGTTTTTAAAACATCTAGCTTACCCTTTTATCTGGTATTGTGATTGCTTTCTAAAACCTGTGATGATTGTGTATTTTTGCACGGGAGTAGACGAGGTTGCAGGTAGTAGAGCTCATCAGTGAGTGGTCGCCGGAAGGAGATCGCCTGTTTCTATTTCTGTTAGGCGATCACCCTTTTTTTTGTTGTCTGATAGGAGATCACCGTTTTGCTGTTAGGAGATCGCCTGTCTTTCTATTTTACTGTATTTTGTTTACGTTTTTGGAAAATTTGACCAATTATGTATTAAACTCCCTGTGAGGAGAAACTTCATTACATATATATAATTATGTTCACTTCAATATAGTTGTTTACCTTTATTTTTATTATATAAATACGAAAAGCATTTGGCGGGATGTTACATTAATGGTATCAGAGCAGTTCGTCCTTAGGATGACCTGAGGGCTGTGGATCCATTGTGTTTCTTCTGCTCATAAAGTTTATTTGAGTTTTAAATAACAACTATAGTGAAAGGTTTTCAAACATTTTTGTATTGAAATTTTGTGTGTGCTTTAGTGAATATATGCCCTAACTGAAAATCTTAGTATTAAGAATGAGAGGGTCTTAATAAAGTGGTGAGGGTGCACACTCATAACTGGATCGAGATGATTCTCAATCTTAATTCCAAAGGTTTGATGTTTAGCATACATTGAATTCTGGTGTGATTTACGTCATTTTATGGAGTGTTTTTGTAATTGATTGAAAGTGGTTGTTTGGATTGATGGTTGTATACCAGTAGCTGTTCTGGTGTTTTGCTTGAGGATATAAGTATTATGATTCTGTTCATGAGCTCAAATTCTTGATGACTTTGAGATGCTGACCTTTGTAAGGTCTAGATGTTACCTCCTGAATGAATTGATTTCTTATCGATCTCATTCTTGTAGTTGTAGGGAAGATAGAAACCCATAGTTTCAAAATCTGAAACGAAGAAGATGGCACGTAGACCTCCTACCCCTCCCCAACCTTCTTCAGAGATGAGCCAGATTGCCAAGGCTATTGAGATGATGGCAACTGCCATCCAACAACAGAATGCAGCGATGGCTCAGAACCATCAAGCTGCAATGCACCATTGGGAAGCTGCTCGGTCGGCTGAGACAAATTCCCACGTCGGTCAGCCTCAGGAACAGATGGGACTGACCGAGTTCATGAGGCACAACCCACCCAAGTTCAGTGGGAATGCTACCCCGGATCAAGCAGATCAGTGGGTCAGAGAGTTGGAGAAAATCATTAGGGCGACCTCCTGCCCTGAAGAGAAGAAATTGTTGTTCGCCACCTATCTGCTATCTGGAGAAGCCGAGTTCTGGTGGATGGGAGCTCAGCAGATGATGGAGGCCCGAGAAGATGTGTTGGATTGGGAGAGCTTCAGGGTGAGGTTCCTGGAGAAATACTTCCCAGACAGCGCAAGGTTTGCGAGGGAAGCTGAGTTCCTAAAGTTGGAGCAGGGGGATATGTCTGTGAACGCCTATGCTGCTCGGTTTGAGTACCTCGCCCGATTCTATACCCAGGCGACCTCCGAGGCCTGGAGGTGTAGGAAGTTCGAAGAGGGACTGAAGCATGGGCTGAAGAGGACCATAGCCCCGATGTGCATCAGGGAATTTCACGCCTTAGTAGAGAAGGCGAAGATGGTGGAGACCCTAGAAAAGGGTGATTCTCGGGTGATCAGGTCACACCCAGGGGGTTCTTCCAGTGGGAAGGCTAAGGTACAACACCCACAAAGCAAGCCCTATGCGAGACCTCCACCACATCGGGCGGGAACAACGTCATCCCAGTTTCAGCAGCAACAACCTTGGAAACCCAAGTGTTTCCATTGTGGTGGACCACACACCTCCAATGTGTGCTTCAAGAAGAATTCAGAGAAAAGGTGTTACACCTGCCAAAAGACGGGGCACGTTGCTAGAGAGTGCCCTAACAGGAATAGGGCGACTCAACCCAGTGGTTCTCAACAGTTGAGAAACGAAGGCAGCAGACCTCAGGCAATAGGGAGAGTGTTTGCCATGACAGGAGCAGAGGCGTCTCAGTCAGGTAACCTCGTGCAAGGTGTTTGTTTTATAGCTGGTAGAGGTGTAAAAGCCTTGTTTGATTCTGGAGCGACACACTCCTTTGTGTCAAGCCTGTGTGTAGCCGAGTTGGGCCTTCTAGTGAAGGAGTTACCTTTCGAACTGTTGGTCTCTACACCTGCGTCAGGACAGGTGTTGACCTCTACAGTTTGCCCCGAATGTCCAATGATAGTAGAGGGACGCAGATTCAAAGTGAACTTGATCTGCCTACCTCTTCAGGACCTGGATGTTATCCTGGGAATGGATTGGCTAGCTGCCAATCACGTTCTCATAGACTGCGGTAGTCAGAAGATAGTGTTTCCAGACCTCCAAGAGTCAGATGTGTTATCAGCTCAGCACGGGTGGTCGGAGTTGGAAAAAGGGGCGAGGTGCTTCGTGATGCTAGCTCGGTTGGAAGTGAAGAATGAAGGGGACGTAAGCAGAATACACGTGGTAAAAGATTTCACGGATGTATTTCCAGAAGAAGTACCTGGATTACCCCCTAAGAGAGAAGTGGAATTCTCTATTGATTTGGTACCTGGAGCTGGACCAGTGTCAATGGCACCTTACAGGATGGCACCAGCCGAGTTGGTAGAATTAAAGAAGCAAGTGGAAGAGTTGTTGGAGAAACAATTCATCAGACCCAGTGTATCTCCATGGGGGGCTCCAGTGCTCCTAGTTAAGAAGAAGGATGGAGGGTCTCGGCTGTGTATAGATTACATGCAGTTGAACAAGTTGACCATCAAGAACAAGTACCCCCTACCTAGAATTGACGATTTGATGGATCAAATACATGAGGCCTCGGTGTTCTCCAAGATTGATCTGAGATCGGGGTACCACCAAACTTTGGTAAAAGCTGAAGATGTTCAAAAGACAACTTTTAGGTCTCGTTATGGGCACTATGAGTATGTGGTGATGCCGTTTGGAGTAACCAATGCTCCAGCTCTGTTCATGGACTACATGAATAGGATTTTTCGCCCTTTCTTGGATAAGTTTGTGGTAGTCTTCATAGACGACATACTCATTTATTCAAGGACCGAGGCAGAACATGAAGAACATCTGAGGATAGTGTTGGAGATTCTGAGGGAGAAGCAACTCTATGCCAAGTTCTCTAAGTGTGAGTTCTGGCTGAAGGAAGTCAACTTCTTAGGACACGTGATATCTGCTCGGGGGATCTCAGTGGATCCAGCCAAGGTAGAGGCAGTGCTGCAGTGGGAACGTCCTAAGACAGTCACTGAGATAAGGAGCTTTGTGGGTTTGGCGGGCTACTATCGGAGGTTTATTGAGGACTTTTCCAAGGTAGTGGCTCCTTTAAAACAGCTGACCCGCAAGGATCAACCTTTTGCTTGGACCGACCGATGTGAGCAGAGCTTCATGGAACTAAAGGAAAGGTTGACTAGTGCTCCAGTGCTGGTGATCTCAGAGGTAGGAAGACCTTTTGATGTCTACTGTGACGCTTCACATCAGGGTTTGGGATGTGTTTTGATGCAAGAGAAAAGAGTGGTTGCATATGCTTCAAGGCAACTCAAGGTTCATGAGAGGAACTATCCTACTCATGATTTGGAGTTGGCGGCTGTGGTGTTTGCCTTGAAGATCTGGAGGCACTATTTATATGGAGCTCGGTTCCAGGTGTTCAGTGACCATAAGAGCCTGAAATACCTGTTCGATCAGAAGGAACTAAACATGAGACAAAGAAGGTGGATGGAAATTCTAAAGGACTACGATTTTCAACTCATGTATCACCCAGGGAAGGCCAATGTAGTGGCAGATGCTTTGAGTAGAAAATCAATACAAGTAGCCACCATGATGATGGAAGAGCAGAAACTGATCGAGCAGTTCAGAGACTTAAACCTTGGGGTAGAATTTCACGTAAATCACATTAGTTGTAGTAAGCTGGCTATAACTAATGACTTCTGTAAGGACCTGTAAAATTAAATTGGAATAAAAGGGTATATTTTAAATGAATTCTAAGTATGTTTTTATTTAAAATAAAAAGGAAGGAAAGTGTAGTTTAGAAGACTATGAGATCGCCGGTCGCCTACTACGCATGATCGCCAGGGCGCGAGGCATGCAGGCATCGCCAGGGCGCGAGGCATGTGGACGTTGCCAGGGCGCGAGAGGCATGCGGGCAACGCCGGGGCGCGAGGCATGCGGGCAACGCTGGGGCGCGAGAGGCATGCGGGCGTCGTCGGAGCGCGAGGCATGCAGGCATCGCTAGGGCGCGAGAGGCATGCGGGCGTCGCCAGGGATAGACATCGGTCGTCTCCCAGAGAGAGACATCGGTCGTCTTCCAGGGAGAGACATCGGTCGTTTGCCAGTATGAGACCTCAGTGGATAGTCATCGCGCGAGCGGTCATCGGTGGAAGGTTATCGCGCGATGTCGAGTTTCACACAGTTAAGGTGGGACCCAGGCTCCCAGCATGGCACGTCCTGCACGCGCGCCACGTGGACGAAAAGGGTGGTTCAGAATAGTGACATCAGAAGGTTGGCATGCGCAAGAGACACTCGCGGTCGTACTGTTCAGGGAAGTGGTTGGCATGCACAAGAAGACAACCATGGCCGTACTGTTCAGTGAAACGTACACTCTGGCTTTCTTGCAGAGGGGGTGGTGGCAGCAGCATGCGTGGACTAGTAGGCTTGGATTCAAAAACCCACTGCGAGGAGGCAAAGAATGTTATAGAGACTCGAGAGTGAAAGAGTGAGTGCATCTTCATCCCTCTCTTTTCTCTCCTTCGCGCTGCGATTCAAGCAACCTCAAGCACCAGTGCTACCAGCGACGACTGCCCTTAGAGCACCTGGGAGGTTCTCTGCAAGTTCTACAAACCAGACGCTAAAACAGAGCTAAGGCATCCTTTAAGCTCGGTGGGTTTTGGAGCTCTTGGTGTTTTGCGCAAGTCCAGGTAAGGGAAGCTAGCCTATTTCCAACGATATATTCGATGATAAAGATGATGGGGGCGACGTGGTCGCAGGTTTTTCAACTGTTATTGTACAATCCTCTGTTTTTGAACGAGATCGCCGGTTTTGGCGTCGTTTTTCGAACTCCCCTGTTTTGTGTTGTTTGAAGCTGTTTGAGATTTAAATGTGATATTCGAAAATATGAACCATGGAATGATTGTTGTTGTGATTGGAATCATTCTTTTCAGTGTTATATGATGTGTGGAATGTCGTGAATGTGGGATCAAGACATAGTATTTTCAGGAAAGGAAATACCGTGTTGAGATTTGGTTATGAAGTGTATTGATCTGTGAGTATCCTGTGAATGGGACGATCCTGACTCTGCTGATATGATGGAGTCACATAGATGAAGTCATTCAGTTGGTGAGAGTCGAGGGAGGTCCATATGTATGGGTAAGTCGTTTGAAAGATAACTGACTTGACCTGTTATATGGATTAACCCTGTCATACTGTGAGAGTGATGAAATTGAGATCGAGATTGTGTTGATGCGCATGGCTGTGGAAACATTACAGCCAATGAAGTATGACAGGTGCATGTCTCTGGATGCTAAGTTCAACGCACAAGTCTTCCGGAAGTAGTGTCAAGTGTCTTGTGTGATGAGTCAGTAGAAGTCTGACGTGAGAATTGAGGAACATTGAATTTGATAGACACTTGATGCATTATGTGATTTGAATGACTCTTGAGGAATTGTGAAATACGTGTTTACTTGATGGTCATGTGAAGAGAATGAGAAAATTGATAGTTTTACGTGGGTATCTTGAATCTGCTTTACCTTGATTTTTAAAGTTCATATCTAAACTCTCTTTTAAATATCTAGCTTACCCTGTGATTTCTGGTGTTGTGTTTGGCTTTTCTTAAACCTGTGATGATCGTGTAAAATTTACACGGGAGCAGATGATGTTGCAGGAAGTAGAGCTCCTCAGTGAGTGGTCGCCGGAAGGAGATCGCCTGTTCCTCTTTCTGTTAGGCGATCACCTTTTTTTCTGTTTGCTGATAGAAGATCGCCGTTCTCTGATAGGAGATCGCCTTTTTGTTGTTAGGAGATCGCCTGTATTCATATTTTAATGTATTTTGTTTACGTTTTTGGAAAATTGACCGAATATGTATTAAACTCCCTGTGAGGAGAAACTTCTTTATATATATAATTTTGTTCTTTTCAATATATTTGTTTACCTTTATTTCATTTTATAATTATTCCAAAGTATTTGGCGGGATGTTACATTAATGGTATCAGAGCAGTTCGTCCTTAGGATGACCTGAGGGCTGTGGATCCATTGTGTTTCTTCTGCTCATAAAATTTATTTGAGTTTTAAATAACAACTATAGTGAAAGGTTTTCAAACGTTTTTGTATTGAAATTTTGTGTGTGCTTTAGTGAATATATGCCCTAACTGAAAATCTTAGTATTAAGAATGAGAGGGTCTTGATAAAGTGGTGAGGGTGCACACTCATAACTGGATCGAGATGATTCTCAATCTTAATTCCAAAGGTTTGATGTTTAGCATACATTGAATTCTGGTGTGATTTATGTCATTTTATTGAGTGTTTTTGTAATTGATTGAAAGTGGTTGTTTGGATTGATGGTTGTATACCAGTAGCTGTTCTGGTGTTTTGCTTGAGGTTATAAGTATTATGATTCTGTTGATAAACTCAAATTCTTAATGACTTTGAGATGCTGACCTTTGTAAGATCTAGATGTTACCTCCTGAATGAATTGATTTCTTATCGATCTCATTCTTGTAGTTGTAGGGAATATAGAAACCCATAGTTTCAAAATCTGAAAAGATAGCACGTAGACCTTCTACCCCTCCCCAACCTTCTTCGGAGATGAGCCAGATTGCCAAGGCTATCGAGATGATGGCAGCTGCCATTCAACAACAGAATGCGGCGATGGCTCAGAACCATCAAGCTACAATGCACCACTGGGAAACTGCTCGGTCTGCTGAAACAAATTCCCACGTCGGTCAGCCTCAAGAACAGATGGGACTGACTGAGTTCATGAGGCACAACCCACCCAAGTTTAGTGGGAATGCTACCCCTGATCAGGCAGATCAGTGGGTCAGAGAGTTGGAGAAAATCTTTAGGGCGACCTCCTGCCCTGAAGAGAAGAAGTTGGTGTTCGCCACCTATCTGCTATCTGGAGAAGCTGAGTTCTGGTGGATGGGAGCTCAGCAGATGATGGAGGCCACGGTGGGCACCAAATGTTCTTGCCGGTTGACTTGCCTGTCGATTGACTCACGACACTCACACGCCTCCTTCCTCACGTTGATATGTGCTTGGTTCTTTCGAAGCAATCTGCACCTGCAAAAGAGAGAGGGGGCGCCCTAGAGGCCGTTTGCACTCTGACGCTCAAGTTAGTGTCAGGCAAGGAACACCAAGTGTATTGAGTTTCTCTCTGTGTGTTTAGGTCTAGAAACTGCGTACCTTTGTGAAGTATCTTACTGTCCCTTATATAGTCTAGGGTTTACTGCGCCGCTAGCCCTCATTAGGGTTCGCTGCGCTACTAGCCATATTTAGGGTTTATTGGAATACCCTTGCGCCGCTATCACCCAATCTTAGGGTAATCTAGCACATAAGGCTTCCTTCTCTGGAGTGCAAACTCTCACAGGGTGACCACCTGGATGCCTATGCAGAAGTGAGAATGCAAAGTGATGAAACAGTGAAGTGGCGCGAGGTTTTGAAGAGGTTTAACGTAGCCCTAGGGAGCGTAAACGTTATGAATCCCAAACCGTTGATATGGCCACGTGTTAGCAGATGAAAGGGGGTTGGTGAAGTGTCTTCTCAGCGTACTGTTCATGTACTTACGCGTAGAGCCACGTAGGCCGCCCAAGACAATGGCTTAGTCCCTACGCTGGAACAAGTTAACAGCTCGAGACTAGGGGGGCTTGTGTACCTATCAGTCCTCGCCTATCACTTAGTCTCTTCGCTGAAACAAGTTAACAGCTTGAGACTGGGGGTTTGTGCAAGCCTCAACTCGGCACACCCCTGCGTTTGTACTTTGCAGTTACAGACAGGGCGGTGAGTTCTGTCTTGGTACAAGAACAGCAACAGAGCCAGAAGCCCATTTATTTTGTCAGCAAGGTGCTACAGGGACCCGAGGCGAGATACCAAGCCTTAGAGAAGGCAGCATTAGCAGTGGTGTTCTCGGCCAGGAGATTACGCCACTATTTCCAAAGCTTCACAGTGGTGGTGATGACAGATCTGCCGATATGTAAGGTCTTGCAGAAGCCTAATGTGGCAGGAAGGATGGTGCGCTGGGCAGTTGAGCTGTCAGAATTTGACATCCAGTATGAACCCAGGGGCCCGATCAAAGGACAAGTCTACGCTGACTTTGTGGCAGAGATGTCTTCAACCGAAGCCCAGCAAGAGGGACCCAATTTCAAATGGGTATTGTCAGTAGATGGGTCCTCGAATCAGCAAGGCAGCGGAGCGGGGGTGATCTTAGAAGGACCCAAGGGGTTGTTAATAGAGCAGGCCCTGCGGTTCGCGTTCAAAGCCAGCAATAACCAGGCGGAGTATGAGGCTTTGATCGCTGGGATGTTATTGGCAAAGGAGATGGGAGCGCAGAGCCTTATAGCCAAGAGTGACTCGTTGTTGGTCACCGGTCAGGTGGCCGGAGAATACCAGGCCAAAGACCCTCAGATGGCCTCTTACTTGGAGTATGTCCAGAGATTGAAGAGTTCATTTGAGATATTTGAACTGGTACACGTGCCCAGGGAGCAAAATGCCAGAGCTGACTTGTTGGCCAAACTCGCCAGCTCAGGCAAGGGGGGCAGACAGAGGACAGTCATCCAGGAGACCCTGAGGGCGCCTCGTACCTATACAGCTGATAACTTGGTGGAGTCCATCAGATCAGCCAGTCAGATGGCAAGAAGAGGAGTCATCGGTCGTTGACTCAAGAAACTTTAAAAAAGCCACGAGTCAACGCATGCATGCTATTGGGGGTAGAAGCGCCACAGATCTGTCTATTACAAAATGGTGAGACATGGATGACGCCCTATAAGCGTTACATAGCGGATGGAATGCTCCCAGCAGAGCCGGAGGAGGCAAAAAAGATAAAGAAAAACTCGTCCAAGTACACGCTCATTGAAGGCGAGTTGTACAGACATGGGTTTACTCACCCCATCTTAGTCTGCGTGCATGGCGAGCAGTGTGTGAGGATAATGGCGGAGCTCCATGAAGGTATCTGCGGTAGTCATATCGGAGGCCGAGCACTGGCCTCTAGGGCCGTACGAGCAGGGTACTACTGGCCGACAATGAGGGAAGATTGCACTAAGTATGCACAGCAGTGCAAGCAGTGCCAGTTGCATGCTGACTGGCCTAAGGCACCACCAGAGGAGCTCAGGTCGATTTACAGCCCTTGGCCGTTTCATACCTGGGGAATTGACATCTTGGGGCCTTTCCCTTTGGCGATAAGGCAGATGAAGTACCTCGTGGTCGCCATAGAATATTTCACGAAGTGGATTGAAGCTGAGCCAGTAGCACAGATTACAGCACAAAAGATCCAACACTTCGTGTGGAAGAACATAGTTTGCCGTTTCGGCGTACCAAAACGCTTGGTGTCTGATAATGGCACTCAGTTTGTGAGCCAACAGTTGGGAAAGCTATGTACAGAATTGGGAATCAAGCAGGTGTTTGCATCAGTCGAGCACCCATAGACCAATGGGCAAGTCGAGTCAGCCAACCGAGTCCTCCTCAGAGGATTGAAGAGAAGGCTGGAGAAAGCAAAGGGAAGGTGGGCTAAGGAGGTTCCCAGGATAGTATGGGCTTACCATACTACTCCCCAGTCCACTACTAAGGAGACTCCCTTTAGTTTGGTGTATGGTTCAGATGCCATGATCCCTGTGGAGATCCAGGAGAGCTCGCCACGTTTCCAGAACTTTGTGGCTGAGGAATCCAATGAAGAGAGGAAGGTGAATCTTGATCTTTTGGATGAAGCCAGGGAAGAAGCTGGAATCAAGGCTGACGCGATAAAGAGGAGAGTCGAGCTCAAACACAGTTCCAAGCTGAGAGCTCGGCATTTCCAGGCGGCAGACCTTGTCATGCGGAAGGCATCTCCATACCAGATAGAGAACAAGCTATCCCCCAAGTGGACTGGTCCTTTTAGAGTGACAGAGGCCCTAGGGAATGGAGCATATAGGCTTGAGACTTCAGAAGGAGGTCCGATTCCTCGAACATGGAATGCGACTCACTTGAAGTATTATTTCAGTTAAAGCCATGTAATCTTGTACGCAACACAATACAGGGGACACTCTTTTTTCCCTTCTAAGGGTTTTTAATGAGGTCACCCAATAAAATTCAGTTAAAGATATATGTTTTTAATGTGTTTGTACAGTGATGTTAGAACCTGTCACGTGGAGTTAGAGGTCTCGTAAGTGGAGAGGTAGGTTCGTAGAGAACACCTCCACTTCGAGTGAGAACTTCCAATGTGAAAGAAGGGTTCACCCAGAGAAATCCTCCTCGCCTGTGAGCGATGTGAGGTCAGTTAGAACCTGTCACGTGGAGTTAGAGGTCTCGTAAGTGGAGAGGTAGGTTCGTAGAGAACACCTCCACTTCGAGTGAGAACTTCCAATGTGAAAGAAGGGTTCACCCAGAGAAATCCTCCTCGCCTGTGAGCGATGTGAGGTCAGTTAGAACCTGTCACGTGGAGTTAGAGGTCTCGTAAGTGGAGAGGTAGGTTCATAGAGAACACCTCCACTTCGAGTGAGAACTTCCAATGTGAAAGAAGGGTTCGCCCAGAGAAATCCTCCTCGCCTGTGAGCGATGTGAGGTCAGTTAGAACCTGTCACGTGGAGTTAGAGGTCTCGTAAGTGGAGAGGTAGGTTCGTAGAGAACACCTCCACTTCGAGTGAGAACTTCCAATGTGAAAGAAGGGTTCGCCCAGAGAAATCCTCCTCGCCTGTGAGCGATGTGAGGTCAGTTAGAACCTGTCACGTGGAGTTAGAGGTCTCGTAAGTGGAGAGGTAGGTTCGTAGAGAACACCTCCACTTCGAGTGAGAACTTCCAATGTGAAAGAAAGGTTCGCTTGGTTAAATCCTCCATCGACCATGAACGATGACAGTTCAGTCAGAACCTATGAGTGGGGTTAGAGGTCTCGTAAGGGGAATGGGGAGTTCATAAGGAACACTTTCCCCTCCAAATGAGAACGCCCAAGTTAAGGTAAAGGTTCATTAATGAAGTTAATGGAAAGACATGTTACTCGAGGTTCATTTTGCAGGTGCGTTATTTGTGATCGTGAGCCCATCAAATACAAAGCACGACGAAAAGATGAACAATGCATAAACAGTTTTATATTGCAAAGAGGATAATTACAAGATGTTCAGCTAAAATACAATTGTTTCGAGGACCTATCTGGGCACTATTTGCCCGTCGACCACCTGCAGAGTTGCGGAGTATGGTGAGAGGTCCATCTCAGGATGCACGCAGGCAACCTGAGCAAGGGCATCACCAAAGCCTTCCCCATAGGCGTCGGCGGCGTCATCAATAAGCTCAGCCTCGGTCTTCTTCAACAGTTCGATCTGTTGGGCAAGTTCCTCCTCAACCTTGCCCAGCTGAACTTCTCGATTGGTCGCCCTCTCCTCCAGCTTGGCCATTTTAGCTTGAGCCCCCTCTGCTTGCTCTTCCAGTTCAATAATCTTGTTGCGGAGGGGAAGTATCTTAGCTTCAAGCTGGAGGGCCTCCTGCCCCTTAGAGAAAAGAAGCTTCTTGGTCTCCTTCTCGGATTGACGGAGACTACCCAGTTCTTGATTGAGGGCAGTCTCTCGCGTGGTCGCTTGACGAAGTTGGAGATCCTTTTGTTCCAGCTCCCTCTTCAATTGGGCGGTCTCCTCTAGCAGCTCCGCCTCAACATTACCCTTGACCAACAAGGAGTTGGAAGCGGCCAAGAACTCCCCGAGACCATGGCTGAGGAGGTTCTCAAGAGAGTTTCTGTCCATGGCCTCCAAGGCAGCTCTGCCAGGCATTTGAGCGAGCGACCTTTGGAGCAGAGAAGGCAGCTTTGGGGCAGAAGGCATCGGACCAGAGGAAGGAGCACTCTCCCCACCCCCCTCAAGTGTTAGGATTGGCTCAGGAGGGGAGGAGGCGCTGGGAGGGTGCTCCCTAAAAGAAGAAGGGTGCCCTTCTGTGGCTGAAGAGACCTCTGCGGCTGTCTCCACCCTTTTCCTTTTGAAGACGAGGCTGGAGCAGGTGTCCTCGTCGTCAGAAACCTCCACAGGGGCTGCCCTCTTGGATTTTTCAGCGATGGGTTCCAGGGCAACACCCGCGGGTGATGACGGACCTGCAGGGGCTGAACCGCTAGCATTGCGGCGACTCAGCACATCTGCCAGCCTCTTCTTCTTATCAGCGCTGAGTACCATGCCTGCAGTGAACGATTCGAAAGTGTTAGAAAGGCAAAGTATTGAGCATGCGAACAGATAAATGCAAGATGAAGTTAGTATACCAAGGTACACGCTGAGAGTCTCAGCGTCATACTCATGCCTAATCAGCTGGGTGGAGTCAAACACCACCCCCCAGCTGGAAATGATTTGGCAGAGTTCTTGATCGGGGACTGTCAACTCCTCGAGCTTGCGTGGCTTTTTGAACTTCAACTCCCCCACCCAGTACAAGGGAAATCCATCGAGCATGGTGGGGTCGTAAGAGCTGCAGCAAACTCGGAAGAACTTTCCTTTGAAGTTCTTGTACGACTGCGAGAAGAGCGTTAGGAGGACTCTCCCGGCCACCCCATTCAGGCTCACCCAAAGCCTCTTGCCGGGGCTCTTCGCCTCGAAGAAGTAAAGGAAGACATCGACAGAGGGGGTGAACCCTAGGTTATTGCAGAGGATGGAGAACGCCCTGATAAAGGCCCAACTGTTGGGGTGCAGTTGAGCGGGCGCCACGTTTAACTCGGTGAGCAAAGCCCTTTCAAATCCTGTGAAGGGGAGACGGACTTTGACTCTTTTGAAGATGGTGGCGTAGAAGAAGAAGAAGGGCTCCCCATTGTTGCAACGATCATCGGCGCATACGGGCTCGTTTACTGGGCAGGGGCGCACAGAGACGTACGCGTCCGTTTCCCTGCCGAAGATGCGTCCTTTAATCTCATTCTCATCATCCCGGTGCTTGCGAAGATCTTCGCAGGATGTGAGTTTGGAGGTCTCTGCAAGAAGATCCTCAGAAGCCCAGGGGTAGAGGGCCTTGTAATCGACCGCTACCGTTGGAGGAGGGTTGGAAGTGGTTTTGGTTCTGGCCATCTCGAATCTAAACAAATGAGAGGCAGGAAAAGAAGAAAGGCTCAGAAGAAAACAATGGAGGACGAAGACTCAAAGGTAGAATGAACCTAGGAAAGAAGAACAAAACCCTAGAATGTATAAGCCGCACGCAGGCCCGAAACAGTTACAGCATACCATATGGATGATCAAGTTCACATTATGAGGGAGAAGAAGACATAAAAATCATACCTTTGGTTGATGAAAAGCGGAGAAGCGTGAAGGGTCTGTTGGGAAGAAGAGAGCGTGCGCTGGAAGATAAAGTATGCAGAAGTGAGAATGCAAAGTGATGAAACAGTGAAGTGGCGCGAGGTTTTGAAGAGGTTTAACGTAGCCCTAGGGAGCGTAAACGTTATGAATCCCAAACCGTTGATACGGCCACGTGTTAGCAGATGAAAGGGGGTTGGTGAAGTGTCTTCTCAGCGTACTGTTCATGTACTTACGCGCAGAGCCACGTAGGCCGCCCAAGACAATGCCTTAGTCCCTACGCTGGAACAAGTTAACAGCTCGAGACTAGGGGGGCTTGTGTACCTATCAGTCCTCGCCTATCACTTAGTCTCTTCGCTGAAACAAGTTAACAGCTTGAGACTGGGGGGCTTGTGTACTGACCAGTCCTCGGACATCAGCTGGGTCCCACAGCATGGGTCAAAGCCACGTGGAATGGACCCCACAGGGGGTATTGAACAGAGAGGGGTGACGAGTCATCAGCCTACAGAGAGGGGTGACGAGTCATCAGCCTGCAGAGAGGGGTGACGAGTCATCAGCCTACAGAGAGGGGCGACGAGTCATCAGCCTGCAGAGAGGGGTGACGAGTCATCAGCCTGCAGAGAGGGGTGACGAGTCATCAGCCTATAGAGACGGGTGAGTAGTCGCAGATTACTAGGATGGGCGGAGGCGTCATCGTCACTCAGCAGGTCGAGGAGTCCTCGGCGACAGTGTGTGGCAAGGTGACATCGGCCTTGGGTGATTTGAACAGCATAAACAGAACAGTTAAGATTGGGTCCCAGAGGGGGCCAATGACTAGTTGAATACCCAGAATTAGGGAGAGGCCTGGATCACAAAGTGCCTATGCGGGTAGCAAGGAGAGCACAGTTGGGTGTAGAGTCCTGAGGGGACGAGTACACACCAGAACTAGGGTTTTCCCAGTAAAGCTACATGCATGGCACGTGAACAGTGAAGGCACTCCCAGAACAGGTGGCCCCAGAGACTAGGTGCACAAGGAGGCATCCAGGTGGTCACCCTGTGAGAGTTTGCACTCCAGAGAAGGAAGCCTTATGTGCTAGATTACCCTAAGATTGGGTGATAGCGGCGCAAGGGTATTCCAGTAAACCCTAAATATGGCTAGTAGCGCAACGAACCCTAATGAGGGCTAGCGGCGCAGTAAACCCTAGACTATATAAGGGACAGTAAGATACTTCACAAAGGTACGCAATTTCTAGACCTAAACACACAGAGAGAAACTCAATAAAATTGGTGTGCTTGCCTTACACTGACTTGAGCGTCGGAGTGCAAACGGCCTCTAGGGCGCCCCCTCTCTCTTTTGCAGGTGCAGATTGCTTCGAAAGAACCAAGCACATATCAACGTGAGGAAGGAGGCGTGTGAGTGTCGTGAGTCAATCGACAGGCAAGTCAACCGGCAAGAACAGAATTCATTTAAAATATATCCCTTTTTATTCCAATTGAATTTTACAGGTCCTTACATTCTCCCCAATAAGAAAAATTTTCGTCCTCGAAAATTGAATTACAAGGGAAAGAGATATGGATAGGCTTCTCTCATGGGTTCTTCTAACTCCCAAGTTGAATCACCCGATTGCTCATCCCACACCACTTTCACCATGTTGATGGTCTTGCCTCTGAGCTGTTTACTTTGACGATCGTCAATCCTGACTGGTTTCGCTTCAAAGGACAAGTCATCCCTGATCTGCACGTCGTCCACCTCCAGCACATGACTAGGGTCTGCCATGTACTTCCTCAGCTGTGATACGTGAAAGACATTGTGCAGATTCGCTAAATGGGGAGGCAGGGCGATCTCATAAGCTACTGGGCCAATCCTCCTTAAGATCTGATATGGTCCCACGAACTTAGGGGACAACTTCTTTGGTCTGATCGCCCGTCCTACACCCTTGGTTGGTGTCACTCTCATGAACACATGGTCTCCAGCAGCAAACTCCAAAGGTTTTCTCCTCTGATCTGCATAGGATTTCTGCCTACTTTGAGAAGCTCTCATTCTGTCTTGTATCTGTTGGACCTTCTCGGTTGTCTGCTGAATCAACTCTGGTCCAACCAATACTGCTTCACCCTCCTGGTACCAACATAAGGGAGTTCTGCATTTCCTCCCATACAGGGCTTCATAAGGTGCTATCCCTATGCTGGCGTGATAACTGTTATTATAGGTGAACTCCACCAGCGGCAACACCTCATCCCAACCTCCCAACTGATCCAGGACACACGTCCTCAGTAGATCTTCCAAGGATTGGATCGTTCTCTTTGACTATCCATCTGTTTGAGGATGATATGCTGAGCTCATTCTCAATTTTGTTCCCAAGTAATCTTGTAAGGTTTGCCAAAACCGTGAAGTGAACCTGGGATCCCTATCCGAAACAATGCTGGAGGGCACTCCATGTAACCTCACTATTTCTTTGATGTACAACTGTGCCAACTTGGTCATAGGCATCCTCATGTTCACTGGGAGAAAGTGAGCACTCTTCGTCAACCGATCAGTGATGACCCAGATTGCATCATGGCCCTTTACCGATCTGGGTAAATGGGTGACAAAATCCATGGCAATGCTGTCCCATTTCCACTCAGGGATGTCCAATGGCTGTAACAATCCGCCAGGCCTTTGATGTTCTACCTTTGCCTTCTGACACGTCAAACAGGTAGTAACATACTGGGCGATATCTCTCTTCATGCCCGACCACCAAAATGACTCCTTCAAGTCATGGTACATCTTGTTCATGCCTGGATGTAGGCTAAGGCGACTCTTGTGACCTTCCTCTAGGATCATCTTCCTCAACTCTCCATTTGCAGGTATGCAAATCCTGCCCTCAAATCTCAAGATCCCATCATTGCCCATCACAAAGCCTTTAGCCTGGTCGGTCCCTAGTGACTCCACAGTACGCTTCAGACTAGGGTCCTCCAGCTGCTTATCCTTTATCATTCCAAGGAAGTCATTAGTTATAGCTAGCTTACTACAACTAATGTGATTTACATGAAATTCTACCCCAAGGTTTAAGTCTCTGAACTGCTCGATCAGTTTCTGCT
The DNA here is from genome assembly GCA_013389735.1 of Phaseolus lunatus. NCBI lineage: Eukaryota > Viridiplantae > Streptophyta > Magnoliopsida > Fabales > Fabaceae > Phaseolus > Phaseolus lunatus. Next base: position 116,516 of record JAAFYQ010000162.1, on the reverse strand, counting down.
CTTCCATCATCATGGTCGCTACTTGTACTGATTTTCTACTCAAGGCATCTGCCACTACATTGGCCTTCCCTGGATGATACATGAGTTGAAAATCGTAGTCTTTTAGAAACTCCATCCACCTTCTTTGTCTCATGTTTAGTTCCTTCTGATCGAACAGGTATTTCAGGCTCTTATGGTCACTGAACACCTGGAACCGAGCTCCATATAAATAGTGCCTCCAAATCTTCAAGGCAAACACCACAGCTGCCAACTCTAAATCATGCGTAGGGTAGTTCTTCTCATGAACCTTAAGTTGCCTTGAAGCATATGCAACCACCCTCTTCTCTTGAATCAAAACACATCCTAAACCCTGATGTGAAGCATCACAGTAGACCTCAAAAGGTCTTCCTACCTCTGGGATCACCAGCACCGGAGCACTAGTCAACCTTTCCTTTAGTTCCTTGAAGCTCTGCTCACATCGGTCGGTCCAAGCAAAAGGTTGATCCTTGCGGGTCAGCTGTGTTAAAGGAGCCACTACCTTGGAAAAATCTTCAATAAACCGCCGATAATAGCCAGCTAGGCCCACAAAACTCCTTATCTCAGTCACTGTCTTAGGACGTTCCCACTGAAGCACTGCCTCCACTTTGGCTGGATCCACCGAGATCCCCTGGGCAGATATCACGTGTCCTAAGAAGTTGACTTCCCTCAGCCAGAACTCACACTTAGAGAACTTGGCATAGAGTTGCTTCTCCCTCAGAATCTCCAATACTGTCCTTAGATGGTCTTCATGTTCTTCCTCGGTCCTTGAATAAATGAGTATGTCGTCTATGAAGACTACCACAAACTTATCCAAGAAAGGGCGAAAAATCCTATTCATGTAGTCCATGAACAGAGCTGGAGCATTTGTGACTCCAAACGGCATCACCACATACTCATAATGCCCATACCGAGACCTAAAAGCTGTCTTTTGAACATCTTCAGCTTTTACCAAAATTTGGTGGTACCCCGATCTCAGGTCAATCTTGGAGAACACCGAGGCCCCATGTATTTGATCCATCAAATCATCAATCCTAGGTAGGGGGTACTTGTTCTTGATGGTCAACTTGTTCAACTGCCTGTAATCTATACACAGCCGAGACCCTCCATCCTTCTTCTTAACTAGGAGCACTGGAGCCCCCCATGGAGATACACTGGGTCTGATGAATTGTTTCTCCAACAATTCTTCCACTTGCTTCTTTAATTCCACCAACTCGGCTGGTGCCATCCTGTAAGGTGCCATTGACACTGGTCCAGCTCCAGGTACCAAATCAATGGAGAATTCCACTTCTCTCTTAGGGGGTAACCCAGGTACTTCTTCTGGAAATACATCCATGAATTCTTTCACCACATGTATCCTGCTTACGTCCCCTTCATTCTTCACCTCCAACCGAGCTAGGATCATGAAGCACCTCGCCCCTTCTTCCAACACCGACCACCCTTGCTGAGCTGATATCAGCTCTGGCTCTTGAAGGTCTGGAAACGCTATCTTCTGGTTACCGCAGTCTATGAGAACGTGATTGGCAGCTAGCCAATCCATTCCCAGGATAACATCCAGGTCCTGAAGAGGTAGGCAGATCAAGTTCACTTTGAATCTGCGTCCCTCTACTATCACTGGACATTCAGGGCAAATTGTAGAGGTCAACACCTGTCCTGACGCAGGTGAAGAGACCAACAGTTCGAAAGGTAACTCCTTCACTAGAAGGCCCAACTCGGCTACACACAGGCTTGACACAAAGGAGTGTGTCGCTCCAGAATCAAACAAGGCTTTTACACCTCTACCAGCTATAAAACAAACACCTTGCACGAGGTTACCTGACTGAGACGCTTCTGCTCCTGACATGGCAAACACTCTCCCTGTTGCCTGAGGCCTGCTGCCTTCATTCCTCAACTGCTGAGAACTGCTGGGTTGAGTCGCACCATTCCTGCTTGGGCAATCTCTAGAAAGGTGCCCCATCTTTTGGCACGTGAAGCATCTGGGTTTCCAAGGTTGTTGCTGCTGAAACTGGGATGACGTTGCTCCCACCCGACGTGGTGGAGGTCTCGCATAAGGCTTGCTTTGTGGGTGCTGCACCTTAGCCTTCCCACTGGAAGAACTCCCTGGGTGTGACCTGATCACCCGAGAATCACCCTTTTCCAGGGTCTCCACCATCTTCGCCTTCTCTACCAAGGCGTGAAATTCCCTTATGCACATCGGGGCTATGGTCCTCTTCAGCCCATGCTTCAGTCCCTCTTCAAACTTCCTACACCTCCAAGCCTCAGAGGTCGCCTGGGTGTAGAATCGGGCGAGGTACTCAAACCGAGCAGCATAGGCGTTCACAGACATATCCCCCTGCTCTAACCTTAGGAACTCAGCTTCCCTCGCAAACCTTGCGCTGTCTGGGAAGTATTTCTCCAGGAACCTCACCCTGAAGCTTTCCCAGTCCAACACATCCTCTCGGGCCTCCATCATCTGCTGAGCTCCCATCCACCAGAACTCAGCTTCCCCAGATAGCAAAAAGGTGGCGAACACCAATTTCTTCTCTTCAGGGCAGGAGGTCGCCCTAAAGATTTTCTCCAACTCTCTGACCCACTGATCTGCCTGATCAGGGGTAGCATTCCCACTAAACTTGGGTGGGTTGTGCCTCATGAACTCAGTCAGTCCCATCCATTCTTGAGGCTGACCGCCGTGGGAATTTGTCTCAGCCGACCGAGCAGTTTCCCAGTGGTGCATTGTAGCTTGATGGTTCTGAGCCATCGCTGCATTCTGTTGTTGGATGGCAGTTGCCATCATCTCGATAGCCTTGGCAATCTGGCTCATCTCCGAAGAAGATTGGGGAGGGGTAGAAGGTCTACGTGCCATCTCTCTTCGTTTCAGATTTGAAACTACAGATTTCTATATTCCCTACAACTACAAGAATGAGATCGATAAGAAATCAATTCATTCAGGAGGTAACATCTTGACCTCACAAAGGTCAGCATCTCAAAGTCATCAAGAATTTGAGCTCATCAACCGAATCATAGTGCTTATAAACTTAAGCAAAACACCAGAACAGCTACTGGTATACAACCATCAATCCAAACAACCACTTTCAATCAATACGAAAACACTCAATAAAATGAAATAATCACACCAGAATTCAATGTATGCTAAACATCAAACCTTGGGAATTAAGATTGAGAATCATCTCGATCCAGTTATGAGTGTGCACCCTCACTACTTTATCAAGACCTTCTCATTCTTAATACTAAGATTTTCAGTTAGAGCATATATTCACCAAAGCACACACAAAATTTCAATACAAAAACGTTTGAAAACCTTTCACTATAGTTTTTATTTTAAACTCAAATAAATTTCCTGAGCAGAAGAAACACAATGGATCCACAGCCCTCAGGTCATCCTAAGGACGAACTGCTCTGATACCATTAATGTAACATCCCGCCAAAATACTATTCATGTTTATATAATGAAAATAAAGGTAACAAATAGATTGAAGTGAACAAAATATTATATATATGAAATGTAGTTTCTCCTCACAGGGAGTTTAATACAAATTCGGTCAAATTTTCCAGAAACATAAACAAAATACAGTAAAAAAAAACAAAGCAGGCGATCTCCTATCGGAAGAGGCCGATCTCCTATCAGAAGATAGCAAAAGGGGGATCGCCTAACAGAAGTAGAAACAGGCGATCTCCTTCCGGCGACCACTCACTGAGGAGCTCTGCTTCCTGCAACATCATCTGCTCCCGTGTAAATTATACACGATCATCACAGGTTTAAGAAAGAGCCAAACGCAACACCAAAGAAACACCACAGGGTAAGCTAGACATTTGAAAAAGAGTTTAGATATGAACTTTAAAATCAAGATAAAACAAATTCAAGATACCCACGTAAACCATCAACTAAACACATATTGCACGATTCCTCAAAGGTCATTAAAATCACAACATTTATCAAGTGTCTAACAATTTCAATGTTCCTCATTTCTCACGTTAGACTTCCACTGACTCATCACACAAGACACTTGACACTACTTCCGGAAGACTCGTGCGTTGAACTTAGCATCCAGAGACATGCACCTGTCATACTTCATTGGCTGTAATGTTCCCACAGCCATGCGCATCAACACAATCTCGATCTCAATTTCATCACTCTCACAGTATGACAGGGTTAATCCATATAACAGGTCAAGTCAGTTATCTTTCAAACGACTTACCCATCCATATGGACCTCCCTCGACTCTCACCAACTGAATGACTTCATCTATGTGACTCCATCATATCAGCAGAGTCAGGATCGTCCCATTCACAGGATACTCACAGATCAATACACTTCATAACCAAATCTCAACACGGTATTTCCTTTCCTGAAAATACTATGTCTTGATCCCACATTCACGACATTCCACACATCATACCACTCAAATGAATGATTCAAATCACAGCAACAATCATTTCAAGGGTTCAGATTTCGAGTATCACATGCATTCCACCTTTAAATCTCAAACAGCTTCTAACAACACAAAAACAGGGGAGTTCGAAATTTGTATTTAAAATCGGCGACCACGTCGCCCAACCACATAGAACAGAGCATTGCGAAAAGAAACATGAAACCGGCGACCACGTCGCCCTCACTTCAGCAACAGCTAATCTATGGCTTGTATAGAAAATGAAGGCTAGCTTCCCTTACCTGGACTTGCGCAAAACACCAAGAGCTCCAAAATCCACCAAGCTTAAAGGATGCCTTAGCTCTGTTTTCAGCGCCTGGTTTGTAGAACTTGCAGAGAAACTCCCAGGTGCTCTAAGGGCAAACGTCGCTCGTCGCACTGATGCTTGAGGTTGCCTGAGTCGCAACGCAAAGGAGAGAAAAAGGGAGGGAGGGAGTTGCACTCACTCTTTCACTCTTGAGTCACTGTAACGCTCTTTGCCTTCCCGCAGTGGCTTTTGAATCCAAGCCTACCTGTCCACGTATGCTGCTGCTGCCACCCCTTCTGCAGGAAAGCCTGAGTGTACGTTTTCACTGAACAGTACGACCACTGTTGTCTCTGGTGCATGCCAACCACTGCCCTGAACAGTACGACCACTGTTGTCTCTGGTGCATGCCAACCACTACCCTAAACAGTACGACCGCGAGTGTCTCCTGCGCATGCTAACATTCTGATGTCACCACTCTGAACCACCCTTTTTGTCTACGTGGCGCGCGTGCAGGACGTTTCATGCTGGGAGTCTGGGTCCCACTTTATCTGTGTGAAGCTCGCCATCGCGTGATAACCTTCCACCGATGACCGCTCGCGCGATGACTATCCACTGAGGTCTCATACTGGCAAACGACCGATGTCTCTCCCTAGAAGACGACCGATGTCTATCCCTGGCAACGCCCGCATGCCTTTCGCGACCCGGCGATGCCTCATGCCTCGCGCCCCGACGACGCCCGCATGCCTCTCGCGCCCCAGCGTTGCCCGCATGCCTCGCGCCCCGACGACGCTCGCATGCCTCTCGCGCCCCGGCGTTGCCCGCATGCCTCGCGCGCCCTGGTGACGTCCACATGCCTCGCGCGCCCTGGCGACGTCCACATGCCTCGCGCGCCCTGGCAACGTCCTCGCACCCTGGCGATCATGTGTAGTAGACGACCGGCGATTAAGTACTAACTAGGCGACCTCATAGTCTTCTAAGCTACACTTTCCTTCCTTTTTATTTTAAATAAAAACATACTTAGAATTCATTTAAAATATATCCCTTTTTATTCCAATTGAATTTTACAGGTCCTTACACTAGTGCTCCAGTGCTGGTGATCCCAGAGGTAGGAAGACCTTTCGATGTCTACTGTGATGCTTCACATCAGGGTTTGGGATATGTCTTGATGCAGGAAAAAAGAGTGGTTGCATATGCTTCAAGACAACTCAAGGTTCATGAAAGGAACTACCCTACGCATGATTTGGAGTTGGCGGCTGTGGTGTTTGCCTTGAAGATTTGGAGGCACTATTTATATGGAGCTCGGTTCCAGGTGTTCAGTGACCATAAGAGCCTGAAATACCTGTTCGATCAGAAGGAACTAAACATGAGGCAAAGAAGGTGGATGGAGTTTTTAAAGGACTGCGATTTTCAACTCATGTATCATCCAGGGAAGGCCAATGTAGTGGCAGATGCCTTGAGTAGAAAATCAATACAAGTAGCCACCATGATGATGGAAGAGCAGAAACTGATCGAGTAGTTCAGAGACTTAAACCTTGGGGTAGAGTTTCATGTGAATCACATTAGTTGTAGTAAGCTGGCTATAACTAATGACTTCCTTGGAATGATAAAGGATAAGCAGTTGGAAGACCCTAGTCTGAAGCGTACTGTGGAGTCACTAGGGACCGACCAGGCTAGAGACTTTGTGATGGGCGATGATGGGATCTTGAGATTTAATGGCAGAATTTGCATACCTGCAAATGAGGAGTTGAAGAAGATGATCCTAGAGGAAGGTCACAAGAGTCGCCTTAGCCTACATCCAGGCATGAACAAGATGTACCATGACTTGAAGGAGTCATTTTGGTGGTTGGGCATGAAGAAAGACATCGCCCAGTATGTTACAACCTGCTTAACATGTCAGAAGGCGAAGATAGAACATCAAAGACCTGGCGGGTTGTTACAGCCATTGGATATCCCTGAGTGGAAATGGGACAGCATCGCCATGGATTTTGTCACCCATTTACCCAGATCAGTAAGGGGTCATGATGCAATCTGGGTCATCACTGATCGGCTGACGAAGAGTGCCCACTTTCTCCCAGTGAATATGAGGATGCCCATGGCCAAGTTGGCACAGCTGTACATCAAAGAAATAGTGAGGTTGCATGGAGTGCCTTCTAGCATTGTTTCGGATAGAGATCCCAGGTTCACTTCACGGTTTTGGAAGACTTTACAAGATTGCCTGGGAACTAAGTTGAGGATGAGCTCTGCATATCATCCCCAAACAGATGGACAGTCAGAGAGAACGATCCAGTCCTTGGAAGATCTGCTGAGGACGTGTGTCTTGGATCAATTGGGAAGTTGGGATGAGGTGTTGCCGCTGGTGGAGTTTACCTATAATAGCAGTTATCACGCTAGCATTGGGATAGCGCCATACGAAGCCTTGTATGGAAGGAAATGCAGAACTCCATTGTGCTGGTACCAGGAGGGCGAAACAGTATTGGTTGGACCAAAGTTGATTCAGCAGACGACCGAGAAGGTGAAACAAAAACAAGGCAGAATGAGAGCTTCTCAAAGTAGGCAGAAATCCTATGCAGATAAGAGGAGAAAGCCTTTGGAGTTTGCTGCTGGAGACCATGTATTCATGAGAGTGACACCAACCAAGGGTGTAGGACGGGCGATCAGATCGAAGAAGTTGTCCCCTATGTTCGTGGGACCATATCAGATCTTAAGGAGGATTGGTCCAGTGGCTTATGAGATCACCCTACCTCCCCATTTAGCGAATCTGCACAACGTCTTTCACGTATCACAACTGAGAAAGTACATGGCAGACCCTAGTCATGTGCTGGAAGTGGACGATGTGCAGATCAGGGATAACTTGTCCTTTGAAGCGAAACCAGTCAGGATTGATGATCGGCAAAGTAAACAGCTCAGAGGCAAGACCATCAACATGGTGAAAGTGGTGTGGGATGAGAGATCGGGTGATTCAACTTGGGAGTTAGAAGAACCCATGAGGGAAGCCTATCCATACCTCTTTTCCTTGTAATTCAATTTTCGGGGACGAAAATTTTTTCTTGTTGGGGAGAATGTAAGGACCTGTAAAATTAAATTGGAATAAAAGGGTATATTTTAAATGAATTCTAAGTATGTTTTTATTTAAAATAAAAAGGAAGGAAAGTGTAGTTTAGAAGACTATGAGATCGCCGGTCGCCTACTACGCATGATCGCCAGGGCGCGAGGCATGCAGGCATCGCCAGGGCGCGAGGCATGTGGACGTTGCCAGGGCGCGAGAGGCATGCGGGCATCGCCAGGGCGCGAGGCATGTGGACGTTGCCAGGGCGCGAGAGGCATGCGGGCAACGCCGGGGCGCGAGGCATGCGGGCAACGCTGGGGCGCAAGAGGCATGTGGGCGTCCTCGGGGCGAGAGGCATGCAGGCACCGCCAGGGCGCGAGAGGCATGCGGGCGTCGCCAGGGATAGACATCGGTTGTCTCCCAGAGAGAGACATCGGTCGTCTTCCAGGGAGAGACATCGGTCGTTTGCCAGTATGAGACCTCAGTGGATAGTCATCGTGCGAGCGGTCATCGGTGGAAGGTTATCAGGCAATGTCGAGTTTCACACAGTTAAGGTGGGACCCAGACTCCCAGCATGGCACATCCTGCACGCGCGCCACGTGGACAAAAAGGGTGGTTCAGAATAGTGACATCAGAAGGTTGGCATGCGCAAGAGACACTCGCGGTCGTACTGTTCAGGGAAGTGGTTGGCATGCACAAGAAGACAACCATGGCCGTACTATTCAGTGAAACGTACACTCTGGCTTTCTTGCAGAGGGGGTGGTGGCAGCAGCATGCGTGGACTAGTAGGCTTGGATTCAAAAACCCACTGCGAGGAGGCAAAGAATGTTACAGTGACTCGAGAGTGAAAGAGTGAGTGCATCTTCATCCCTTTCTTTTCTCTCCTTCGCGCTGTGATTCAAGCAACCTCAAGCACCAGTGCTACCAGCGACGACTGCCCTTAGAGCACCTGGGAGGTTCTCTGCAAGTTCTACAAACCAGACACTAAAACAGAGCTAAGGCATCCTTTAAGCTCGGTGGGTTTTGGAGCTCTTGGTGTTTTGCGCAAGTCCAGGTAAGGGAAGCTAGCCTATTTCCAACGAAAATCCTTATATTCGATGATTAAGATGATGGGGGCGACGTGGTCGCCGGTTTTTCAACTGTTATTGTACAATCCTCTGTTTTTGAACGAGATCGCCGGTTTTGGCGTCGTTTTTCGAACTCCCCTGTTTTGTGTTGTTTGAAGCTGTTTGAGATTTAAATGTGATATTCGAAAATATGAACCATGGAATGATTGTTGTTGTGATTGGAATCATTCATTTCAGTGTTATATGATGTGTGGAATGTCGTGAATGTGGGATCAAGACATAGTATTTTCAGGAAAGGAAATACCGTGTTGAGATTTGGTTATGAAGTGTATTGATCTGTGAGTATCCTATGAATGGGACGATCCTGACTCTGCTGATATGATGGAGTCACATAGATGAAGTCATTCAGTTGGTGAGAGTCGAGGGAGGTCCATATGTATGGGTAAGTCGTTTGAAAGATAACTGACTTGACCTGTTATATGGATTAACCCTGTCATACTGTGAGAGTGATGAAATTGAGATCGAGATTGTGTTGATGCACATGGCTGTGGAAACATTACAACCAATGAAGTATGACAGGTGCATGTCTCTGGATGCTAAGTTCAACGCACGAGTCTTCCGGAAGTAGTGTCAAGTGTATGTGTGATGAGTCAGTAGAAGTCTGACGTGAGAATTGAGGAACATTGAATTTGATAGACACTTGATGCATTATGTGATTTGAATGACTCTTGAGGAATTGTGAAATACGTGTTTACTTGATGGTCATGTGAAGAGAATGAGAAAATTGATAGTTTTACGTGGGTATCTTGAATCTGCTTTACCTTGATTTTTAAAGTTCATATCTAAACTCTCTTTTAAATATCTAGCTTACCCTGTGATTTCTGGTGTTGTGTTTGGCTTTTCTTAAACTTGTGATGATCGTGTAAAATTTACACGGGAGCAGATGATGTTGCAGGAAGTAGAGCTCCTCAGTGAGTGGTCGCCGGAAGGAGATCGCCTGTTCCTCTTTCTGTTAGGCGATCACCTTTTTTTCTGTTTGCTGATAGGAGATCGCCGTTCTCTGATAGGAGATCGCCTTTTTGTTGTTAGGAGATCGCCTGTATTCATATTTTAATGTATTTTGTTTACGTTTTTGGAAAATTGACCGAATATGTATTAAACTCCCTGTGAGGAGAAACTTCTTTATATATATATAATTTTGTTCTTTTCAATATATTTGTTTACCTTTATTTCATTTTATAATTATTCCAAAGTATTTGGCGGGATGTTACAACTTCCTTGGAATGATAAAGGACAAGCAGTTGGAGGACCCTAGTCTGAAGCGTACTGTGGAGTCACTAGGGACCGACCAGGCTAGAGACTTTGTGATGGGCGATGATGGGATCTTGAGATTTAATGGCAGAATTTGCATACCTGCAAATGAAGAGTTGAAGAAGATGATCCTAGAGGAAGGTCACAAGAGTCTCCTTAGCCTACATCCAGGCATGAACAAGATGTACCATGACTTGAAGGAGTCATTTTGGTGGTCGGGCATGAAGAGAGACATCGCCCAGTATGTTACTACCTGCTTGACGTGTCAGAAGGCAAAGGTAGAGCATCAAAGACCTGGCGGGTTGTTACAGCAACTGAATATCCCTGAGTGGAAATGGGACAACATCGCCATGGATTTTGTTACCCATTTACCCAGATCGGTAAAGGGTCATGATGCAATATGGGTCATAGTAGATCGGCTGACGAAGAGTGCCTACTTTCTTCCAGTGAATTTGAAAATGCCCATGGCCAAATTGGCATAGCTGTACATCAGAGAAATTGTGAGGTTGCATGGAGTGCCTTCCAGCATTGTTTCGGATAGAGATCCCAGGTTCACTTCACGGTTTTGGCAGACCTTACAAGATTGTTTGGGAACTAAGTTGAGGATGAGCTCGGCATATCATCCCCAAACAGATGGACAGTCAGAGAGAACGATCCAGTCCTTGGAAGATCTGCTGAGGACGTGTGTCTTGGATCAATTGGGAAGTTGGGATGAGGTGTTGCCGCTAGTGGAATTTACCTATAATAACAGTTATCACGCCAGCATAGGGATAGCGCCATACGAAGCCTTGTATGGAAGGAAATGCAGAACTCCATTGTGCTGGTACCAGGAGGGCGAAACAGTATTGGTTGGACCAGAGTTGATTCAGCAGACGACCGAGAAGGTGAAACAAATCCAAGGCAGAATGAGAGCTTCTCAAAGTAGGCAGAAATCCTATGCAGATCAGAGGAGAAAACCTTTGGAGTTTGCTGCTGGAGACCATGTGTTCATGAGAGTGACACCAACCAAGGGTGTAGGACGGGCGATCAGATCAAAGAAGTTGTCCCCTAAGTTCGTGGGACCATATCAGATCTTAAGGAGGATTGGTCCAGTGGCTTATGAGATCGCCCTACCTCCCCATTTAGCAAATCTGCACAATGTCTTTCACGTATCACAGCTGAGGAAGTACATGGCAGACCCTAGTCATGTGCTGGAAGTGGACGATGTGCAGATCAGGGATGACTTGTCCTTTGAAGCGAAACTAGTCAGGATTGACGATCGGCAAAGTAAACAGCTCAGAGGCAAGACCATCAGCATGGTGAAAGTGGTGTGGGATGAGAGATCGGGTGATTCAACTTGGGAGTTAGAAGAACCCATGAGAGAAGCCTATCCATACCTCTTTTCCTTGTAATTCAATTTTCGAGGACGAAAATTTTTCTTGTTGGGGAGAATGTAAGGACCTGTAAAATTAAATTGGAATAAAAAGGGATATATTTTAAATGAATTCTAAGTATGTTTTTATTTAAAATAAAAAGGAAGTAAAGTGTAGTTTAGAAGACTATGAGATCGCCTAGTTAGTACATGATCGCCTGTCGCCTAGGTTGCACGTGATCGCCGAAAGTGCACTCAGTCTGTGGTCAGGATACTGGATCAACCAGAGTGGGTTCCACAAAACCACACGTATCAAGGTGTGGGTTAAGCCTTAGATACGCTGTGCATGCAAAACTCTATGCGTGAGCATAAGAAATCGTCCTTGGTGTTGCATGCATGGGCGCACGAGGAGTAGGGCTGACCTACTCTTGGAAATGTGAAGCTACCGATGTCACCAAGTCATGTGGAGATGATACCTTGGACGTAACATAGTGGGATGAAGAACCTACAGCAAGGCGTGGCGATGTGTCGTCCTCCAGGATGAGGCATCGGTGGATAGTCATCGCGCGAGCGGTCATCGGTGGAAGGTTATCGCGCGATGTCGAGTTCACACAGATAAGGTGGGACCCAGGCTCTCAGCATCAGACGTACTGCACGCGCGACACGTAGACAAAAAGGGTGGTTCAGAATAGTGACCTCAGAGTGTTGGCCTGCGCAGAGGCAAGCGTAGTCGCACTGTTCAGGGAAGCGTACACGCAAACTTCCCTGCAGAGTGGGTGGTGGCTGCGGCTTTTGTGGACAAGTTGGTTTAAGATTCAAAAATCCACTTCTGAGAGGCAAAGGACGTTGCAGTGGTTCAAGAGTGAAAGAGTGAGTTTACCTTCATTCTTCTCCTTTTCTCTCCTTCGCGCTGCGATTCAAGCATCCTCAAGCACCAGTGGGACGAGCGACGACTGCCCTTGGAGCACCTGTGAAGTTCTCTGCAAGTTCTACAACCCAGACGCTAAAACAGAGCCAAGGCATCCTTTAAGCTCGGTGGGTTTTGGAGCTCTTGGTGTTTTGTGCAAGTCCAGGTAAGGGAAGCTAGCCTTATTTCTAACGAAAACCTTATATTCGATGATTGAGATGATGGGGCGACGTGGTCGCCGGTTTTCAGCTGTTATTGCATAATCCCCTGTTTTTGGACGAGATCACCGGTTTTGGCGTTGTTTTTCGAACTCCCCTGTTTTTGGTATTGTTTGAAACTGTTTGAGATTTAAATGTGATATTCGAAAAGCTGAACCTTGGCATGAGTTTTGCTGTGACTGGAATCATTCATTAAGTGTTGTATGACGTGTTGAATGTTGTGAATGTGGGATCAAGGCATAGTATTTTCAGGAAAGAAAATACCGTGTAAGATCGTGTGTAATGTGTATTGACTAGGGGCTTGTCTAGAAGGAGATATCCTGACTCTGCTGATATAATGGAATCACATAGATGAAGTTATTCAGTCGTGGAGAGTCGAAGGAGGTTCATATGTATGGGTGAGTTGTTTGAATGAGAACGAGCTTGACCTGTTATATGAATTAACCCTGTCATACCGGGAGAGTGATGATATTGAGATTATGTATGCGCATGGCTGTGTGGATTTCACAGCGACCCTTTGTGGATTTCACAGTGGTGTGGTATGACAGGTGCAGATCTCTGAGCCTGAGTCAACGCACGAGTCTTCCGGAAGTAGAGTCATGTGTCTATATATTATGAGTCAGTGGAAAGTCTGACGTGTGAACCATGAATATTGAAAGTAGCAAATAGACACTTGACGAGTTTGTGGAATATGGGAATGTTGATGGTTGAAATTGATATGGGTTATGAATGGTGTGAAGATTTATGTTTTCTATTGATTTAAAGTTTCATATTTAAAGTTTTTAAAACATCTAGCTTACCCTTTTATCTGGTATTGTGATTGCTTTCTAAAACCTGTGATGATCGTGTATTTTTGCACGGGAGCAGACGAGGTTGCAGGTAGTAGAGCTCATCAGTGAGTGGTCGTCGGAAGGAGATCGCCTGTTTCTATTTCTGTTAGGCGATCACCCTTTTTTTTGTTGTCTGATAGGAGATCGCCGTTTTGCTGTTAGGAGATCGCCTGTCTTTCTATTTTACTGTATTTTGTTTACGTTTTTGGAAAATTTGACCGATTATGTATTAAACTTCCTGTGAGGAGAAACTTCATTACATATATATAATTATGTTCACTTTAATATAGTTGTTTACCTTTATTTTTATTATATAAATACGAAAAGCATTTGGCGGGATGTTACAGCAAGAATCAAGCACATATCAACGTGAGGAAGGAGGCGTGTGAGTGTTGTGGAGGCAACTGACAGGCGAGTCAACCGGCAAGAACATTAACTGTTTTATAACAACTTTAACCGAATGAACCGGTTATTTCAAAACTTCAATCAGTTGAATTTTGAAAATCTATTTTGCCAACAACAACTGGATTTTCTAACAGATTCAAACGGGCATTTTGTGAGGTTTATAAATACAGACTCTCTTATCTTTTGAAATATACAGAAAAAGCGAAATACATTTTGAGATGCAGAAAGAGTTTGCAAAAGAGAGTTTTACAAAGATCTGAAAAAGTTTTGGGAAATTAGTTTTGATAAGATTTTTTCCTGACGTTTAAAGACTGCTCAAATAGCTGATGTTCTGATCAATACACGAATTCAGAAACTGCTAAGCGAGGTGTTTTCTATTCCTTTCTTTGTTCTTGATATTGTATTCTTTCAATTCTTGTAAGTGTATGAAATCCTTTAAAATCAGAGGGTGTTATGGTTTAAAGGTGTATGGTGTGTTGAAGAGAGTGTGTGTGATCTTACGTTAAAAGATCCTTTCTTGTTTTTGTTGTGTGTATGTAAACTGTTGTGTTTTACACAGTGGATCTCAAAAGGTTTTTCTGAAGAACTGGATGTAGCTCAAGGGTTGAGTGAACCAGATATAATTGCTTTGTGTGATTCTCTCTCTCTCTGCCTTGGTTTATCTATTTAATGTTTATGTATCTGATATAAACAACCGGTTATATTATGCTTGCTATCGGTTATAATTCTGATATATAACATTGCTGTTAACTCTATAATAATATCAATCGGTTATATCGTAATATCAATCGATTAATATTCTGCTGCATATTTTTGAAAGCTTGATTTCTTTTAGCTTCTCTGATCTTTGTCTTTGTGAATTGATAAAGGGATTCATTCTTAATTAAACATTTGCGAAAAGCTTTCAAAAACAACTCACCCCCCATCTTGTTTTAGCCATTAATTCTAACACTATAAGCTGGACGATTTGGTAAGGAAGCCCCAGGTATAAAATCAATTTGGTGTTCAATGCCTCTTAGAGGTGGTAAGCCTTTAGGAGGGTCTTGAAACACATCTTGGAATTCATTAACCAAATTATCCAAGCATGTTGGACTAACCTTAGTTGTATCACATTCAAGAGACCTAGGCATAGCTAAAAAAATAGGCTTTTGAGAAACTATTACCTTGTAGACCTCTTGGCTAGAAATAAGAAGGCTTCTTTTAGAAACTTTCTTTTCATTTCCATTCTCTCTATTTTTTTTCATTTTAACTTGGTCCTCATGGACTTCTTTTGGAGAGAGACTTTAATATGACCTTGTGCGCATGGAAGTCAAAAGAAAGTTTTTTGGTAAAGCCATCATGAAAAACTTTTCTATCATATTGCCATGACCTACCCAAAAGAACATGTGTTGCTTCCATTGGTACAACATCACACAAGACCTCATCTTTATATTTACCAATAGAAAATGCAATGAGGACTTGTTTGTTAACAATGATTTCTCCTACTTCACTTAACCATTGCAATTTATAGGGCTTTGCATCAAAAATAGTAGACAATCCAAGCTTATCTGTAAGGATCTAGAAATTTACACATCGGTCGTCTGCCATGATGAGGGACACATTGGTCGTTTGCCAGGATGAGACATCAGTCGTCTGCCAGGGTGAGACATCGGTCGTCTTCCAGGGTGAGACATCGGTCGTCTTCCAGGGTGAGACATCGGTCATCTTCTAGGGTGAGACATCGGTGGATAGTCATCGCGAGATCAGTCATCGGTTCCTTCTCATCGGGGGGTCCTGTTATACGCAGATAAGCTGGGACCCAGGCTTCTAGCGAAGGCGTTCTGCAGGCGCGACACGTAGACAGTAAGGACGCCCAGAGTCGTTGGCGTCAGAGTTTTGGTAGGGTAGGTAACCCAGAGTTGGTGTGCGCAGAGACCCACGTGGCCATCCTGTTCGAGGAAACGTGCACGCAAGCTTTCCCGCAGAGTGGGTGATGCCAGTGAAGGCTACAGACCCGTTCGACCATAATAGCTGAGGGAATAAGCTCATTTTGTTCCCTTTCTCCTTTCTCCTCCTTCTCTCAACGTCACGGACGCCTCCCTCACCAGTTTGACGACGGCGACTACCACTGGACTGTGGCGTTTTTCTCTGCAACTTTTCCGATCAGGACGCTAAACACAGAGTAAGTCATTTTACTCTGTTTTTCGAGTCAATTCTGAACTTGAGAGGGTTGCCTCTGCATAGGCGTTGCATGCGACTCTCTTAGCTTCAGAAATCGTCTCTGTTAACGTAGAAAATGAGTAGTATAGTCAGTTTTGTGATTAAGGCTCCATGGTGCAGGTTAGGACATCTTTAAGTTTCGGTGGGTTTGGAGCTCTTAGTGAGTTTTTACGCAAGTCCAGGTAAGGGAAGCTAGTTTTTTTTTCAATAAAAACCTTAGGCTAGCAGATTCTGAAGTTGGGGTGACGTGGTCACCAGTTTTAAATTCTATTTCTCAATCCCCTGTTTTGTGTAAATCTGTATTGGTTTGAGATTGAAATGTGAAATGTATATGATTTTCGAAATTCTCAACTTTGGTATGATTTGATTGAGATATGTTTGAATTGGTCATTGATGTGTCGTATGAGATGCTGGATGCTGTGAAAATGTGGTCAAGACATAGTATTTTCAGGAAAGGAAATACCGTGTTGAGATTGTTATGAGGGTGTATTGATCTGTGAGTATCCTGTGAATGAGACGATCCTGACTCTACTGAGATAATGGAATCACATAGATGAAATTATTCAGTTGGTGAGAGTCGAAGGATGTTCATATGTATGGGTAAGTCGTTTGAAAGATAACTGACTTGACCTGTTATATGGATTAACCCTGTCATACTAGGAGAGTGATGATATTGAGATTATTTATGTGCATAGCTGTGTGGATTCACAGCGACCCTGTGTGGATTCACAGTGGTGTAGTATGACAGGTGCAGGTCTCTGAATGCTAAGTTCAACGCACGAGTCTTCCAGAAGTAGAGTCAAGTGTCTACGTGTTATGAGTCAGTAGAAGTCTGACATGAGAAAGAGGAATATTGAAATTATTGGTAGACACTTGATGATTATGTGAAATGATAGACACGTGATGAAGTTATGAAATTGTGAATATTGCTGATTACGTGGATGTAAAATTGTGAAGTGTGTAAAATGAAAAATGATGGTTTATGATGATATCAAGTTTCATATTTAAAGTTTTTAAAATAGTTAGCTTACCCCTTGTTTTGTTTTGTGGTTGTTTTCTTTAAAACTGTGATGATCGTGTATAATTTACACGGGAGCAGATGATGTTGCAGATAGTAGAGCTCCTCAGTGAGCATTTTGGAGGAAGGGATCGTCTGTCTTGAATGCTGTATTTTGTTTTATTTTGAAAACTCCTGATGGAGATGTATTAAAATTCCCTAGAAAAGGGATGTTATTTTGAGATACAATGTATGGAATGGATGAATTATATTATATATACCTATGTTAATTTTTGATATTATTGTTTTACCTTTATTTTATTATATAAAAAATGAATAAGATATTGAGGGGCGTTACATTATCTACCACTCTTGTGCTAGCCACATTAGCGCAACTACCACCATCCACAATCAAAGAACATAACTTCTTATTAATGAGACACATTGTATGGAAAATGTTTTCTCTTTGGCTTTCATCAAAAGGTTTTAAAACTTATCCAAGCATTCGTATCACTACTAACAAGTCACCTTCAAGTGGACTCTCACTCTCATACTCACTATGTGATCTAAGTGGTGTAGAATGTCTAGAAGAAGTCGAATCATGCTCACTAACTACAATGCCATCATGTATCATAATATTACGTTTGGAAGGGCAATTAGAAGCTATGTGACCTATCCTAAACATTTAAAGCATTTCTTACTAGACGATTTGGTTGGAGATTTTTTATTAGAAGTGGAAGGCTTTGAATCCTTAGGTTTGAAAGATGAATCTTTAGAAGGAAACTTTGAAAAAGATTTGTTTTTATTTTTCCAAGAGTTGTTGTAATAGCCATCATTATGAGTATTTTTGAAAGCAAGTTTTTTTGCAAGTTGGGTTTTCAACCTTGATGGCAAGGTGAACCAAGGTTTCTAAAGAAGAGTACTCATAAAGTTCAACAACATCTTGAATATCCCTTCTAAGACCACTTACAAATGTAGCCATCTTAGCTTCCTCACTTTCATGCATATCTACTTTAAGCATAAGCATTTCTAACTCTTTGGAATAAGCATCCACATTTAGTGTGCTTTGGTGAAGCCTTTGGAGCTTCAACAATAGGTCTTTCCTAAAGTGTGGTGGAACAAATCTAGCGTGCATACACTCTTTTAAATTGTTCCAAGAAACCACGGGAGGTCTCTTGTTTAGCCCAATGTCCATAAGAGTTTTATGCCACCATTGCATGGCATAGTCTAGAAATTCTAAAGAAGATAGTTTAACCCTTTGGTCTTCTTTGACCTCATGTACATGAAAGATTTGTTCAACCTTTGCTTCCCACGCCAAATATACATTTGGATCACCCCCACCACTAAAACTAGGTAATTTTATAAAAGCCATATAAGCCTTTGCTTCATGGTGCCTCCTTTCTCTATGATAGTGACGGTGTTGGTGTCTTCTCCGATCGGTTTCTTCATCATGGACGAATGAATTGAAAGAGCTTCTTGAAGAACTCCTATGTGAATGGCACCTTCCATGTGTAGAATGGTTGGACTTATCATGATTTACTTCAAGCCTTTGCAATTTTTCTTCCAATTGTCTTATCGCTTCCTCTTTTTGTGCAAGTGACCTTTTGGCTTCTTTTAGTTCACCAAGAATAAAAGCTTTTTGTGGAGAGTGTGATTTGGAAGATTCACCAGTGGAATAAGAAGTCATTTTCAAAACAAGACAGCAAACACAAATATCAAACAATTAAAGAAAACAAGGTTAGAAAACAATTGAAATAGTGTTGCGGTTTTGGTAAAATAAAAGGCACTCAAATCACTCCAAGAAGTTATACTTTCCTCAACCAAGCTTCTCTTGTGGAATGGAGTAACCTCAAGTGAAAGATGCCAAATCACTCAACCACTCATCCAAAAATAACCACCACAAAACTTGAAGAACAATAAAAGACAAGCAATAAAAGGGACAAAACAAGAAAGGTATAGCAAAAGGAATACAAGATATATGACAAAACTTAAGGAATGAAAGACAAGAAGGAAAAGGCACAAAATATGACTCAAAGAATACCCACTAAACTTTATAATCAAGAAAGAAAGTAAAACTCACAAACTTGTAAAAGTAAATGGATCAAAAGTTCCACAATGTAGACAACAATTTGCCAATCACTATGAATCCAACTTTTGTATGGAAATTAATGTGCAAAAGAATGAATAGATGCAAGTACTAAACTGTTTTTGATGTTTTAAAACAGAGGAGGTTCTGTTTTATCTCTGTTTTGGCACTGCTTTTATGTTTTCTTTATACCAAATGGAACTTATGTAGTGAAAGAACCATAATATGCATCATATTGAAGTTGAAACATCAATCAATTTGCACAAAAATTTTTATGATGGATTCAAGACAATTGAACACTTGAAATCAAATGTTTTGAATCTCTAATCAACAATTACTAAAACAAATTCAAGAGAAACACAAACTTTCAAAATCAAAAGCAAGCAAGTATAGGCAAGATTAAGACACCTAGAACACTATGAACATAAAACTCAAAGCAAAAGGGAAGATCAATGAAAAGACACAACTAAAACATATTCAAACCAAACAAAAGTATGAATATAAAGTGCTGGAACAATAGAAAAACGAAATTATAGGTGCTGGAAAAAAAAATTGCCCAAAATTAAAGTGCTACTTCAACTCAAAACACAAAAACACACCATAGCTCATGATACCACATGATATGAGTTGAATTCATCTTTGTTTAATTTGTAACACTTTATTAAGAATTGGATCAAGATTCTTAGAGCAATTATGGTGAGTCACCTAAAGAAAATCCCCACTGGACATTAACTTAGCAAGTGCTAAGTAGATGTGAAGGTTCATTTCTAAAGGTTCAAGGGAAAAACACATGAATATGTGATTTTTATGATGAGCAAGGATTAAACCGAATGGGTATTATTAAGAACAGCAACCAATATTCAATAAAAACACAAGAAGAACACAAGAACACAAGATTAAAAGTAAGAACACAACAAGAATTGAAACTAACAATAGAAACACAACAAGAACACAACCTACTAATGGAAACTCAAGAATTCAACATGAAAATGGGTATGAATGGAAGCCGAACCAAAACAGCCACATAGAACATGGTTGAACCGATTAAAATGAGAAAAAAATATAGAAAATGCAAGAGAACATCATAAGGAAGAGATTAAATCGAATAGAATTGAAAACAAACAAGTAGAACAAAAATGGGTAATCTTGGAAGATGAAAGAAGAAGATGGACTTATGTGGTTGTAGTCTTTTGGAGATGTGCTTCACGCCACTTGGAGGGTGGTTGTTTCAAGATGAGTGGGAGGTGCCGCCACTTGAGAGTATCCAAATCTCACAAGATAAGACATGGAGAAGATGAAGAGATAAGTCTCACACAACTCTCTCACAATTTTAAGATAGTTTCTTTACTTGAATTTTCAACTTATCATACAAGGTACCATGCACCTCTATTTATAATGAAGAGGGCCGATTATTAACAAGGGAGGGGGAGATGGAAGAGTCACTCTTCTAGTTCCTTCTCACAAACTAGCGCCTAAAAGAAAGGAAGAGGCACTCTTCTAGCTTTTTTCTAAAAATTCCAACTAAGATGCCTTACATGAGAGGTGTCTTTTGGTTTTCTTCTTTTGGCATTGTCCTAAGACTATTTCTATATTATTTACAAAATTTATACAAATGTTTAATACAAGGGTAATTACAAAAAGTGATAACATTTGATGCTCTTTACCCAAAACTTTAGCCTTGCACCTTGTAAGGTATCTTGTGGTAAACGCTCCTTCTGCTTATAACATTCTTTTGGATAGGCCAGTTTTGAACAGATTGGGAGCAGTACCCTCAATGAGGCACATGAAGATAAAGCTGCCCTCACTTGATGGAATGGTGATCACCGTCAAGTCTAACCAGAAGACGGCTAGGAAGTGTTATGAGAACAGCCTCAAGACGAAGAGAGGATTGTGCTCTATTACCAGTTGCGCTCCCATGAATGAAGGAATTGTCCATGAAGAGGTTGCCCCAAAGAGACGAACCAAGCCAACATAAGAGATCGTGGAACGAGAGATCGGGGGTAGACAGTTCAAACTTGGTAAGTCCCTGGGCTAGGAAGCGCAGGACCAGATCGTCAGGGTCGTGGCCCAACATCTGAACGCCTTCGCGTGGACTGCCTTGGACATGCCAGCTATTGACCCAGACTTCTTGTGCCATCATCTTACCATGGACCCACAGGTCCAACCTGTACGCCAGACACGGAGAAAGTTCAATGAAGAGAGGCGGCAGGTCATCAGGTAGGAAACCCAGAAGCTATTGGAGGTCGGTCACATCTGGGAGATCCAATACCTTGAGTTGTTGGCCAATGTGGTGTTAGTGAAGAAAGCCAATGGCAAGTGGAGGATGTGCGTCAACTTCATGGACTTAAATAAAGCCTGTCCAAAGTACTCTTACCCTTTACCTAGCATTAATGCCTTGGTGGACAGTGCGTCAGGATGCAAACTCCTCAGCTTTTTGGATGCATTCTCTGGATACAACCAGATCCAGATGCACCCCAGAGATAAATTGATGGCAGAGCCTCCAGCCATACATAACCACATAATAAGGAGGATAAAGACCTAGAGGTTATTTTGGGATTTACTTGTAAATATGGGTCTAATTGTGTTTTTGTTTCTTTTTGTAGGCCCAATCAAGAGGAGAACTCTTGGCTGAAGGAATGTACAATCATATCCAAGAAGACCTCCAAGTCATCAAAATATAAACTAAAGCTTTGGTCAGAAGAACACAAGAAGACTGAGTTCCTGCTGACTAGTCAACATTATTTTTGGGCCAAGCTTTAGCTTAAATAAATTGTATAAAGTTGTTTAGGATTTCATGGGCCATGTATTGGGCCTAGTTGCATAAAATAATTGGACCAAATATTTGGACCAAATATTTGGGCCAAGTAGCATAGGTTTTTGGGCTTGTATTTGGACCAATAGTAAAATATGACTAGTTAGGGTAACAATTGGGCTTCTTTGAGCCCAATATAACCGTAAAACGTCTAGGGTATATTAGAGGACAAAAATCACCTTGGCATGGAGCACATGGACGTCCACATGGCAGCCTAGGAGTGGAGAGGATTTAGCATGGAAGGTGTGAGCTAAAACATGGAAAACATGACTCCATATGGCATCTTCTCATTGGAGAGTTTTATTTTGAATTTTCAAATTTTGGCTCCAAAATGTCCAACCCTCTCTCCTATATAATGAGGTGCTTGGCTCATGTCAATTGAAGAATAATTTGAGTGAAATTGCTGCCAACTTTGTGTCAATTATCACTCTTGTCTCCTACCTCTAGGATAGACACTTTTAGTCTTCATTCTTCATCTAGTCAAGTGAGATGGCCTCACCACTCACTCTCCACACCTAACACTTCACCTTCAAGGAAACCACAAGTCCTAGGAGCTCCTTGCACGTCTTCAACCATAGCTTCTGCCACCTTCAAATTCGTTTTCAGCTCATGGAAGAAAGCACTCAAGCTAGGCTACATCACAAATGCAAGACAACATTCATGACAGAGCTCTCAAGTTATTGTTACAAAGTGATGCCTTTCAGATTGAAGAACACTAGAGCGACCTACCAGAGACTGATGGATAGGATACTCGCCCCTATGATAGGGCAAAATGTGCAAGCATACTTGGATGACATGGTCGTCACCTCCCAAGAGAAGGACCAGCACGTCGCTGACCTGGAAGAACTGTTCAACACCATAGCAAGGTATAAGTTGAAACTGAACCCAGAAAAATGCATGTTTGGGGTCAAAGCAGGAAAGTTCTTTGGGTTCTTACTGATAGAGCATGGAATAGAAGCAAACCCCGAGAAGTGCGCGACGATCATGGCCATGAGGAGCCCGATCTCAGTGAAAGAGGTACAGTAGTTGACAGGTCAGATGGCCGCCCTATCCCAGTTTGTTTCAGCAAGAGGGGACAGAGGCTATCCTTACTTCTAGTGTTTGAAGAGAAACAACCGGTTTGTATGGACTGACAAGTGTAAGGAATCGTTCCTCAAGCTGAAAGAGTATCTGGCCAGTCCCCCAGTGTCATGCAAGCTGTTGCCACGTACTCCACTCCGCCTGTACTTCGCTATCACAGAGTGGGCGATCAGTTCGGTCCTCGTCCAAGAGCAGGACCAGGTGCAAAAACCCATTTACTTTGTTCGTAAGGTCTTGCAGGGACCTAAGGTGCGCTACCAGGCCATAGAAAAGGCAGCACTAGCTGTAATTTTCATAGAGGCTTCGCCATTATTTTCATAGTTTCACTATCATTGTGATGACGGACCTCCCCATTCGCAAGGTCCTGCAGAAACTTGATGTAGCAGGGAGGATGGTCCGCTGGGCGGTTGAGTTATCTAAGTTTGATGTGCGGTTTGAACCCAGAGGGCTAATCAAGGGCCAAGTTTATGCTGATTTTGTAGTGGAACTTCCTTAGAATCCACATAGCAGGGAGAGGCAGACTTCAGGTGGGTCCTCGCAATAGATGTGTTGTCGAACCAGCAGGGCAGCGGTGCTGGAGTGATCTTTGAGGGACCAGGAGGGGTCCTGATCGAACAGGCCCTGCGTTTCGCCTTCAAAGCCAATAACAACCAGGCAGAATATGAGGCTTTGATCGCGGGAATGCTGCTAGCTAAGGAAATGGGTGCGGAATGTCTATTGGCCAAGAGTGATTCATTGCTGATAACAGGGCAAGTGACAGGTGAGTACCAGGCCAAGGACTCCCATATGGCTGCTTACCTCGAGTATGTGGAGATCTTAAAGAGAACTTTCGTCGCGTTCTAGTTGCTACATGTCCCCGAGAACAGAATGTCAGAGCTGACTTGCTGGCAAAGCTCGCCAGCTCAGGTAGGGGGGCAGGCAGAGGACAGTCATATAGGAGACTCTGAGAGCACCTCGAACAGCCACAAACAACATGGGTGATGTTCAAATGATAGGCGTTTTAGATGAAGGGAGAAGGAGTCACAGATTGCTAACCCAAGACACGCTGAAAACACCCCGCATAAGTGCATATGGTCCGCCAGAAGAGAGACCGGAACAGGTTCACCTGCTCGAGGAAGGGGAAACCTGGATGACACCTTATCGACGCTACCTAGCTGACAAAGTGCTTCCAATGGACCCAGCAAAGACCAGAGTGGTGAAGAAGAATGCAGCTCGCTATACTTTGATTGATGGCAACTTGTTTAGTCATGGCTACACCTATCCCATCTTGACCTATGTAAGCGGAGTGCAGTGTACCTGTATCATATTTGAGCTCCATGAAGGCATATGTAGAAGTCACATCGGTGGCCGAGCTCTGTCGTCTAAAGCCGTTCGAGCTGGGTACTACTGGCCAACTATGAGAGAAGATTGCATGAGGTATACACAGCAGTGCAAGAAGTACCAGCGGCATGCCGACTGGCATAATGCACCAATAGAGGAAATGAGGTTGATCCACAGCCCATGGCCTTTCCACACTTGGGGGATTGACATCCTGGGGCATTTTCCTTTAGCGATTCGACAGATGAAGTACCTTGTGGTGGCCATAGAATATTTTACCAAGTGGATCGAGGCCGAGCCAGTGGTGCAAATTACAGCTCACAAAGTCCAACACTTCGTGTGGAAAAATATAGTCTGCCATTTTGGAATCCCAAAACGATTGGTGTTTGACAATGGCACCCAATTCGCAAGCCAACAGTTGAGTAAGTTGTGCACAGACCTTGGTATCAAGCAAGTATTTGTGTCAGTTGAGCACCCCTAGACTAATGGGCAAGTCGAATCAGCCAACAGAGTCCTACTCAGGGGCTTAAAGAGAAGATTAGAAACAGCTAAAGGAACTTGGGCAGAGGAGGTTCCCAGGATTGTGAGGGCGTATCACACCACCCCAAAGTCCACTACCAAAGAAACACCCTTTAGCTTGGTGTATGGGTCAGATGCTATGATTCCCATAGAAATCCAAGAGAGTCCATTCTGTGTGACAGGCCCTTGGGAACGGAGCATATAGGTTGGAGACCTTGGAAGGTGGGGTAATTCCTCGCACATGGAATGGTGCCAACCTCAAATTGTATTTCAACTAATTACATTGTATTCAGATTTCATTTAGTCGCATTCAATTAAATTGTATTTCAGATGTATTCAGTTAAGGAGCCAAAACAGATTGAAATCAGAGAAACCAAATTTACCAGACTTAACTAAATCTATTAAGGATTTTCAAAAACCAACCGGTTGAATTATCAAAATAATCAATTGAATTGGTTTGACAGCAAAGTCAACCAAAGTCAAACTAGTTTCAAACCAGTTTCAAAACCTTTAAAAAACACTAAGTGTAAAACAATCGATTTAAACAATAAATCAATAGGTTATTTTTCACTACTTTGAAAAACACTTTTCTTTTTAAAGAACTTGATTGATTCATATTTGAATTAAGCTAAGAGTGGATTGACAAATTCTAATCTACCCAGAACCCATGCCACCAAGCAGCAACATAGCCTTCAAGCAATCTTCAAGGATTTCGAGACATCAAAGCTTCAAGTTCAATAAAAAATGGTTCTTTGGTGCTAGTGTGAACTGGAGTACATGCACAATTTCTATTTTATAGGTGCTTTCAAATTCAAACAGAACAACACAAGCAAACTAGGGATTTGTCTTCATCAAATAGGGGGAGATTGTTGAACATAGGCTTTAATGTCTCCAAATCTGTGTGGATTGCTTGAAGACTTTGTTGCTGCTTGTGTGAGGGGGTCTGGGTAGTTTGAATTTTTTAATTCACTCTTAGTTATTGTAGTGGCCAGACCTCGGTCGTCGAGAATAGATAGTAAAGGGTGAACCATGTCAGCTGGGTCCCACAACATGGACCAAAGCCACGTGGAGTGGACCTCACAGGCAGCTTGGATTAGCGGGTGATCGGTCATCAGTGTATCCCCTCAGAGAGGGGTGATCAGTCATCGGTGTGTTCCCTCCGAGAAGGGTGATCGGTGTGCCTCCTCAGAGAGGGGGGTGATCAGTCATCGGTGTGTTCCCTCGGAGAAGGGTGATCGGTGTGCCTCCTCAGAGAGGGGTGATCAGTCATCGGTGTGTTCCCTCGGAGAAGGGTGATCGGTGTGTACTGACCAAGCAGTCAGGTGCGATGACGTAATTGTGAGGTAATCCTGTGGGCCTGCTTGAGGAGGACACGTGGATCAAGAAGAGTAAGAGAAAGGAAAGTGTAGCTTAGAAGTCGATGAGATTGTCGTTTGTTGAAGAAGGCGGCGGTCTCCGATTTCTCTCGTATGTAATCAATAATCGCCTAGTGATCCAGCCTCTTGACCAAAGCGTTGGAACTTCTCCTTTTCAAACCTCATCCTCACCAGCTTCACACCAAGTACACCGATGACCTTCACCTAAAAATCCTCCAAGAAACCTGAAAGAACAGTATGGCGCCTCTGTGGCCGGTTGCGCTCCGACGCTCAAGTCAGTGATTGAATCAACAAATAATTTCAGAGAAAACTCAGAACCGTGTGCAAGTGAATCACCACCAATGAAAAGAAAAACCCCCCTGAATTCCGTTAAGAATTCTATATATATACCTGAGTCTTTCTCTCTCCTGACGGTTATTCCTCTTGACACGTGGATAACATCTGGTCATACACATGTCACCATCTGGAGTACCTGCAGCTGAAACGTTACCTTCACTTTGCTCCTGCGACTAAGTTATCCACACAGGGAGTAGCTTAGTGCACAGGCTACTCTGGGCACAACCTTAACATGGCGAGCTGGTTAACACTGGGTATCACGGCTCACACTACTTTGGTGGCAGACATGCCACTTATCTTCTGTATTTAGACCATATAATAAGTTCTTACCAAGTCTTCTCAAATACTTGGCGATGTGCTCCTTTCGGCTACTTGTTGACCACCTAATCTCCTAATCTTCACACACGGCGATCATGTGCAATCTAGGCGATTACTGATTACATACGAGAGAAATCGGAGACCGCCACCTTCTTCAACAAACGACAATCTCATCGACTTCTAAGCTACACTTTCCTTTCTCTTACTCTTCTTGATCCACGTGTCCTCCTCAAGCAGGCCCATAGGATTACCTCACAATTATGTCATCACACCTGACTACTTGGTCAGTACACACCGATCACCCTTCTCCGAGGGAACACACCGATGACTGATCACCCTTCTCCGAGGCAACACACTGATGACTGATAACCCTTCTCTGAGGCAACACATTGATGGCTGATCACCCCTCTCTGAGGAGGCACACCGATCACCCTTCTCCGAGGGAACACACCGATGACTGATCACCTCTCTCTGAGGGGACACACTGATGATCGATCACCCTTCTCTGAGGCAACACACAGATGACTAATCACCTCTCTCTGAGGGGACACACTGATGACCGATCACCCCTCTCTGAGGAGGCACACCGATCACCCTTTACTATCTGTTCTCGATGATCGAGGTCTGGCCACTACACAAGCCCCCCAAGCTCGAGTTGTGACTTGTCTCAACGAAGAACCTTACAACTCGCCTGATCGCTATTGGCCCTACCGGGCTAACAGGCTCTCACCTCTTGGCCGACGACCGATGTCTTGCCACTACATAAATGTTCTTACTTCTGCCCCTTTCCTTCGACGACCATTATCTGCTTGTAATGAATGAATTATAAATCTTGTCTTTACAACTCGAATCACTCTTTCTCCTTTACAGCTCAACTTTCACCATGTGTGGGTTGTGCTTGGTGACCGTGCTAACTGATGTGCGCATCTCATGTAACATCCCGCCAAATTCCTTTTCATATTTATGTAATAAAATAAAGGTGAAACAAATATACCGAAGTGAACATAATTATATATAAGTAATGAAGTTTCTCCTCACAGGGAGTTTAATACATAATCGGTCAGTTTTCCAAAACGTAAACAAAATACAGCAAAATAAAAAAACCAGGCGATCTTCTAACAGAAAAAGGCGATCTCCTATCAGAAAAGGGCGATCTCCTATCAGACAACAGAAAAAGGGTGATCGCCTAACAAAAACAGAAACAGGCGATCTCCTTCCGGCGACCACTCACTGAGGAGCTCTCCTTCCTGCAACATCATCTACTCCCGTGTAAATTATACACGATCATCACAGTTTTAAGAAAACAGCCACAGAACCAAACACGCAGGGTAAGCTAGATATTTTAAAGAGAATTTGGATATGAAACTTTAAAATCAAGATAAAACAATTTTAACACACTCACGTAAAATCCATCAATTTTCCCATTCATTTCACACACTTCACAATTTCATCAAGTGTTATTTGTTTCACATAAAACATCGAGTGTCTATTAATTTCAAAGTTTCTCATTTCTCACGTCAGACTTCCACTGACTCAACACACATAGACACATACCGCACCACTGTAAAGTCCACACAGGACAGCTAGTAAAGTCCACACAGGACAGGTAATGAAGTCCACACAGGACAGCAAGTAAAGTCCACACAGGACAGCAAGTAAAGTCCACACAGGATAGCAAGTAAAGTCCACACAGGACAGCAAGTAAAGTCCACACAGGACAGCTAGTAAAGTCCACACAGGACAGCAAGTAAAGTCCACACAGGACAGCTAGTAAAGTCCACACAGGACAGCTAATGAAGTCCACACAGGACAGCAAGTAAAGTCCACACAGGACAGCAAGTAAAGTCCACACAGGACAGCAAGTAAAGTCCACACAGGACAGCAAGTAAAGTCCACACAGGACAGCTAGTAAAGTCCACACAGGACAGCAAGTAAAGTCCACACAGGACAGCTAAAGATCATCAATTCACCCAATGCACCATACAACACTTAAATGAACGATTCCGACCACAGCAACAATCGTATCAAGGTTCAGATTTTCGAATATCACATTTAAATCTCAAATAGTTTCAAACAACACAAAAACAGCGGAGTTCGAAAAACAACGCCAAAACCGACGATCTCGTCCAAAGACAGGGGATTATGCGATAACAGTTGAAAACCGGCGACCACGTCACCCCATCATCTCAATCATCTAATATAAGGTTTTCGTTGGAAATAAGGCTAGCTTCCCTTACCTGAGCTTGCGCAAAACACTAAGAGCTCCAAAACCCACCGAAGCTTAAAGGTGCCTTAGCTCTGTTTTAGCGTCTGGTTTGTAGAACTTGCAGAGAACCTCCCAGGTGCTCTAAGGGCAGTCGTCGCTCGTCGTACTGGTGCTTGAGGATGCCTGAATCGCAGCGCGAAGGAGAGAAAAGAGAAGGATGAAGGTAAACTCACTCTTTCACTCTTGAACCACTGCAACGTTCTTTCCTCTCAGAAGTGGGTTTTTGAATCTTAAACCAACTTGTCCACAAAAGTCGCTGCCACCACCCACTCTGCAGGGAAGTTTGCGTGTACGCTTCCCTGAACAGTACGACTACGCGTGCCTCTGCGCAGGCCAACACTCTGATGTCACTATTCTAAACCACCCTTTTTATCTACGTGTCGCGCGTGCAGTACGTCTCATGCTGAGAGCCTGGGTCCCACCTTATCTGTGTGAAACTCGACATCGCGCGATAACCTTCCACCAATGACCGCTCGCGCGATGACTATCCACCGATGTATCATCCTGGCAGACGACCGATGTCTCACCCTGGGAGACGACCGATGTCTCGCCCTGGCGATGACTGCATGCCTCGCGCCCTGGCGATGCCCGCAAGCCTCGCGCCCTGGCGATGCCCGCATGCCTCGCGCCCTGGCGATGACCGCATGCCTCGCGCCCGGCGATGCCCGCATGCCTCGCGCCCTGGCGATGCCCGACGACACATCGCCACGCCTTGCTGAAGGTTCTTCATCCCACTATGTTACGTCCAAGGTATCATCTCCACATGACTTGGTGACGTCGGTAGCTTCACATTTCCAAGAGTAGATCAGCACTACACCTCGTGCGCCCATGCATGTAACACTAAGGACGATCTCTTATGCTCAAGCATAGAGCTTCGCATGCACAGCGTATCTAAGGCTTAACCCACACCTTGATACGCGTGGTTGTTGGAACCCACTCTGGTTGATCCAGTATCCTGACCACATACTGAGTGCACTTTCGGCGATCATGTTCACCATAGGCGACTGGCGATCACGTGTAATCTAGGCGACAGGCGATTATGTACTAACCAGGCGATCTCATAGTCTTCTAAACTAAACCTTCCTTCCTTTTTATTTTAAATAAAAACATCCTTAGAATTCATTTAAAATATATTCCTTTTTATTCCAATTTAATTTTACAGGTCCTTACATCTCACCCTTCAATCCACAGCAGAAACCTTTCCTGAGCTAACTTGATGTGGTGCTAACTTTTACTTCTTGACTCATGCTGGTTTCCTTGACCGATTAATCTTTGAAGTCCCCCCTCTCGACTGATAAGCTCCAGAATACCTCTTGTTTATACTCTGGTGATGGGAGATTCCTCCTGAGTGGACCTTGGCTGATAAGCTGAGGAGGACCTCTTCAGTGGATGCCTTTCCCTTGTACTGGGTGGACAAGGGAAATAAAGGCTCCAAGGATAGCTTCAGGAGGACAAGGAGCCCTGACAACATGGGAGCACTGGACAGAGACCTCTGCCTTTTCTGGAAAAGCGTAGCCGCCTCCAACATCTCCCTTCCCACAGCGTCTATCATTAGCTTTGAGTTTCTCGAAGACCAGCTAGACAAGCATATAGGTTATCTTTCGTTCTCTTCACTTAGCCTTGTTTCTTTGTGCATTTAACTGACATGCCAAGTGTCCTGCATCATCGCCAGAAATTCCTCTGATCTGGTACTCGCCAAATTAATTTTGGGCGATGTTGCCTTCTTTACCCAAATAAGGCGTCCTTTGTGGGATCACCTTTTGCAATCTTCTATTTGCTTTTTCACCTGTCATTCCTTTATATGAACCCTTCTTGCCTGTACCTGCTCGAAGGTAAGGAGGACTTCCTCTGTCGCCTACACTTGCTCATGGGCAAGCAGGACTTCTCCTTTCTTGCCTGCACTTGCTCAAAGGCAAGGAGGTCTTCCTCTGTTGCCTACACTTGCTCAAAGGCAAGGAGGTCTTCCTCTGTTGCCTACACTTGCTCAAAGGCAAGGAGGACTTCTTCTTTCTCGCCTGCACTTGCTCAAAGGCAAGGAGGTCTTCTTCTTTCTCGCCTGCACTTGCTCAAAGGCAAGGAGGTCTTCCTCTGTTGCCTACACTTGCTCAAAGGCAAGGAGGACTTCCTCTTTCTCGCCTGCACTTGCTCAAAGGCAAGGAGGTCTTCCTCTGTTGCCTACACTTGCTCAAAGGCAAGGAGGTCTTCCTCTGTTGCCTACACTTGCTCAAAGGCAAGGAGGACTTCTTCTTTCTCGCCTGCACTTGCTCAAAGGCAAGGAGGTCTTCTTCTTTCTCGCCTGCACTTGCTCAAAGGCAAGGAGGTCTTCCTCTGTTGCCTACACTTGCTCAAAGGCAAGGAGGACTTCCTCTTTCTCGCCTGCACTTGCTCAAAGGCAAGGAGGTCTTCCTCTGTTGCCTACACTTGCTCAAAGGCAAGGAGGCCTCTTTCTCGCCTGCACTTGCTCAAAGGCAAGGAGGTCTTCCTCTATTGCCTGCACTTGCTCAAAGGCAAGGAGGTCTTCCTCAGTTACCTGCACTTGCTCAAAGGCAAGGAGGACTTCCTCTTTCTCGCCTGCACTTGCTCAAAGGCAAGGAGGTCTTCCTTTATTGCCTACACTTGCTCAAAGGCAAGGAGGCCTCTTTCTCGCCTGCACTTGCTCAAAGGCAAGGAGGTCTTCCTCTATTGCCTGCACTTGCTCAAAGGCAAGGAGGTCTTCCTCAGTTGCCTGCACTTGCTCAAAGGCAAGGAGGACTTCCTCTTTCTCGCCTGCACTTGCTCAAAGGCAAGGAGGTCTTCCTCTGTTGCCTACACTTGCTCAAAGGCAAGGAGGCCTCTTTCTCGCCTGCACTTGCTCAAAGGCAAGGAGGTCTTCCTCTATTGCCTACACTTGCTCAAAGGCAAGGAGGTCTTCCTCAGTTGCCTGCACTTGCTCAAAGGCAAGGAGGTCTTCCTCTGTTGCCTCTACTTGCTCAAAGGCAAGGAGGTCTTCCTCTGTTGCCTACACTTGCCCAAAGGCAAGGAGGACTTCCTCTGTTGCCTACACTTGCTCAAAGGCAAGGAGGTCTTCCTCTGTTGCCTACACTTGCTCAAAGGCAAGGAGGACTTCCTCTTTCTCGCCTGCACTTGCTCAAAGGCAAGGAGGTCTTCCTCTTTCTCGCCTGCACTTGCTCAAAGGCAAGGAGGTCTTCCTCTGTTGCCTACACTTGCTCAAAGGCAAGGAGGTCTTGATGGAGGAGGGCCAAGCACATCTAGCCAAGGAAGCCAAGGCCCAAACCAAGAAGACCGTCTAGACCAAGAGGAGCATCTAGCTCCAGGAAGTGAGCGTCTAGAACGTGAAGGAGGGAGGCTATCCATGGAGCTAGACCGTCTAGGACCTCTCACAAGATCCATGGCTAAACATATCCAAGCACACATAGAAGAAGCCACGGATGGAAGAGAGAGATCCTTGTACATGTTTCATAAAGGCCCAAAGGGGGAGGGGGTGCTTAGTAGATTAGTGTAGTGTAGAAAGCAAAACTTGCTCACTTAGGGGTGTGCTATCAAAAAGGTGCCCTTAGCAATAGAAGGAGGGGTGTGCTAGCAAATAGGTGCCTTTAGCAAAAGAAGGAGGGGTGTACTATCAAATGTTGCATTTTTGACCTATCTTCTAGAATATTAGGATGATGGTGTGGTTTGACTAAAGTCAATACCCTAGGCAGCCCCACTTTTTGTATTTCCATCCCTACCCTTTAAGCTTGCTCACCAAGGCTCCTAAATCTATAAATAAGGAGGCCTACCTCATGTATTTTCAAGTTTATTTTGAGTAATGTTATGCTGCCATTTTTGTGCACAAGCTTTACTCCTCCTAGAAATCTAGGCTATAAACTTCAATCCTTTCACCTTCTCCCTTGAGCTGGCCAAACCTCTCAACCCATACTCATCATGCACCTTCAAGACCAACACAACTCCTAGGAGGGTCTTGTTTCACTCACCCATTGCTTCCGCTCCATCTATTTCTACTTTGATTCAAGAAGAACACATGAAAATGCCATCATTTGGTATCATGAGCTTTTGGTTCTTCAAGATGAGTAGCTTGTCTTTTTAAATTTTCAGTTCTTCTTTATTTTCATCTTGTCATTTCAATTCCATAATTGTCTTGCTGTTTTTTACATTTTAAATTGTTCTTGGTGTGCTTATGGAAGATCCAACCGAAGCACATGTGTTCAATTGATCTTGAACATTTTCTTGTGCAATTGTGATAGGATTCCTTACACATTGAGTGGCTGTTTTCTTTTAGGAATTTTAGTCTTTATTGCTTTCTTATAATTGCTTCATTTTATGCTTTGAGTCTTTATTTTCTGAATCTATAAATGTTGTGTCAAGTCATGTGAATCCATAATTGTCATCAATTCTTAGTAGTCCTATTTTTTTGGCTTGATTGTTTCTTGTTTTTGGGTCTCTTTAAGTTGCCTTAATCTGCTGTTATTTTTGATCCTTTGCTGCCTTTTTAATTTTAGTTTGAGTTCATAATTGTGTCTTAGTTCTTACACAATTTCCTTCTTACATTTCCTTTGTGTTAAATTTTGGTATCTTGCTGTTTTTTTTTCCAGTTTTCCAGATTTCCCCTGTTTCTCTCTGTCTGGCTGTTTTTTGTTTCAAAAATTATTTCCACTCATAGGAAATTTGTGATTCTCTGGAAAATGCAAGTTTGAAGTGTTACAAAAAGGACAAAAAAAGAATCAGATCAAAAAAGGCAACAGAAAAGATATGATAAATCTTACAAAATCAGAGTGCAAACCTTGAGCGCTCCAGCTGGCCTAACTGCACACCAAATTTGCAAAAATTATTAAAAAAAAATGGTGCATGCGTTTTAGGTGATTCCAAAGCCATTGTTTAGATAAGATCCTGAATTTTTCTTGCATATAAATTTCAGAGACAAATTTTAAAAATACAGCTCAGCATAAATCGGGGAACAAACACGTTTTCTGGCCCACAACAATTTTCAGTGGTGCTGTTTTTTTTATTTGGTCATCTAATCTAGTGCTTTTCTTTAGGTATTCCTTTTGTGTGCCAACTTTTATTGAGTACCTTTAATTGTTTGCTTTAATTTCTTGACTCTCTTTCTAAGTTGTCATATTATAAATCCTTTTGGTGGTACTGTTTTTATTCAATTAAATTTGTTTCTTGCTTTTGTTTCTTGACCTCTCTTTTGGGTGCTGGAATTTAATTCTCCTTGGTGCATATGTGCATGGAACTTGACTTGGTTTAGGTTTAGCTCTTGTGAATAGGTGCTGGAAATTGGAGAATTAAAGCCATCATTTTAAGGAGGAGACAAAGCTAAAGCCGAAACAAGGTTGCTTGAAACAAACAATACAAACACCTAGAAGATCAAAAATTCAAGACAACAAGGAAGTGCACTAACCCAAAAGAGGATCAACAAAGGGAGTCTTCTTTTCCTTTGCAACTTGGTTTATTGTTAATTACCTCTTTAATTACGTTTAGACGGTGAGTGTGTCTTCAAGGGCTCAAAGTGTCCAAGAAGCCTCACCTAGGGCCGACTAGTGTAGACCTTACTTGTTTTAGCATGTGTTAATTGTTTTAATTGCTTTCCTTGCTTAATTAGTTACGTTTGGTAATTGTTTTGTTTTGTTTAAGTTCGTTAATTCTTTTGCTTGGTTAATTAGCTAGTTTGCATTGTTTTCTTGCATCAAAATTTGATTTCTTCAACCTAATTGTGTTTTAAGTGGTTTACTAAGAGAAAGCTTTGTGTGAAGACATTGAGGGATAGTCTTTGGCTAAGGCAAGGCTTGGTATTTAAGTAGTCCATTGTGACTCACCTCCCTTACCTGGAAGACTACCTTCTTTGACTTCCCTAAATTTTCTCAAGGTAAAATATTTCTATACCCAAAGGTCTAGTCATGTCTTCTCATTCCTTTAAATCTCTTAAAAGTGAGGTGAAATCCTTGAAATCTCTTTTGGAACAACTTTCCAAGAATATTCAATCAATTTCATCTAAACAATTGGAGAATGAGGCCAAAACTAATGAATTGACTAATTCAAAGGATGAGAAGTCTCACATTTCAAAAAAATTACCTTCTCATGCATCTATCTCTAAAAAGCATGATTCTTTTGGGGAGGGAAGACATAGAAGAGATAGAAAAGAACAAGAAAGCCCAAGAGAGGTTAGGGTAGACCTACCCCATTCCCATGGAAAAGAAAATATAGAAACTTGCCTAGATTGGGAAATGAGGGTAGAAAAATTGTTTGCTTCCCATAAAGAAAGAAAGGAAAGAAAGATACAAAAGAAAAGAGAGGAAGCCGAAAGGGAAGCTAAAGAAAAAGAAAAAGAAAAAGAAAAGCATGAGAAGACCCTTGAGAAACAAAAGGCGTGGGAGAATAGTGTTCCTTCTCACAAGGTCATTCAACAAGACAAAAGATTTAAAAATACCTTTGAAAATATACGTCTTGTTGAACAACCTAGCCTTTCCTTTTGTAAAGGAACACTTGCAAGCATAGTAACAAAAAAAGAGTCTTCAAAAGAAGCTTGCATAGATAAAGATAAAGTGGATTATTTCTCATATGTGCTAGGATATCACCAAGTGAATAATGTCAAGTTATTTACAAGCATCTACAAAAACAAATTTTTATGTGTAGTGCCTAAAGAAACTTGTCATGTCCTATTGAGACAACCATTGCCAAGTGTGCAACTTCTCATAAACAATGGTTGTAACAGCGAGACTATCTTTACACATAAGAGAAAAATTCTTCATGAAGGAGAACTCATGGACCAAATTAGAGTTGATAAAACTCTAGAGCTTTTAAAAGGAAAACTTTTGTCACCCATGAGAAAAGATGTTCAAAGACATTACCCTAGATACATTTCTTGTTTTAAAAATACACCTAAGGTGATGTCTCATGAACTCTATACTCCTTTACCTTTTGCAAATGATCCTTGGGAAGACATAAACCTCAATTTTATCTTAGAGCTTCCTAGGACAACAAAAGGTTTTGATTCCATTTTTATGGATATGGATAATCTCTTCTATATAGAAGTGACAAGTCTTCATGGTTTATCTTCAAGCATAGTATTGGATAGAGCTCCAAAATTTGAAAACCATCATTTGAGGAATCTTTTAGAAAAACTTGAAATTAAGTTGTACTCTTCAAATTTTTATCCTCAAAAGAATGGTCAAAATAAAATTGAAAACATAGCTCTTTTTACTATGCCTAGAGAAATCATGAAAGACAATCACAATTCTTGGGATGAGTATCCTTTTGAGCATGCATACAATGGAGTAGTCCACAAGACTACTAATATTTCTACATTTGAAATTGCATGTGGACTTAATCCTCTTTCGCTTTTTAAGTTGTTACCCTTTCCTAAAGGTATTGTGCCTAAGGAAAAGGTAACCAATATTGAAAATTTTCAAATACATAAGAGGATTAGAGAACACATACAACCATCAAAAGAGAAATATTGTACAAAGTTGCCAAAAACAAAAGAAAAACAAAAATGGCAACTTCATACAATTAAGTTCTCTCCAATTGCTCACACTAACACCTTTACTTTGTTTGATGATTTCCATAGGTGGACGTTTGATCCGGGAGGACAAGCCTTGCCGAAACAATAGGCTGCTATCCGAGATCAAATCTGTAGATCTGAGGATAGATCTTCTCAAAGGAGGAGGAGATGATGGACACCATCCAGCCCCATCCATCCCCCTAGTTGAAGACAAAGCAAGGGATTTGAGGACAAATCCTTTTTCAAGAGGGAGGGGATGATGGAGGAGGGCCAAGCACATCTAGCCAAGGAAGCCAAGGCCCAAACCAAGAAGACCGTCTAGACCAAGAGGAGCATCTAGCTCCAGGAAGTGAGCGTCTAGAACGTGAAGGAGGGAGGCTATCCATGGAGCTAGACCGTCTAGGACCTCTCACAAGATCCATGGCTAAACATATCCAAGCACACATAGAAGAAGCCACGGATGGAAGAGAGAGATCCTTGTACATGTTTCATAAAGGCCCAAAGGGGGAGGGGGTGCTTAGTAGATTAGTGTAGTGTAGAAAGCAAAACTTGCTCACTTAGGGGTGTGCTATCAAAAAGGTGCCCTTAGCAATAGAAGGAGGGGTGTGCTAGCAAATAGGTGCCTTTAGCAAAAGAAGGAGGGGTGTACTATCAAATGTTGCATTTTTGACCTATCTTCTAGAATATTAGGATGATGGTGTGGTTTGACTAAAGTCAATACCCTAGGCAGCCCCACTTTTTGTATTTCCATCCCTACCCTTTAAGCTTGCTCACCAAGGCTCCTAAATCTATAAATAAGGAGGCCTACCTCATGTATTTTCAAGTTTATTTTGAGTAATGTTATGCTGCCATTTTTGTGCACAAGCTTTACTCCTCCTAGAAATCTAGGCTATAAACTTCAATCCTTTCACCTTCTCCCTTGAGCTGGCCAAACCTCTCAACCCATACTCATCATGCACCTTCAAGACCAACACAACTCCTAGGAGGGTCTTGTTTCACTCACCCATTGCTTCCGCTCCATCTATTTCTACTTTGATTCAAGAAGAACACATGAAAATGCCATCAGGTCTTCCTCTGTTGCCTACACTTGCTCAAAGGCAAGGAGGACTTCCTCTTTCTCGCCTGCACTTGCTCAAAGGCAAGGAGGACTTCCTCTTTCTCGCCTGCACTTGCTCAAAGGCAAGGAGGACTTCCTCTATTGCCTCAAGATGCGCGAGAACATCGAGGACTTTGAGCTTCGCTGGATGCCTCCGATCGCCAAAGGATGATGAGGACTTTAAAAACTTTTCACTTGTGCCTCTAATCGCCTAAGGGCGATGAGGTCTTAAAAACTTTTACTTAAAACGTGCGCAATCAGTTTACTTTTACCTCGAATCACTTTAGGTGATAAGGTTTTTCCAAAAACTTCTTTAAAACAATATGCACACA
Organism: Phaseolus lunatus; assembly: GCA_013389735.1. Lineage (NCBI taxonomy): Eukaryota > Viridiplantae > Streptophyta > Magnoliopsida > Fabales > Fabaceae > Phaseolus > Phaseolus lunatus. The sequence continues at coordinate 78,457 of JAAFYQ010000162.1, read as the reverse complement.
AACTTTAGTATACTTCAAAATTTCAATTTTGAATATCTTACTTCTTGGGTGGCCTCGTTAAAAACCTTCCTTAGAGAAAAAAGAATGCCCCCTTGTAACTATTTTTACAAAACTGTTTATGATTCCCCTGAGTTTGTACTACTTACGAAGCTTTAACTGAAATAAAATATGACGTGTGTGGCGTTCCAAGTACGAGGAATCGCCCCTCCTTCTAGTGTCTCCAAGCGGTAGGCACCGTTCCCGAGTGCTTCGGTTATTCTAAACGGTCCTGTCCACTTTGGTGACAACTTATTCTCCATCTTGTACTGGTGGGCCTTCCTCATCACTAGATCGCCGCTTCTAAACTGCCTCGGTATTACTCTAAAATTGTATCTTCGTTCTATTCTTCTTTTCACTGCTTCAGCTTTCACTCTTGCTTCCTCTCTGACCTCATCCAGTAAATCCAGGTTCATTCTTCTCTCTTCATTTGATTCTTCTGCTACAAAGTGTTGAAAACTCGGCGAGCTCTCCTGGATTTCAACTGGAATCATAGCGTCACAGCCATACACTAAACTAAAAGGGGTTTCGTGATGTCCACATCGGGCAAGTGGTCCTCAAATGCTTCCACTGCCATCACAGATCGAGCATATGTCTTGCGCTGTGACGCGGTGCACCCACCTCCTGAGAAACCCCCAGCTATAGTGTGGATTTCCCCGTGGATGGGCACTTCATGTTGTTGGCCCTCGCTGCTCGCCGGCTGGGAGCTCGACGTATTTGCTGCCTTCTTCTCCAGCAAATAGTCCTTCAGAAATCCACTTCTAACCAACTCGTCGAGTTGGTATCCCAGCGACAGGCAAGAGTCAAGGGTGTGGCCAAAACTTTTGTGGAATTCATACCACGCGTCTGGCTTTGGCCCCAACACCTTATCCGACATCTTTTCAGGCACCTTCAGCTTGGCAGCTATATTGGGAATGGCGATCAGGTCCACCAATCCCATCACGAACTCATGCCTCGGAGGGCGCTTGAATTCCCTCAGGCGACCTGGCCCTCTTTCTCTACTACTGTCATCACCTTTGTTTTTCTTCGGATCATAAGGATGGTATGTCCTTTGATCCTTTTTCACCGTCGCCGTCTCAAACACCCTCTGAGGCTGAGTCTTGGCTTGGGTGCGTGGTTTCGCAGGAGCCATATTCCCTCTCTTCTCTATCACTTCATTCTCAGCGGCGATGTGAGCCACAGCACGTTGCTGAATCTCTACAAACGTTGCAGGGTGGCTCCTGATTAACGATTCGCTGAAGGGTCCAGGTAGCACGCCCTTCTTAAAGGCGTGCACGAACATCTCCTCATCTTTACCTGGGAGTCGGACTATTTGAGCTCCAAACCTATTCAGATAGTCCTTCAAAGATTCCCCCTGGAATTGCCTTACGTCGAACAGGTCGTATGACACCATAGGCGGCGCCTTATTCACAATGTACTGATCGACGAAAAGCTTGGAGAATTGCTGGAAACTGGAAATGTGTCCAAAAGTTAGGCTTACAAACCAATCCAACGCTGTGCTGTGGAGAGTGCTCATGAACATCTTGCAATAGACCACATCTGATCCTCCCGACAGCATCATCTGCGTATGGAACGTGGTAAGGTGAGCCTCTGAATCTTCCACTCCAGTGAAGGAGGCCTTCACCGCCGTGATGTTTGTAGGAATCACAGTGTCCATGATCGCCTGCGAAAATGGCATTGGAAAAACTCGTGGCCGAGACGGTGGCGCACCTCCACTGGTCGCAGCACTCTCCCTCTGCTCACGAAGAGCCTGACGTAACTCTTCATTAACCTTACTCAGCTCTTCGTTCTTGGCCTGAGAAGCGACCAGGTCGTCGTGCATCTTCGTCTGCTCGACGCGCGATGCTGCCACATTTTCTTGCAAAGCACGCATCATCTCCAGCATTTGCGACATCGTCACGTTATTCTCTCCGGATTGTGGCGCAACTGAACTAGATCTGGTTGTCCTCATTTTCCTCATGAAACTTCTACTAATTTCACATAGTTACCTTTCAACACGCAAAAGTTATCTCGCAACAACGCTTAAGAAACCGTTTCAACTTCCTTGGCACAACGATTGATCCAGGAATCAATCGGTAGAAACCTCCAGAAAACTACTCTTCACCGATTGAACTTCGATTCAAACGGTCAAAACTTCCAGAAAACCACTCTTCACCAATTGAACTTCAATTCAAACGGTCAAAACCTCCAGAAAACCACTCTTCACCGATTGAACTTCAATTCAAACGGTCAAAACCTCCGAAAAACGATTGCTTTGTCTATTCTCCTTTTGCCCTTCCATGAATTTCCCTAAAATCCTAAAATTAACACAAATTGGGTAATAAATAGTTCTAATTCAAATTAACATCACAAAATATGTAAAAATGTTTAAATTCATAAATTAGAGTTGTTCTTGCCAGTTGACTCTCTTGTCAGTTGACTCTACGATGATCACACGCCTCCTTCCCTCACCTCAAGTGATGCTTCGCTGTTTTGAAACAACCTGCACCTGCAAGGTAGAAAGGGGCGCCCTAGAGGCCGTTTGTACTCCGACGCACAAGTCAAAACTGGGCAAGCACACCAAGTGTATCGAGTATTTCTGTTTAGGTTTAGAAACTGCGTACCTTTGTGAAGTGTTTTACTACTTGTACCGACCAGTCCTCGGACACCGAGAACAGATAGTAAAGGGTGAACTACGTCAGCTGGGTCCCACAGCATGGGCCAAAGCCACGTGGAATGGACCCCGCAGGTGGTATTGATTAGCGGGTGATTAGTCATCAGCATGTCCCTAGACAGAAGGGTGATTAGTCATCAGCGTGTCCCCATAAGAGAAGGGTGATTAGTCATTAGTGTGTCCCCACAGAGAAGGGTGATTAGTCATCAGCGTGTCCCGACAGTGAAGGGTGATTAGTCATCACTGTGATGATCACCAGAAGGGACTGATGTGTCCTCGTCACTCCGCAGGGTGATCAGTCCTCGGCAACAGAGTGTGACGAGGTGACATCAGTCTTGGGTGATTTGAACAACGTAACCAGAATAGCTAAGATTGGTTCCCAGAGTGGGCCAATGACCAGTTAAATACCCAGAGGTAGGGAGAGGCCTGAATCACGAAGAGCCTATGCGGGTAGCAGGGAGAGCACAGTTAGGTGCAGAGTCCTGAGGGGTCGAGTACTCATCAGAACTAGGGTTTTCCCGGTAAAGGCTACATGCATAGAACGTGAACAATGAAGGCACTCCCAGAACAGGTGGCCCTAGACACTAGGTGAACGAGGAGGCACCCAGGTGGTCACCCTGTTAGAGTTTGCACTCCAGAAAAGGAAACCTTATGTGCTAGATTACCCTAAGACTGGGTGATAGTGGCGCGAGGGTATTCCAGTAAACCCTGAATATAGCTAGCAGCGCAGTGAACCCTAATTAGGGCTAGCGGCGCAGTAAACCCTAGACTATATAAGGGAAAGTGAAATACTTCACAAAGGAACATAGTTTCTAGACCTAAACACAGAGAGACTCAACACACTTGGTGTTTTTTTGCCCCATCTTGACTTGAGCGTCGGAGTGCAAATGGCCTCTAGGGCCCCCTTTCTCTTTTGCAGGTGCAGATTGTTTCGCAAGAATCAAGCACATATCAAGGTGAGCAAGGAGGCGTGTGAGTGTCGTAGAGTCAACCGACAAGAACATTTGGCGCCCACCGTGGGGCCAGAGTAAAACAGGGTCCCATACACGAGAGTGAGAGTAGAAACCACAGAAGATGAGGAATACAAGACACGGGTCCGTTCCACCAAATGGAGGCGAAAATGTTACAATGCAACAACTCATGGAAACGATGCGCGCCCTCCAGGAGACGGTGGCGGAGTCCAGAGCGCATCAGACGCGTATGCAGGAGGACCTGGCCGCCTCACAGGCAAGGAATGAGGAGTTGCACAGAGCGAACAAGGAGCTACGCTTGAATCTGCAACACATGCAACAAGCTAGAGACCGCGGGGGAGATGATCAAGGTCCACCAACGCCCCCAAGGGCCTTTCCCATGCCTTTCTCCCAGGCGATTATGGACACGGTGGTCCCAGCTGTTGAACCAAGTGGTGTTCAAGGTTTTGAAGAATCCAAATCCTTTGAAGGATGATGAAGCTTTTGCTTGCTTGCTGCTGCTGTGCTGCTTTGTTGTTTTGTTCTGGGGTAGTTTAAAGTGTAATCCAACCTTTGATTAAATCTCAAAGCAATTAGCATCTCAGTTTTTGATAAAACAAAAGTGTTTTTCAAACTAAGTTGAAACAACCGATTGTTCTATCGAAACAACCGATTGTCTATACTTAGATGTTTTGAGAAAGTTTGAAAACTGTTTTTGAATGGAGAAAACTGTTAAGTGACAAAACAACCGATTGATTCGAGGAAACAACCGATTGTTTGTTTTGGAACCATAACAGAAAATCTGTTTTCTTTGACTGAGCTTTAAATGATTTGAAACTGAATACGCTCCAGTCATTAAATGCTTTGACCAATCTTTCTGAAAGCTTTTATGGGTTTGTTAAGATTTGACAAACAAACTTCCTTTTATATAATTCAAAAAATCTCTTTTAAAGGTTAAGAATGCTTTTGACAAAGTACTGACTAAGAGAGTTTTGAAAAATTGCTGAGATTGCTTAAGTGCTAGAGAGATTGATCAAAGTGCTGGAATAGGATTCTACTTGTATTGATTTCAGATCTTCATCTGTAACAAGTGTAATCTGTGTAACTGTTGAAAACATTTCTTTTCTGTATTGTTGCTGAGATTGGCTGTGTGTTCTTGAGGTGTTCAAGATCAGCAATCTTAGTGTTGGCCAAGGAGAGTGTGTGTCTTGAGGTTTTCAAGGTCATTCTCTTGGTTGTTATGTAAGTGATCAAGGTGTGATTGCTTAGTGGATTTCCTCAGGGTTCTAAGAAGACTAGATGTAGCTCTGGGTTGGAGTGAACCAGTATAAACATCTGTGTACAATCTCTCTATCCCTAACTCTTTAAATTCAGTTTGTTTGTTGTTTGCTGGTATAAACAACCGATTGTTTCGAAGAAACAACCGATTGTTTTCCTGGCAGTGCTGTTTTGCTTGCTGTTTTGGCAAACTGAATTGCTTAATCATTTGATTTCTGAAAGATATTCATTCTAGCTTGTAAAAGTTTGCGAAAACCTCTTTAAACAATTCACCCCCCCTCTAGTTTAAAGCCATCTTTCCTAACACCAGCCACCTTCGTAGGGCCTAAGACCGTGTTCACTGGGAAAGAAGACCCTGAAACACATCTCACTGCTTTCCATACGCAGATGATGCTGTCAGGAGGGTCTGACGCAGTGCACTGCAAGCTCTTTATGGCCACATTGACAGGAATGGCGTTAGAATGGTTCGTGAGTTTGCCCGAGGGACATATCATGTCCTTCGCGCAATTCTCCATGCTGTTCAGGGAGCAGTATCTCGTCAACAGGGCCCCTCAACCAGTGTCTTACGACCTTTTCGATGTAAGGCAGCATCAGAGGGAGTCCCTTAGAGATTACCTCAACAGGTTTGGGGCAATGGTGGTGAGGTTGCACACCAAGTATGAAGATATGGTGGTGCACGCCTTCAAGAAAGGCGTATTGCCAGGGCCTTTCAGCGAGTCCTTGATCCGCAATCGCCCCAAAACCTTCGGCGACATAAAACGACGTGTTGTGGCTCACATTGTCACTGAAGGAGAGCTCAATGAGAAACGATAAAGCGCAGTCTCATTAAGGCCCCGAGTGCCTAGTCGACCTCAATCCCTGCGGGTGCACGAGGCGACCACAGAAAAGAAGGCTCAAGGAAAACAGAAGCCCTATGAGCCCCAAAAGCCCTAAACTAGGGCACGCGCCAAGGATGATGTGCCCCCTAGGCATGAATTCCTGATGGAGCTGAAGGAGCTGATCGCCATTCCTAATGTGGCGGAAAGGTTGAAGATGCCCCCAAAGACTGATAAGAGGTTGGGGCCAAACAAGAACGCCTGGTGCAAGTTCCATCAGGCCTTCAGTCACCCCATTCGCAACTGTCTGGCCTTAGGCCATCAATTGGACGAGTTGGTAAAGAGTGGGTTCTTGAGTGACTACCTGAAGGAGGCACAAGGGGGCGAGGCGGTGGGGGTACCGAGGGCTGATCAGGGGCACGAAGTGCCCATACATGGTGAGATCCACACTATAGCAGGTGGGTTCTCAGGAGGAGGGTGCACCTCATCGCAACGCAAAAAGTATGCACATTCGGTGATGGCAGTAGAGACATGCGAGGAAGATCACTTCCCAGACATCGACCTCGTCTTCACGAAGGCTGATCGCCGAGATGTTATCCCCCACGATAACGATCCGGTGGTAATATCGGTTGTCACTGTGGGACACAGGGTGCATTGAGTGCTAGTGGATCAAGGAAGTTCGGCCGATGTGATGTTCTGGTCGACATTCAACAAGTTGTAGTTGTCTCCTGATCTGCTGCAGCCCTACGTTGGCTGCTTGTATGGGTTCGCAGGAGACCAAGTGGAAGTGCGGGGATACATCGAGCTGAGGACCACTTTCACTGATGGAGTGGCCTCCCGCACAGAGAACATCAGGTACCTCGTGATGAACGCCTTGTCTGCTTACAATATGCTGCTGGGTAGACCAGCCTTAAACAGGTTAGGGGCAGTGGTGTCCACAAGGCATATGAAAATGAAGTTGCCTTCAATGGAGGGGATGGTGATAACCATCAAATCAGACCAAAAAGAGGCTAAAAAGTGCTATGAGAATAGCCTCAAGACGAAAAGGGGAGTTTGCATGCTGGCCACCCTACCTCCAAGTGGGGGTGGCGATGAAACTGATATGCCCCAAGGTGACGTCGGGGTTACACGAGCAGAGGTCGCCCGGGTGAGGTGACCTGAGCCGGCAGAGGAGGTGGTAGAGAAGGAGATCAGAGGCAGGATGTTCAAGCTGGGTAAGTCCCTGCCTCAGGAGATCCAAGACCAAGTAGCAGGGGTCATAGAGAAGCACTTGGATGCTTTCGCTTGGTCCCCTTCAGACATGCCAAGTATTGACCCTGACTTCCGATGTCATTGCCTGGCACTGAATCCCCAAGTCAGACCAGTCCGCCAGAGGAGAAGGAAGTTCAATGACGAATGAAGACAGGTCGTCAGGGAGGAGACACAAAAATTGCTCAAAGCAGGCCACATACGGGAAATCCAGTATCCTGAGTGGCTCGCGAATGTCGTGTTGGTAAAGAAGGCCAATGGGAAGTGGAGGATGTGCGTAGACTTCATAGATCTCAACAAGGCCTATCCGAAGGACTCCTACCCTCTACCCAACATAGATGCGTTGGTAGACAGTGCCTCGGGGTGCAAGTTACTCAGCTTCTTGGACGCCTTCTCTGGGTATAATCAGATCAAGATGCACCCGATGGACGAGAGCAAGACTGCGTTCATGACAGAGCTGTCTTGCTACTGCTACACAGTCATGCCATTTGGGCTGAAGAACGCGGGTGCCACCTATCAGAGGTTGATGGACAAAGTCCTTGCTGTAACATCCCGCCAAAATACTATTCATATTCATATAATGAAAATAAAGGTAAAAAAATATATTGAAGTGAACAAAATTATATATATAAAATGAAGTTTCTCCTCACAGGGAGTTTAATACATACTCGGTCAATTTTCCCAAAAACGTAAACAAAATTACAGTAAAAAGACAAACAGTCGATCTCGCCTCAGAAAAGGGCGATCTCCCATCAGAAAAGGGCGATCTCCTATCAGACAACATAAAAAGGGTGATCGCCTAACAAAAATAAAAACAGGCGATCTCCTTCCGGCGACCACTCACTGAGGAGCTCTACTACCTGCAACCTCGTCTGCTCCCGTGCAAAAATAGACGATCATCACAGGTTTAAGAAAGCAATCACAATACCAGATAAAAGGGTAAGCTAGATGTTTTAAAAACTTTAAATATGAAACTTTAAATCAATAGAAAACATAAATCTTCACGCCATTCATAATCCATATCAATTTCAACCATCAACATTCCCATATTCCACAAACTCGTCAAGTGTCTATTCGCTACTTTCAATATTCATGGTTCACACGTCATACTTTCCACTGACTCATAAGATATAGACACATGACTCCACTTCCGGAAGACTCGTGCGTTGACTCAGGCTCAGAGATCTGCACCTGTCATACCACACCACTGTGAAATCCACACAGGGTCGTTGTGAAATCCACACAGCCATGCGCATACATAGTCTCAATATCATCACTCTCCCGGTATGACAGGGTTAATTCATATAACAGGCCGAGCTCGTTCTTTTTCACATGACTCACCCATTCATATGAACCTCCTTCGACTCTCCACAACTGAATAACTTCATCTATGTGATTCCATTATATCAGCAGAGTCAGGATATCTCCTTCTAGACAAGCCCCTAGTCAATACACATTACACACGATCTTACACGGTATTTTCTTTCCTGAAAATACTATGCCTTGATCCCACATTCACAACAATCAATACATCATACAACACTGAATGAACGATTCAGTCACAGCAACATTCATTCCACGGTTCAGATTTTCAAATATCACATGTATTTCACATTTAAATCTCAAACAGTTTTCAAACAGCACTAAAACAGGGGAGTTCGAAAAACAACGCCAAATCGGCGAACTCATTCAAAAGCAGGGGATTTCGGAAACAAAGTTAAAACCGGCGACCACGTCACCCCACACATAAAAACAGAGCATTGTGAAAAGAAATATGAAAACCGGCGACCACGTCGCCCTCACTTCAGAACTTACTCGCCTAACATTTTTATAAATGTAGAGTACTAGCTTCCCTTACCTGGACTTGCACAAAACTCCAAGAACTTCGAAACCCAACGAAGCTTAAAGATGCTTTCATTCTATTTTAGTGTCTCGGTCTGGAAAACTTGCAAAGAACCTCCCAAGTGTCCAAGGGCAGTCGTCGCTCGTCGTACTGGTGCTTGAGGTTGCCTGAATCGCAGCGCGAAAGAGAGAAAAGAGAGGGATGAAGATGCACTCACTCTTTCACTCGAGTCACTGCAACGTTCTTTTCCTCCTCGCAGTGGGTTTTTGAATCTTAAACCAACTTGTCCACAAGAGCCGCTGCCACCACCCACTCTGCAGGGAAGTTTGCGTGTACGCTTCCCTGAACAGTGCGACTACGTGTGCCTCTGCGCAGGCTAACACTCTGAGGTCACTATTCTGAACCACCCTTTTTGTCTACGTGTCGCGCGTGCAGTACGTCTGATGCTGAGAGCCCGGGTCGCACTTTATCTGTGTGAAACTCGACATCGCACGATAACCTTCCACCGATGACCGCTCGCGCGATGACTAACCACCGATGCCTCATTCTGGCGGACGACCAATGTCTCTCCCTCGGAGACGACCGATGTCTCGCCCTGGCAATGCCCGCATGCCTCACGCCTGGCGATGCCCGCATGCCTCGCGCCCTGGCCATGCATCGCGCCCGGCGATGTTCGCATGCCTCACGCCTGGCGATGCCAGACGACACATCGCCACGCCGTGCTAAAGGTTCTTCATCCCACTATGTTACTTCCAAGGTATCATCTCCACATGACTTGGTGACGTCGGTAGCTTCACCTTTCCAAGAGTAGATCAGCACCACTCCTCGTGCGCCCATGCATGCAACACTAAGGACGATCTCTTTTGCTCAAGCATAGAGCTTCACATGCACAGCGTATCTAAGGCTTAACCCACACCTTGATACGCATGGTTGTTGGAACCCACTCTGGTTGATCTAGTATCCGGACCACATACTGAGTGCACTTTCGGCGATCATGTGCACCAGGCGACTGGCGATCATGTGTAATCTAGGCGACAGGCGATCATGTACTAACCAGGCGATCTTGTAGTCTTCTAAATTACACTTTCCTTCCTTTTTATTTTAAATAAAAACATACTTAGAATTCATTTAAAAATATACCCCTTTTTATTCCAATTTAATTTTACAGGCCCTTACATTCTCCCCAACAAGAAAAATTTTCGTCCTCGAAAATTGAATCACAAGGAAAAGAGGTATGGATAGGCTTCCCTCATGGGTTCTTCTAACTCCCAAGTTGAATCACCCGATCTCTCATCCCACACCACTTTCACCATGCTGATGGTCTTGCCTCTGAGCTGTTTACTTTGCCGATCGTCAATCCTGACTGGTTTCGCTTCAAAGGACAAGTCATCCCTGATCTGCACATCGTCCACTTCCAGCACATGACTAGGGTCTGCCATGTACTTCCTCAGCTGTGATACGTGAAAGACATTGTGCAGATTCGCTAAATGGGGAGGTAGGGCGATTTCATAAGCCACTGGACCAATCCTCCTTAAGATCTGATATGGTCCCACGAACTTAGGGGAGAACTTCTTTGATCTGATCGCCCGTCCTACACCCTTTGTTGGTGTCACTCTCATGAACACATGGTCTCCAGCAGCAAACTCCAAAGGCTTTCTCCTCTGATCTGCATAGGATTTCTGCCTACTTTGAGAAGCTCTCATTCTGCCTTGTATCTGTTTCACCTTCTCGGTCGTCTGCTGAATCAACTCTGGTCCAACCAATACTGTTTTGCCCTCCTGGTACCAGCACAATGGAGTTCTGCATTTCCTTCCATACAAGGCTTCGTATGGCGCTATCCCAATGCTAGCGTGATAACTGTTATTATAGGTAAACTCCACCAGCGGTAACACCTCATCCCAACTTCCCAATTGATCCATGACACACGTCCTCAGCAGATCTTCCAAGGACTGGATCGTTCTCTCTGACTGTCCATCTGTTTGAGGATGATATGCCGAGCTCATCCTCAACTTAGTTCCCAAACAATCTTGTAAGGTCTGCCAAAACCGTGAAGTGAACCTGGGATCTCTATTCGAAACAATGCTGGAAGGCACTCCATGCAACCTCACAATTTCTCTGATGTACAGCTGTGCCAATTTGGCCATGGGCATTTTCAAATTCACCGGAAGAAAGTGGGCACTCTTCGTCAGTCGATCTACTGTTACCCAGATTGCATCATGACCCTTTACTGATCTGGGTAGATGGGTAACAAAATCCATGGCGATGCTGTCCCATTTCCACTCAGGGATATCCAGTTGCTGTAACAACCCGCCAGGTCTTTGATGCTCTACCTTTGCCTTCTGACACGTCAAGCAAGTAGTAACATACTGGGCGATGTCTTTCTTCATGCCCGACCACCAAAATGACTCCTTCAAGTCATGGTACATCTTGTTCATGCTTGGATGTAGGCTAAGGCGACTCTTGTGACCTTCCTCTAGGATCATCTTCTTCAACTCTTCATTTGCAGGTATGCAAATTCAGCCATTAAATCTCAAGATCCCATCATCGCCCATCACAAAGTCTCTAGCCTGGTCGGTCCCTAGTGACTCCACAGTACGCTTCAGACTAGGGTCCTCCAACTGCTTGTCCTTTATCATTCCAAGGAAGTCATTAGTTATAGCCAGCTTACTACAACTAATGTGATTTACGTGAAATTCTACCCCAAGGTTTAAGTCTCTGAACCGCTCGATCAGTTTCTACTCTTCCATCATCATGGTGGCTACTTGTATTGATTTTCTACTCAAAGCATCTGCTACTACATTGGCCTTCCCTGGATGATACATGAGTTGAAAATCGTAGTCCTTTAGAAACTCCATCCACCTTCTTTGTCTCATGTTTAGTTCCTTCTAATCGAACAGGTATTTCAGGCTCTTATGGTCACTGAACACCTGGAACCGAGCTCCATATAAATAGTGCCTCCAGATCTTCAAGGCAAACACCACAGCCGCCAACTCCAAATCATGCGTAGGGTAGTTCCTCTCATGAACCTTGAGTTGCCTTGAAGCATATGCAACCACTCTTTTCTCTTACATCAAAACACATCCCAAACCCTGATGTGAAGCGTCACAGAAGACATCAAAAGGTCTTCCTACCTCTGGGATCACCAGCACTGGAGCACTAGTCAACCTCTCCTTTAGTTCCATGAAGCTCTGCTCACATCGGTCGGTCCAAGCAAAAGGTTGATCCTTGCGGGTCAGCTGTGTTAAAGGAGCCACTACCTTGGAAAAGTCCTCAATAAACCTCCGATAGTAGCCAGCCAAACCCACAAAGCTCCTTATCTCAGTGACTGTCTTAGGACGTTCCCATTGCAGCACTGCCTCTACCTTGGCTGGATCCACTGAGATTCCCCGAGCAGATATCACGTGTCCTAAGAAATTGACTTCCTTCAGCCAGAACTCGCACTTGGAGAACTTGGCATAGAGTTGCTTCTCCCTCAGAATCTCCAACACTGTCCTCAGATGTTCTTCATGTTCTTCCTCGGTCCTTGAATAAATGAGTATGTCGTCTATGAAGACTACCACAAAGTTATCCAAGAAAGGGCGAAAAATCCTATTCATGTAGTCCATGAACAGAGCTGGAGCATTTGTGACTCCAAACGGCATCACCACATACTCATAGTGCCCATACCGAGACCTAAATGCTGTCTTTTGAACATCTTCAGCTTTTACCAAAATTTGGTGGTACCCCGATCTCAGGTCAATCTTGGAGAACAGCGAGGCCCCATGTATTTGATCCATCAAATCGTCAATTCTAGGTAGGGGGTACTTGTTCTTGATGGTCAACTTGTTCAACTGCCTGTAATCTATACACAGCCGAGACCCTCCATCCTTCTTCTTAACTAGGAGCACTGGAGCCCCCCATGGAGATACACTGGGTCTGATGAATTGTTTCTCCAACAACTCTTCCACTTGCTTCTTTAATTCTACCAACTCGGCTGGTGCCATCCTGTAAGGTGCCATTGACACTGGTCCAGCTCCAGGTACCAAATCAATAGAGAATTCCACTTCTCTCTTAGGGCGTAACCCAGGTACCTCTTCTGGAAATACATCCGTGAAGTCTTTCACTACATGTATCCTGCTTACGTCCTCTTCATTCTTCACTTCCAACCGAGCTAGCATCACGAAGCACCTCGCCCCTTCTTCCAACTCCGACCACCCGTGCTGAACAGATATCACCTCTGACCCTTGGAGGTCTGGAAACGTTATCTTCTGACTACCGCAGTCTATGAGAACGTGATTGGCAGCTAGCCAATCCATTCCCAGGATAATATCCAGGTCCTGAAGAGGTAGGCAGATCAAGTTCACTTTGAATCTGCGTCCCTCTACTATCACTGGACATTCGAGGCAAACTGTAGAGGTCAACACCTGTCCTGACGCAGGTGTAGAGACCATCAGTTCGAAATGTAACTCCTTCACTAGAAGGCCCAACTCGGCTACACACAGGCTTGACACAAAGGAGTGTGTCGCTCCAGAATCAAACAAGGCTTTTACACCTCTACCAGCTATAAAACAAACACCTTGCACGAGGTTACCTGACTGAGACGCTTCTGCTCCTGACATGGCAAACACTCTCCCTGTTGCTTGAGGTCTGCTACCTTCGTTTCTCAACTGCTGAGAACCACTGGGTTGAGTCGCCCCATTCCTGTTAGGGCACTCTCTAGCAACGTGCCCCGTCTTTTGGCAGGTGTAACACCTTTTCTCTGAATTCTTCTTGAAGCACACGTTGGAGGTGTGTGGTCCACCACAATGGAAACACTTGGGTTTCCAAGGTTGCTGCTGCTAAAACTGGGATGACGTTGTTCCTGCCCGATGTGGTGGAGGTCTCGCATAGGGCTTGCTTTGTGAGTGCTGCACCTTGGCCTTCCCACTGGAAGAACTCCCTGGGTGTGACCTGATCACCCGAGAATCACCCTTTTCCAGGGTCTCCACCATCTTCGCCTTCTCTACTAAGGCGTGAAATTCCCTGATGCACATCGGGGCTATGGTCCTGTTCAGCCCATGCTTCAGTCCCTCTTCGAACTTCCTACACCTCCAGGCCTCGGAGGTCGCCTGGGTATAGAATCGGGCGAGGTACTCAAACCGAGCAGCATAGGCGTTCACAGACATATCCCCCTGCTCCAACTTTAGGAACTCAGCTTCCCTCGCAAACCTTGCGCTGTCTGGGAAGTATTTCTCCAGGAACCTCACCCTGAAGCTCTCCCAATCCAACACATCCTCTCGGGCCTCCATCATTTGCTGAGCTCCCATCCACCAGAACTCGGCTTCTCCAGATAGCAGATAGGTGGCGAACAATAATTTCTTCTCTTCAGGGCAGGAGGTCGCCCTAAAGATTTTCTCCAGCTCTCTGACCCACTGATCTGCCTGATCAGGGGTAGCATTCCCACTGAACTTGGGTAGGTTGTGCCTCATGAACTCGGTCAGTCCCATCTGTTCCTGAGGCTGACCGACGTGGGAATTTGTCTCAGCCGACCGAGCAGCTTCCCAATGGTGCATTGCAGCTTGATGGTTCTGAGCCATCGCTGCATTCTGTTGTTGGATGGCAGTTGCCATCATCTCAATAGCCTTGGCAATCTGGCTCATCTCTGAAGAAGGTTGGGGAGGGGTAGGAGGTCTACGTGCCATCTTCTTCGTTTCAGATTTTGAAACTATGGGTTTCTATCTTCCCTACAACTACAAGAATGAGATCGATAAGAAATCAATTCATTCAGGAGGTAACATCTAGACCTTACAAAGGTCAGCATCTCAAAGTCATCAAGAATTTGAGCTCATCAACAGAATCATAATACTTATATCCTCAAGCAAAACACCAGAACAGCTACTGGTATACAACCATCAATCCAAACAACCACTTTCAATCAATTACAAAAACACTCCATAAAATGACGTAAATCACACCAGAATTCAATGTATGCTAAACATCAAACCTTTGGAATTAAGATTGAGAATCATCTCGATCCAGTTATGAGTGTGCACCCTCACCACTTTATCAAGACCCTCTCATTCTTAATACTAAGATTTTCAGTTAGGGCATATATTCACTAAAGCACACACAAAATTTCAATACAAAAACGTTTGAAAACCTTTCACTATAGTTGTTATTTTAAAACTCAAATAAATTTTATGAGCAGAAGAAACACAATGGATCCACAGCCCTCAGGTCATCCTAAGGACGAACTGCTCTGATACCATTAATGTAACATCCCGCCAAAATACTATTCATATTCATATAATGAAAATAAAGGTAAACAAATATATTGAAGTGAACAAAATTATATATATAAAATGAAGTTTCTCCTCACAGGGAGTTTAATACATACTCGGTCAATTTTCCCAAAAACGTAAACAAAATTACAGTAAAAAGACAAACAGTCGATCTCGCCTCAGAAAAGGGCGATCTCCCATCAGAAAAGGGCGATCTCCTATCAGACAACATAAAAAGGGTGATCGCCTAACAGAAATAAAAACAGGCAATCTCCTTCCGGCGACCACTCACTGAGGAGCTCTACTACCTGCAACCTCGTCTGCTCCCATGCAAAAATACACGATCATCACAGGTTTAAGAAAGCAATCACAATACCAGATAAAAGGGTAAGCTAGATGTTTTAAAAACTTTAAATATGAAACTTTAAATCAATAGTAAACATAAAACTTCACACCATTCATGATCCATATCAATTACAACCATCAACATTGCCATATTCCACATACTCGTCAAGTGTCCATTCGCTACTTTCAGTATTCAAGATTCACACGTCAGACTTTCCACTGACTCACAATGCATAGACACATGACTTTACTTTCGGATTGACTCGTGCGTTGACTCAGGCTCAGAGATCTGCACCTGTCATACCATACCACTGTGAAATCCACACAGGGTCGCTGTGAAATCCACACAGCCATGCGCATATATAATCTCAATGTCATTAACTCTCCCGGTATGACAGGGTTAATTCATATAACAGGCCGAGCTCGTTCTTTTTCACACTACTCGCCCATTCATATGAACCTCCTCCGACTCTCCACAACTGAATAACTTCATCTACGTGATTCCATTATATCAGCAGAGTCAGGATATCTCTTTCTAGACAAGCCCCTAGTCAATACACCTACACACGATCTTACACGGTATTTCCTTTCCTGAAAATACTATGCCTTGATCCCACATTCACAACATTCAAAACATCATACCACTCAAATGAATGATTCAAATCACAGCAACAATCATTTCAAAGGTTCAGATTTTTGAGTATCACATGCATTCCACCTTTAGATCTCAAACAGCTTCTAACAACACAAAAACAGGGGAGTTCGAAATCTGTATTTAAAACCAGCGATCCCGTCGCCCAAACACATAACAACAGAACATCCTGAAAAAGGGGTTTAAAACCGGCGACCACGTCGCCCAACCACATAGAACAGAGCATTGCGAAAAGAAACATGAAACCGGCGACCACGTCGCCCTCACTTCAGAAACAGCTAATCTATGGCTTGTATTGAAAATGAAGGCTAGCTTCCCTTACCTAGACTTGCGCAAAACACCAAGAACTCCAAAACCCCACGAAGCTTTAAAGATGCTTTCACTCTGTTTTTGCGTCTGGTTTGTAGGACTTGCAGAGAACTTCCCAGGTGCTCTAATGGTAGCCGTCGCTCGTCGTACTTTTGGGTGAAGGTGCCTGAATCGCAGTGCGAAGGAGAGAAAAGGAGAAGAAGGGAGGTAAACCCACTCTTTCGCTCTTGAACCACTGCAACGTTTCTTTCTCTCAAAAGTGGGTTTTTTGCATCTTAAACTAACTTGTCCACAAAAGCCGCTGCCACCACCCACTCTGCAGGGAAGTTTGCGTGTACGCTGCACTGAACAGTACGACTAAGCGTGCCTCTGCGCAGGCTAACACTTTGAGGTCACTATTCTGAACCACCCTTTTTGTCTACGTGACGCGCGTGCAGGACGTTTCATGCTTGGAGTCTGGGTCCCACCTTCTCTGTGTGCAACTCGACATCGCGCGATAACCCTTCACCGATGACCACTAGCGCGAAGACTATCCACCGATGACCTCTTGCGCGAAGGCTATCCACCGATGACCTCTCGCGCGAAGACTATCCACTGATGACCTCTCGCGCGAAGACTATCCACCGATGACCTCTCGCGCGAAGACTATCCACCGATGACCTCTCGCACGAAGACTATCCACCGATGACCTCTCGCGCGAAGACTATCCCCGCATGCCTCACGCCCTGGCGATGCCCGCATGCCTCGCGCCCTGGTGATGCCCGCATGCCTCGCGCCCTGGCGATGACCGCATGCCTCGCGCCCTGGCGATCACGTGTAGTCTAGGCGACCGACGATTTTGTACTAACAAGGAAATCTTATAGTCTTCTAAACTACACTTTCCTTCCTTTTTATTTTAAATAAAAACATACTTAGAATTAATTTAAAATATACCCTTTTATTCCAATTTAATTTTTACAGGTCCTTACATTAGGAAGGGGTAACAAGTCCATAGGTGTGAGAGGATTAAATCCATATACTACTTCAAAAGGAGAAGCATTAGTAGTCTTGTGGACTACTCTATTATAAGCAAACTCAATGTGGGGAAGGTGCTCATCCCAAGACTTGTCGTTTCCCTTCATGATAGCCCTAAGCATAGTTCCTAGAGATCTATTGACTACTTCGGTTTGACCATCCGTTTGAGGATGACAAGAAGTGGAAAATTGTAGTCTTGTTCCAAGTTTACTCCAAAGAGTTTTCCAAAAGTGGCTTATAAACTTGGGATCTCTATCGGACACTATACTTCTAGGTATACCATGGAGTCTCACCACTTCTCTAAAGAAGAGCCTAGAAATATTTTGAGCATCATCTACCTTGTGGCATGGAATAAAATGGGACATTTTGCTAAAACGGTCAACTACCACAAAGATAGAGTCATGGCCTCTTGCAGTCCTAGGGAGTCCTAAAATGAAATCCATGCTAATGTCTTCCCAAGGAGCATTTGCAATCGGCAAGGGAGTGTAGAGTCCATGAGGCATTGCTCTAGATTTTGCTTTCAAACATGCTATGCATCTAGAACAATGTCTTTGGACATCTTTCCTCATGTGTGGCCAACAAAATTTTACTTTCAAAATGTCTAGAGTCTTATCAACTCCAAAATGGCCCATGAGTCCCCCCTCATGTGATTCTTTGACAAGGAGTTTCCTATGTGTGCCTTGGGGAATGCAAAGTTTTCCTTCTTTAAAAAGATATCCCTCGGACACATAGTAACCTCCTTGCGCTCTATGTTGACATTGGGCATAGATGGATGAGAATTCTTGATCATCTTGATAAAGCTCTCTTATGTGATCAAATCCAAGAATTTGAGCACCCAATTTTGAAAAGAGTGTGTGCCGTCTTGAAAGAGCATCGGCCACTATATTGGTGCTTCCTTTCTTGTACTTGATTACATAAGGAAATTGTTCAAGAAATTCCATCCATTTAGCATGTCTCTTGTTGAGCTTGTGTTGGCCCTTTAGATATTTTAAAGACTCGTGATAACTATGGATTACAAATTCTTTGGTCACAAGGTAGTGTTCCCAAGTCTTTAGGGCTCTCACAAGAGCATAAAGCTCTTTGTCATAGGTGGGGTAATTGAGGGTGGCACCATGGAGTTTTTCAATAAAATATGCAATGGGGTGACCACCTTACAATAATACCGCACCTATGCCTACTCCAGATGCATCACATTCTATCTCAAAAGTTTTGGAAAAATTTGGGAGAGCTAGAATTGGTGCATTGGTGAGTTGAGCTTTTAGCCTTTGGAAGTGATGGCATTTTCATGTGTTCTTCTTGAATCAAAGTAGAAATAGATGGAGCGGAAGCAATGGGTGAGTGAAACAAGACCCTCCTAGGAGTTGTGTTGGTCTTGAAGGTGCATGGTGAGTATGGATTGAGTGGTTCGGCCAGCTCAAGGGAGAAGGTGAAAGGATTGAAGTTTATAGCCTAGATTTCTAGGAGGAGTAAAGCTTGTGCACAAAAAATGGCAGCATAACATTACTCAAATAAACTTGAAAATACATGAGGTAGGCCTCCTTATTTATAGATTTAGGAGCCTTGGTGAGCAAGCTTAAAGGGTAGGGATGGAAATACAAAAAGTGGGGCTGCCTAGGGTATTGACTTTAGTCAAACCACACCATCATCCTAATATTCTAGAAGATAGGTCAAAAATGCAACATTTGATAGTACACCCCTCCTTCTTTTGCTAAAGGCACCTATTTGCTAGCACACCCCTCCTTCTATTGCTAAGGGCACCTTTTTGATAGCACACCCCTAAGTGAGCAAGTTTTGCTTTCTACACTACACTAATCTACTAAGCACCCCCTCCCCCTTTGGGCCTTTATGAAACATGTACAAGGATCTCTCTCTTCCATCCGTGGCTTCTTCTATGTGTGCTTGGATATGTTTAGCCATGGATCTTGTGAGAGGTCCTAGACGGTCTAGCTCCATGGATAGCCTCCCTCCTTCACGTTCTAGACGCTCACTTCCTGGAGCTAGACGCTCCTCTTGGTCTAGACGGTCTTCTTGGTTTGGGCCTTGGCTTCCTTGGCTAGATGTGCTTGGCCCTCCTCCATCATCCCCTCCCCCTTGGAAAGGATTTGTCCTCAAATCCAGTTCGTCATCGTCATTGGTACCTACAAATGGAGAAAGATCAATTACATTAAATGTGTCATGTACTCCATATTCAAGAGGTAGGTCCAATTTATACGCATTGTTGTTGACTCGCTTAAGGACTTGGAAGGGTCCATCACCTCGGGGACTTAGTTTGGACTTCCTTTGATTTGGAAATCTATCTTTTCGAAGATGAAGCCAAACTAAGTCTCCTTCCTCAAAAATTATTTCTCTCTTCCCTTTGTTGTTGTGTTTTGTGTACTTCTCATTTTGTTGTTGTATTTGAATTTTAATCTTCTCATGCATTTTCTTGACAAAATCAACCTTGATTACTCCTTCCTTATGCACAAAATCTTGTGGATTAGGAAGGGGAATTAAATCCATGGGCGTGAGAGGATTAAAACCATATACTACCTCAAAAGGAGAAGCATTAGTAGTCTTGTGAACTACTCTATTGTAAGCAAATTCAATGTGGGGAAGGTACTCATCCCAAGATTTGTGGCTGCCCTTCATGATAGCCCTAAGCATAGTTCCAAGAGATCTATTGACTACTTCGGTTTGCCCATCCGTTTGAGGATGACAAGAAGTTGAAAATTGTAGTCTTGTTCCAAGTTTACCCCAAAGAGTTTTCCAAAAGTGACTTATAAACTTGGGATCTCTATCGGACACTATACTTCTAGGGAGACCATGGAGTCTCACCACTTCTCTAAAGAAGAGTTTAGAAATATTTTGAGCATCATCTACTTTGTGGCATGGAATAAAGTGAGACATTTTGCTAAAACGGTCCACTACCACAAAGATAGAGTCATGGCCTCTTGCAGTCCTAGGAAGTCCTAAAATGAAATCCATGCTAATGTCTTCCCAAGGAGCATTTGCAATCGGCAAAGGGGTGTAGAGTCCATGCGGCATTGTTCTAGACTTTGCTTTTAAACATGAGATACATCTAGAGCAATGGCGTTGGACATCTTTCCTCATGTGTGGCCAATAAAATTTTGCTTTCAAAAGATCTAGAGTCTTATCAACTCCAAAATGGCCCATGAGTCACCCTTCATGTGATTCTTTGACAAGGAGTTTTCTATGTGTTCCTTGAGGAATGCAAAGTTTTCCTTCTTTAAAAAGATATCCCTCGGACACATAGTAACCTCCTTGCGCTCTATGTAGACATTGGGCATAGATGGATGAAAGTTCTTGATCTTCTTGGTAAAGCTCTCTTATGTGGTCAAATCCAAGAATTTGGGCACCCAATTTTGAAAAGAGTGTGTGGCGTCTTGAAAGAGCATCGGCCACTATATTGGTGCTTCCTTTCTTGTATTTGATTACATAAGGAAATTGTTCAAGAAATTCCATCCATTTTGCATGTCTCTTATTGAGCTTGTGTTGGCCCTTTAAATATTTTAAAGACTCGTGATCACTATGGATAACAAATTCTTTGGACACAAGATAGTGTTCCCAAGTCTTTAGGGCTCTCACAAGAGCATAGAGCTCTTTGTCATAAGGGGGGTAGTTGAGGGTGGCACCATGGAGTTTTTCACTAAAATAAGCAATGGGGTGTCCACCTTGCAACAATACCGCGCCTATGCCTACTCCCGATGCATCACACTCTATCTCAAAAGTTTTGGAAAAATTTGGGAGAGATAGGATGGGTGCATTGGTGAGTTGAGCTTTTAGCCTTTGAAAGGCTTGCTCATGCTTTTCATTCCAACAAAAGGCAACATCTTTTTTAACAAGTTCATTCAAAGGCGAAGCTAGGCTAGAAAAATTAGGCACAAACCTTCTATAGAAGCTAGCTAACCCATGAAAACTTCTTACATCACTTACATTTTGTGGAGTTGGCCACTCTTGGATGGCTTTGATTTTCTCGGGATCTACATGCACCCCCTTTTTGTTTACTATAAAGCCTAAAAAGACTACACTATCTACACCAAAGGTACACTTATCCCTATTTGCAAAAAGACTATTTTTCCTAAGAACTACAAAGACTTCCCTAAGGTGACTTAGATGGTCTTCTAGGGTTTTACTATATACTAAGATATCATCAAAGTAAACTACTACATATTTACCTATACAATCCCTCAAGGTGTGATTCATAAGCCTCATGAATGTGCTTGGAGCGTTAGTGAGTCCAAAGGGCATCACCAACCACTCATATAATCCAAATTTGGTCTTAAAAGCGGTTTTCCACTCATCACCCTCCTTGATTCGAATTTGGTGATATCCACTTTTAAGGTCAATTTTGGAGAATAGAGTTGACCCATGCAATTCATCAAGCATATCATCAAGCCTTGGGATTGGATGCCTATACTTGATGGTGATGTTGTTGATTGCTCTACAATCACAACACATGCGCCATTTTCCATCTTTTTTGGGCACCAACAAGACAGGTACAACACAAGGGCTTAGACTCTTTTGAACCCAACCCTTCTCCAACAAGTCTTGAACTTGTGATTCTATCTCCTTTGTTTCCTCGGGGTTGGTTCTATAAGCAGGCCTATTTGGTAGGCTTGCCCCCGGAATGAAGTCAATTTGATGTTCTATACCCCTAAGAGGAGGAAGCCCATTGGGTCCTTCTTGTGAGAATAGATCGTCAAATTCACTCAAAAGGTTTTCTATTTGAGGAGGTAAAACCATGAGTTCATTACTTGTGGCAGTGCATGTAAGTGCCCCTTTAAAAAAGATAAGGCTTGGTTGTTCAACAAGAAGCAAGTTTTCTAAAACATTTTCAAAAGGCTTTTCTTGTAGACCAACCTTGTGGGAAGGAACACTCTTCTCCCACGCCTTCTTATCCCTAAGGATTTTCTCTTTTTCTAGCACTCTTTTTTTTTTTGTTTTCCTCATCCCTCTTTTGTTTCATTTGTATTTGGTGTAAGGACCTGTAAAATTGAATTGGAATAAAAAGAGATATATTTTAAATGAATTCTAAGTATGCTTTTATTTAAAATAAAAAGGAAGGAAAGTGCAGTTTAGAAGACTATGAGATCGCCGGTCGTCTACTACACATGATCGCCAGGGCGCGAGAGGCATGCGGGCATCGCCAGGGCGCGAGGCATGTGGACGTCGCCAGGGCGCGAGAGGCATGCGGGCATCGCCAGGGCGCGAGGCATGTGGACGTCGCCAGGGCGCGAGAGGCATGCGGGCGGGCGTCGTTGGGACGCGAGGCATGCAGGCATCGCCGGGTCACGAGAGGCATGCGGGTGTCGCCAGGGATAGACATCGGTCGTCTCCCAGAGAGAGACATCGGTCGTCTTCCAGGGAGAGACATCGGTCGTCCTCCAGGGAAAGACATCGGTCGTCCTCCAGGGAGAGACATCGGTCGTTTGCCAGTATGAGACCTCAGTGGATAGTCTTTGCGCGAGAGGTCATCGGCGAAAGGTTATCGCGCTATGTCGAGTTGCACACAGAGAAGGTGGGACCCAGACTCCCAGCATGGAACGTCCTGCACGTACGCCACGTAGACAAAAAGGATGATTCAGAATAGTGACATCAGAATGTTGGCATGCGCAGGAGACACTCGCGTTCGTACTGTTCAGGGCAGTGGTTGGCATGCAGAAGAGACAACAGTGGTCGTACTGTTCAGGGCAGTGGTTGGCATGCGCAAGAGACAAACATGGTCGTACTGTTCAGAGAAACGTACACTCAGACTTCTCTGCAGAGTGGGTGGTGGCAGCTGCTCTTGTGGACAAGCTGGTTTAAGATGCAAAAACCCACTTCTGAGAGGGGGGAACGTTGCAGTTGTTCAAGAGCGAAAGAGTGAGTTTACCTCCCTTCTCCTCCATTCTCTCCTTCGCGCTGCGATTCTGGCACCTTCACACAAGAGTACGACGAGCGACGGCCACCATTAGAGCACCTGGGAGGTTCTCTGCAAGTCCTTCAAACCAGACGAAAAAACAGAGCCAAGGCATTTTTTAAGCTTCGTTGGGTTTCGGAGCTCCTGGTGTTTTGCGCAAGTCCAGGTAAGGGAAGCTAGCTTTCATTTTCAATACAAACCATAGATTAGCTGTTTCTGAAGTGAGGGCGACGTGGTCGCCGGTTTCTTTTTCATCTTCGTGAATGCTCTGTTCTATGTGTTTGGGCGACGTGGTCGCCGGTTTTAAATACAGATTTCGAAATCCCCTGTTTTTGGACAAGATCGCCGGTTTTGGCGCTGTTTTACGAACTCCCCTGTTTTTGGTGTTGTTTTGAAACTGTTTGAGATGTAAATGTGATATTCGAAAACATGAACCTTGGAGTGAGTTTTGCTGTGATTGAAATCATTCATTTAAGTGTGGCCTGATGTGTTGAATGTTGTGAATGTGAGATCAAGGCATAGTATTTTCAGGAAAGAAAATACCGTGTAAGATCGTGTAGGATGTGCATTGACCGGTGATTCGTTATGATATCCTGACTCTCCTGATATAATGGAATCATATAGATGAAGTTATTCGGGTGTTGAGAGTCGAAGGAGGTTCATACGTATGGGTGAGTTGTTTGAAAGAGAACGAGCTCGACCTGTTGTGTGGATTAACCCTGTCATGCTTGGATGGTGATGATATTGAGATTCATTATACGCTTGTGAATGTGTGTGATTTCACGGTGACCCTGTGAATGTGTGTGATTTCACAGTGGGCAGTATGACAGGTGCAAATACACGAGTCTAGTCAAAGCATGAGTCTTCCGGAAGTAGTGTCAAGTGTCTTGTGTGCTGAGTCAGTGAAGTCTGACGTGTGAAATGAGGAACTTTGAAATTGATAGACACTTGATGCATGATGTGAAATGTAACATCCCGCCACAATAATACATACATCCATGTATAATTGAAATTAAGTGTAACCAAATAATATTGAAGAGTGCAAAATAATATGTATTTATATATATCAGAAATGAAGTTACTCCTCTTAGGGAGTTTAATACATAACCAAATCAAATGTTTGCAAGATTTTACGAAATTAAAAGAAATGCAGTAAGACAGGCGGTCTCAAAAGAAAACGGCGATCTCCAACTTTAAAACGGCGATCTCTAACAGAAGACCTCAAAACGGGCGATCTTCTATCAGGACACGAAAACCGGCGATCACCCGATGGAGGCATAAACCGGCGATCACCCGGTAGAGACGGAGATAGGCGATCTCCTTCCGGCGACCACTCACTGAGGAGCTCTACTCCCTGGAAGATCATCTGCTCCCGTGTAAAAGACACGATCATCACAGTTTTTAATAGAAAACAGCCACAGAGCAATACAAAATAAAGGGTAAGCTAGATATCTTTAAATAGAGTTTAAATCATGAACATGACAATCAAAGTAAACCAAGTTCCAAATATCCATGTAAAACGTAGAGCTACTCATAGCATTCAGCTGATCGCCCAAAATCACATTTCACAACATTCACCCATAGTCATTCCATTTCACAATACAGCATCAAGTGTCTATCAATATTCAAGTTTCTCATTTCCCTTGTCAGACTTTCCACTGACTCACAACACAAGACACTTGACACTACTTCCGGATTGACTCGTGCGTTGAACTTAGTATCCAGAGACATGCACTTGTCATACCATACCACTGTGAATCCACACAGCATGCGCATATACAATCTCAATGTTACCATTCTCCTGGTATGACAAGGTTAATCCATACAACAGCTCGAGCTCGTTCCCATTTGAACAACTCGCCCATACGTATGAACCTCCTTTGACTCTCACCAACTGAATAACTTCATCTACGTGATTCCATTATCTCAGCAGAGTCAGGATCGTCTCATTAACAGGTTACTCACTGATCAATGCACTTCCTAACCAATCTCAACACGGTATTTCCTTTCCTGAAAATACTATGCCTCGATCCCACATCCAAACACATCATACCATTCAAGTAAATGATTCAAATCACATCAACAAACATTTCAAAGCTTCAGATCTTCGAATATCTCATGTAAATCTCAAGTAGTTTCAAAACAACATCAAAAACAGAGATTTCGCAAAACAGCGCCAAAACCGGCGATCTAGTTCAAAAACATGGTATTTCAAAGGCTATGTTTAAAACCGGCGACCACGTCGCCCAAGCACACAAACCAAGCATTTCACGAAGACAAAAGCGAAAACGGCGACCACGTCGCCCACACTTCAGAAAAAGCTACACTATGGCTTGTATGGAAAAGAGGTCTAGCTTCCCTTACCTGGATTTTGCGCAAATACCAGGGGCTCCGAAATCCAACGAAGCTTGCAGAACCTTGGCTCTGTTCTTGAGTCTGGTTTTGAAGAGCTTGCAGAGAACCACCCAAGTGCTCCAATGGTGGCTGTCGCTCGTCGTATTCCCGCGTGAAGGTGTACTAGAATCGCAGTGCGAAGGAGAGAATGGAGGAGAAGGGAGATAAACGCACCCTTTAGCTCTGGAACCACAGCAACGTTTCTTTCCTTCTCCCTCAGAAATGGGTTTTTGCATCTTAAGCTGACTTCTCCACAAAAACCGCTGCCACCACCCACTCTGCAGGGAGTTTGCGTGTACGCTTCGCTGAACAGTACACCTAAGCGTGCCTCTGCGCAGGCTAACACTCTGAGGTCACTATTCTGAACCACTCTTTTGTCTACGTGGCGCGCATGCAGAACGTCTCATGCTGGATGTCTGGGTCCCACGTTCTCTGTGTATAACTTAACGTAGCGCGATGACCTTTTCACCGATGACCACAGGCGCGAAGACTATCCACCGATGACCTCTCGCGCGAAGGCTAACAACCGATGACCTCTCGCGCGAAGGTTAACAACCGATGACCTCTCGCGCGAAGGCTAACAACCGATGACCTCTCGCGCGAAGGCTAACAACCGATGACCTCTCGCCCGATGATGCCCGCATGCCCCTCGCGCCCAGGCGATCCTGCATGCCTTGCGCCCTGGCGATGCTCGATGACACATCGCCACGCCTTCCTTGAGGTCCTTCATTCCACTATGTTACGTCTAAGGTATCTTCTCCACATGACTCGGTGACGTCGGTGGCTTCATATTTCCAAGAGTAGATCAGCACTTCTCTTCGTTCTTCCATGCATGCTACACTAAGGGTGATCTCTTTCGCTCAAGCATAGAGTTCGCATGCACAGCGCATCTAAGGTTTAACCCACACCTTGATACGCGTGGCTGTTGAAACCCACTCTGGTTGATCCAGGATGGTGACCACCTACTACGTGCATTTTCGGTGATCATGTACAACCTACTCGACAGGCGATCATGTCCCAGGTCAAGGGCGACGTCCGATGTCTGCCACTACGAAACTTCATTTACCAACTTTGTATTTTAGATAATGACACCTTCCGAAATTATTTAAATATACCATTTTTATTCCAATTTAATTTTCCAGGTCCTTACATTCTCCCCATCAAGAAAAATTTTCGTCCTCGAAAATTGGGTTACAAGGAAGGAGGTAAGGATATGCTTCTCTCATGGTTTCTTCAAATTCCCATGGTGAATCACCCGATCTTCACGTTGTCCACTCCCAACACGTGAGTGGGGTCTGCAAGGGACTTCCTTAGCTATGATACGTGGAATACATTATGTAGACTTGCTAATTGGGGAGGTGGGGCGATCTCATAAGCCACTAGACTTATCCTCCTTAAGATCCGATATGGCCCAACAAACTTAGGGGACAACTTCTTTGATCTGATCGCCTACCCTACACCCTTGGCTGGTGTCCCCCTTCATAAAGACATGACCCCAGCAGCAACCTCCAAAGGTCTTCTCCTCTGCTCTGCCTAGGACATTTGCTGACCTTAAGAAACTTTTATTCTGTCCTGTATCAGATTCACCCTCTCGGTGATCTATTGAACCAACTCTTCCTACCTCAATACTTCATCAAAATCCATTTTACATCCCTGTACATGGGATATGCTGCCCCATAGAGTGCCAACTCCAGCATTCACACTCTACTTCTAACCTTGAAGACTTTGTTGAACAAGTCTAGAACTAGGTCCTTAACGTAACCAGGACTAGCCCCTTTAGAGAAAGCGGGCAAGATCCCTTCATTGGGAGGAAAGGGGACAGCTGTCCACAACTCATGCCACCCCCTAGCGAACTCAAACTAGGGTCCGAAGTGTCCTTCTAGGAATCAACTCCTGCATCTTGATCAAATCATTCACCGACTTCTCAACTGCTGATCAAATTCCCACGCTCCCAAAAGGGACACTTTTTATTCATTACTCCGCTGCATAATTCTGTACCTTACAAAGACAAGGTTTCTGTTGCTGTTACCTTCCAAATTACTATTATGACCCCTTTTGCCAATCTCGACTTCCTGTTCCCATTACGACCTTCTGCTTCAATGTATACGTTGGATGCATTGACGTCGGTTTCAGGTGCCTATCCAGAAGGCATACGAGAACGAACGCACCTCTGCCTCCAGAATCTCTTGCCTAAGGATAACTCTATTCTCCTTCTGTCCCAGATACCACAGGCTATTTCCACTCACAATCCCTTCCACACCCATCATTCTGAAATTTACTACATCTCTAGAAAGACTCAACATCATCATAACACGGCCTACCCTCATTTTTATCCACAGCCATATCCTCCTTCCCTTCTACATTCACAGGTCGATCTACATCTTATTTGCCAAAAACTTCGGAGGCTTACATTTTCGGAAGCCTTTTATCTCAACCCACCATTTCCATAATCCTCTTTCAAATCCCGGTCAGCCAAACAGCATCCATTCTGCGTGAAGCCTAAGCTAGAACCATCTCATGCTGTTTCATTGACATGAGCATCTTCTACGCTTCAAAAGAAAATTCCTTCCTTGGAATTTAACTCTGGTACTTCCCATGGTTACACATGCTTAAGCTTTAAACCCCCAGCCTCTTGCTTATTTACTCTCCATGACTTATACGTAACTGGGACTAAACCTTGGTACTACCAAATCTAACTCACACTTGTTCCTTTCATTCCATCTACTACCACAGGGCATTCAGAGCAACCTAGGGAGGTCAAAACCTGTTTTTGAAGCAGGTGCAGAGGCCAATCGTTCAAACGACAGCTCCTCCACTATATGGCCCAAGCTCGGTTGCACACCGATTTGACACAAAAGAGTGTGTCTCTCCAGAATCAAACAAAACTATAACGTATCTATCAGCTATAAACAAGTATCTTGTACTAGATTACCTGATTGAGAGGCTTCCGCTCCAGACATGGCAAACACTCTCCCTCCTGTCTGAGGTCTGCTGCCTTCGTTCCTCAACTGCTGTGAATTAACGGGTTGAGTCATCCTTTTTCTGTTGGGACAATCTCTAGAAAGGTGCCCTATCTCTTGGCATGTGAAACACCTGGGTCTCCATGTTTGTTGTTGCTGAAATTGGGACGAAGCTGTTCCCACCCGATGTGGTGGAGATCTCACATATGGCTTGCTGTGTGGGTGCTGCACCTTCGCCTTCCCACTGGAAGAGCCTCCTTGGTGTGACCTGATCACTCGAGGATCACCCCTTTCCAGGGTCTCTACCATCTTTGCCTTCTCTACTAAGGCGTGAAATTCCCTGATGCACATCGGGGCTATGGTCCTCTTCAGTCCATGCTTCAGCCCCTCTTCGAATTTCCTACATCTCCAGGCCTCGGAGGTCGCCTGGGTATAGAACCGGGCGAGGTACTCAAAACGAGCAGCATAGGCGTTTACTGACATATCCCCCTGCTCCAATTTTAAGAACTCGGCTTCCCTCGCAAACTTGGCGCTGTCTGGGAAGTACTTCTCTAAGAACTTCACCCTGAAGCTCTCCCAATCCAGAACATCCTCTCGGGCCTCCATCATTTGCTGAGCTCCCATCCACCAGAACTCAGCTTCTCCTGATAGCAGATACGTGGCAAACAACAGCTTCTTCTCTTCAGGGCAGGAGGTCGCCCTAAAGATTTTCTCCAGCTCCCTGACCCACTGATCTGCCTGATCAGGGGTAGCATTCCCACTGAACTTAGGTGGGTTGTGCCTCATGAACTCAGCCAGTCCCATCTGTTCTTGGGGCTGACCGACGTGGGAGTTTGTTTCAGCCGACCGAGCAGTCTCCCAGTGCTGCATTGTGGCTTGATGGTTCTGAGCCATCGCCGCATTCTGCTGCTGAATGGCAGTCGCCATCATCTCTATGGCCTTGGCGATCTGACTCATCTCTGAGGAAGGTTGAGGTGGGGTAGCAGGTCTACGTGCCATCTTCTGAATCTATTGACTTCTATATTCCCTACAACTATAAGAATGAAATCGATAAGAATCAATTCATTCAAGGGGTAACAGCTAGACCTTACAAAGGTCAGCATCTCAAAGTCATCTAGAATTTGAGTTCATCAACAGAATCACAAGACTTATAATCCCAAACAAAACACCAGAACAGTTACTGGTGTGCAAACATCAATCCAACTACCACCTCAGTCAAATTCAAGAACACTCAAAAATCACACCAGAATTCAATGTAGGCTAAACATCAAACCTTTGGAATTAAGATTAAGAATCATCTTGATCCAGTTATGAGTGTGCACCCTCACCACTTTATCAAGACCTTCTTATTCTTAATACTAAGATTTTCAGTTAGGCATACATTCACCAAAGCACACGCAAGAGTTCAATACAAAAACGTTTGAAAACCTCCCACTATAGTGGTTATTTAAAACTCAAATAAATTTTATGAGCAGAAGAAACACAATGGATCCACAGCCCTCAGGTCATCCTAAGGCGAACTGCTCTGATACCATTAATGTAACATCCCGCCACAATAATACATACATCCATGTATAATTGAAATTAAGTGTAACCAAATAATATTGAAGAGTGCAAAATAATATGTATTTATATATATCAGAAATGAAGTTACTCCTCTTAGGGAGTTTAATACATAACCAAATCAAATGTTTGCAAGATTTTACGAAATTAAAAGAAATGCAGTAAGACAGGCGGTCTCAAAAGAAAACGGCGATCTCCAACTTTAAAACGGCGATCTCTAACAGAAGACCTCAAAACGGGCGATCTTCTATCAGGACACGAAAACCGGCGATCACCCGATGGAGGCATAAACCGGCGATCACCCGGTAGAGACGGAGATAGGCGATCTCCTTCCGGCGACCACTCACTGAGGAGCTCTACTCCCTGGAAGATCATCTGCTCCCGTGTAAAAGACACGATCATCACAGTTTTTAATAGAAAACAGCCACAGAGCAATACAAAATAAAGGGTAAGCTAGATATCTTTAAATAGAGTTTAAATCATGAACATGACAATCAAAGTAAACCAAGTTCCAAATATCCATGTAAAACGTAGAGCTACTCATAGCATTCAGCTGATCGCCCAAAATCACATTTCACAACATTCACCCATAGTCATTCCATTTCACAATACAGCATCAAGTGTCTATCAATATTCAAGTTTCTCATTTCCCTTGTCAGACTTTCCACTGACTCACAACACAAGACACTTGACACTACTTCCGGATTGACTCGTGCGTTGAACTTAGTATCCAGAGACATGCACTTGTCATACCATACCACTGTGAATCCACACAGCATGCGCATATACAATCTCAATGTTACCATTCTCCTGGTATGACAAGGTTAATCCATACAACAGCTCGAGCTCGTTCCCATTTGAACAACTCGCCCATACGTATGAACCTCCTTCGACTCTCACCAACTGAATAACTTCATCTACGTGATTCCATTATCTCAGCAGAGTCAGGATCGTCTCATTAACAGGTTACTCACTGATCAATGCACTTCCTAACCAATCTCAACACGGTATTTCCTTTCCTGAAAATACTATGCCTCGATCCCACATCCAAACACATCATACCATTCAAGTAAATGATTCAAATCACATCAACAAACATTTCAAAGCTTCAGATCTTCGAATATCTCATGTAAATCTCAAGTAGTTTCAAAACAACATCAAAAACAGAGATTTCGCAAAACAGCGCCAAAACCGGCGATCTAGTTCAAAAACATGGTATTTCAAAGGCTATGTTTAAAACCGGCGACCACGTCGCCCAAGCACACAAACCAAGCATTTCACGAAGACAAAAGCGAAAACGGCGACCACGTCGCCCACACTTCAGAAAAAGCTACACTATGGCTTGTATGGAAAAGAGGTCTAGCTTCCCTTACCTGGATTTTGCGCAAATACCAGGGGCTCCGAAATCCAACGAAGCTTGCAGAACCTTGGCTCTGTTCTTGAGTCTGGTTTTGAAGAGCTTGCAGAGAACCACCCAAGTGCTCCAATGGTGGCTGTCGCTCGTCGTATTCCCGCGTGAAGGTGTACTAGAATCGCAGTGCGAAGGAGAGAATGGAGGAGAAGGGAGATAAACGCACCCTTTAGCTCTGGAACCACAGCAACGTTTCTTTCCTTCTCCCTCAGAAATGGGTTTTTGCATCTTAAGCTGACTTCTCCACAAAAACCGCTGCCACCACCCACTCTGCAGGGAGTTTGCGTGTACGCTTCGCTGAACAGTACACCTAAGCGTGCCTCTGCGCAGGCTAACACTCTGAGGTCACTATTCTGAACCACTCTTTTGTCTACGTGGCGCGCATGCAGAACGTCTCATGCTGGATGTCTGGGTCCCACGTTCTCTGTGTATAACTTAACGTAGCGCGATGACCTTTTCACCGATGACCACAGGCGCGAAGACTATCCACCGATGACCTCTCGCGCGAAGGCTAACAACCGATGACCTCTCGCGCGAAGGTTAACAACCGATGACCTCTCGCGCGAAGGCTAACAACCGATGACCTCTCGCGCGAAGGCTAACAACCGATGACCTCTCGCCCGATGATGCCCGCATGCCCCTCGCGCCCAGGCGATCCTGCATGCCTTGCGCCCTGGCGATGCTCGATGACACATCGCCACGCCTTCCTTGAGGTCCTTCATTCCACTATGTTACGTCTAAGGTATCTTCTCCACATGACTCGGTGACGTCGGTGGCTTCATATTTCCAAGAGTAGATCAGCACTTCTCTTCGTTCTTCCATGCATGCTACACTAAGGGTGATCTCTTTCGCTCAAGCATAGAGTTCGCATGCACAGCGCATCTAAGGTTTAACCTACACCTTGATACGCGTGGCTGTTGAAACCCACTCTGGTTGATCCAGGATGGTGACCACCTACTACGTGCATTTTCGGTGATCATGTACAACCTACTCGACAGGCGATCATGTCCCAGGTCAAGGGCGACGTCCGATGTCTGCCACTACGAAACTTCATTTACCAACTTTGTATTTTAGATAATGACACCTTCCGAAATTATTTAAATATACCATTTTTATTCCAATTTAATTTTCCAGGTCCTTACATGAAATAGAACGACTCTTGAAAATATTGTGAAATGTGTGATTTCTTGGCGATCAGGTGAAGGGAATGAGAAACTTTATAGTTTTATGTGGGTATCTTGAATTTGTTTCATTCTGATTTTTATGTTCATATTTAAACTCTCTTTAAAATATATAGCCTACCCTGCGTGTTCTGCTCTATGGCTGTTTTTCTCTTAAAACTGTGATGATCGTGTAATTTTTACACGGGAGCAGATGATCTTCCAGGAAGTAGAGCTCCTTAGTGAGTGGTCGCCGGGGAAGAGATCGCCTGGTTCTATCTCTTGGTGGTGATCGCCGGATTTATGTCCTGATAGCAGATCGCCTGTTTTGGGGTCTTCTGTTAGGAGATCGCCGGTTTATGTATGGAGACCGCCGTTTTCGTTGTATTTGATTGATTTCGTTAAGTTTTGAAAAACATTTGACTGGTTATGTATTAAACTCCCTGTGAGGAGCAACTTCATTACTTATATATATAATTATGTTCTCTTCAACATTATTTGTTTACCTTTATTTTCATTATAAATATGAATAGTTTTTGGCGGGATGTTACATTTGGTCTTTCACCACTTGAGAATGTGGTAAAGGACTAAGTACAAACTTCTTATATTTATGGGTGAAGGAAATCTCGTTAGTGAGACCATCATGCAAGGTTTTCTTGTCAAATTGCCATGGCCTCCCTAATAAGATATGACAAGCTTCCATAGGCACTACATCACATAAAACTTTATCTTTGTAGTTCCCTATGGAAAACTTGATTTCCACTTGCTTATCTACATGTAGTTCCCCATTTTCATTAAGCCATTGAAGTTTGTGAGGTTTTGGGTGAGGAACCACTTGTAGCTTAAGCTTTTCAACCATCCTAGCACTACAACAATTACAACTAGATCCACTATCCACAATGAGGGAACATATATTTTCTAAAACATTGCATCTTGTATGAAATATGTTCTCCCTTTGTGTTTCAATGGATGTGCTAGGGTGATTGTTGAGGGTTCTCCTAATCATAAGCAATTCTCCCTCTAATGGAGCTACCCTCTCATCCTCTCCCCCTTCCTCTTTCTCACTAAGCTCATCCTCGCCACTAGTGTATTCGTCTACACCTTTAAGAAACAAAGTCCTATGGTTTGGACATTGTGCTTGCACATGCCCCCTACCATAGCACTTAAAACATTTAACATCTCTAGCTCGGATGGGTGGGGTTGAGGTTTCTTTGGTGAAGGGTTTGGTAGGTTCTTTTGGTTTTTCCTTAGATGTACTACCCTCCCTTTTAAAATCTCTCTTGGGATAAAAGTTAGAATAGGGGCTCACCTTTTGACTTGATGTTTTGCGCAAATTTTGTTGCTCAACTTTAATGCAAAGTTGAACCAAATCATTCAAGTCTTGATAAGGTAAGAGCTCTACTCTATCTCTTATCTCAAGTGATAGGCCACTAAGGAACCTAGATATGGTGGTTTCCTCTTCCTCTCTAATAGAGGCTCTCATCATATAGAGCTTCATCTTTTGCCTATACTCTTTTACACTCATATTCTTTTGTTGGAGTCTTTGGAGCTTGTCCATCAACTCCCTATGGTAGTAAGAAGGTATATGTCGACGTCTTAGGGCTCCCCTAAGGTCATTCCAATATTCTATGGGAGGGTCCCTATGAAGACGTCGGTCTCTTTCTAAAGAGGTCCACCAATACATGGCATTTCCTTGGAAACTAAGGGTGGCTAAGGGTACTTTTCGTTCCTCACTTACCCTATGGCAAGCAAAGAGTTGCTCTACCTTCATCTCCCAATCTAGATATATTTCTACATTTTCCTTTCCATGAAAATGAGGTAGGTCTACTCTAGTTTCCCTTGGCACCTCTTGTTCCCTTTGCCTAGTTCTTCTAGGGGGTGGTTGGTAGTAGTCATTAATTCTAAGGCTTCCCTCCCCTAGAGTTGCAATGCTTTGTGATGCATGAGTATTTGTTTTTTTTGATTTTTGAGATTTTTGGGATTTCTCTTCTTGAGCTCTAGCCAACTCATTAATCTTGTTTTCATTCTCCACTTGCCTAAAAGAGATTAGTTGTACCGCTTGGGATACCTCTTTCAAAAGGGTTTTCAAAGATTTTACTTCACATTCTATAGACTTTGGAGAATTAGAAGAAGAAGACATGGCTATACCTTTGTGTATTTAGGCGTTTTTACTTTGAGAAAGATTAGGGAAGATAAAGAAGGTAGTTTTCCAGGTAAGGGAGGTGAGTCTCAAAGGACTACTTAAGTACCAAGCCTTTTCCTTGCCAAAAACTAGTCTCCAATGCCTTCACACAAAAATTTCTCTTAGTGAAACACTTAAAACACAAGAAGTTGAGAAATCAAAAAGCAATAAAACTATGTAAGCTAAAAAAAAATATGCAACAAACTATTCGGTTTTAGCACAAAATTAAACTAAACTAATCATGCAAAACGTTTCTACCAAAACAATAGAAAACAAGTTCAAACAAGCAACAAATTACTAAGTAAAAATTTACTATGCTATTCGGCCCTAGGTGAGGCTTCTTGGACACTTTGAGCCCTTGAAGACACACTCACCGTCTAAACGTAATTAAAGAGGTAATTAACAATAAACCAAGTTGCAAAGGAAAAGAAGACTCCCTTTGTTGATCCTCTTTTGGGTTAGTGCACTTCCTTGTTGTCTTGAATTTTTGATCTTCTAGGTGTTTGTATTGTTTGTTTCAAGCAACCTTGTTTCGGCTTTAGCTTTGTCTCCTCCTTAAAATGATGGCTTTAATTCTCCAATTTCCAGCACCTATTCACAAGAGCTAAACCTAAACCAAGTCAAGTTCCATGCACATATGCACCAAGGAGAATTAAATTCCAGCACCCAAAAGAGAGGTCAAGAAACAAAAGCAAGAAACAAATTTAATTGAATAAAAACAGTACCACCAAAATGATTTATAATATGACAACTTAGAAAGAGAGTCAAGAAATTAAAGCAAACAATTAAAGGTACTCAATAAAAGTTGGCACACAAAAGGAATACCTAAAGAAAAGCACTAGATTAGATGACCAAATAAGAAAAACAGCACCACTGAAAATTGTTGTGGGCCAGAAAACGTGTTTGTTCCCCGATTTATGCTGAGCTGTATTTTTAAAATTTGTCTCTGAAATTTATATGCAAGAAAAATTCAGGATCTTATCTAAACAATGGCTTTGGAATCACCTAAAACGCATGCACCATTTTTTTTTAATAATTTTTGCAAATTTGGTGTGCAGTTAGGCCAGCTGGAGCGCTCAAGGTTTGCACTCTGATTTTGTAAGATTTATCATATCTTTTCTGTTGCCTTTTTTGATCTGATTCTTTTTTTGTCCTTTTTGTAACACTTCAAACTTGCATTTTCCAGAGAATCACAAATTTCCTATGAGTGGAAATAATTTTTGAAACAAAAAAACAGCCAGACAGAGAGAGAAACAGGGGAAATCTGGAAAACTGGAAAAAAAAAACAGCAAGATACCAAAATTTAACACAAAGGAAATGTAAGAAGGAAATTGTGTAAGAACTAAGACACAACTATGAACTCAAACTAAAATTAAAAAGGCAGCAAAGGATCAAAAATAACAGCAGATTAAGGCAACTTAAAGAGACCCAAAAACAAGAAACAATCAAGCCAAAAAATCAGGACTACTAAGAATTGATGACAATTATGGATTCACATGACTTGACCCAACATTTATAGATTCAGAAAATAAAGACTCAAAGCATAAAATGAAGCAATTATAAGAAAGCAATAAAGACTCAAATTCCTAAAAGAAAACAGCCACTCAATGTGTAAGGAATCCTATCACAATTGCACAAGAAAATGTTCAAGATCAATTGAACACATGTGCTTCGGTTGGATCTTCCATAAGCACACCAAGAACAATTTAAAATGTAAAAAACAGCAAGACAATTATGGAATTGAAATGACAAGATGAAAATAAAGAAGAACTGGAAATTTAAAAAGACAAGCTACTCATCTTGAAGAACCAAAAGCTCATGATACCAAATGATGGCATTTTCATGTGTTCTTCTTGAATCAAAGTAGAAATAGATGGAGCGGAAGCAATGGGTGAGTGAAACAAGACCCTCCTAGGAGTTGTGTTGGTCTTGAAGGTGCATGGTGAGTATGGATTGAGTGGTTCGGCCAGCTCAAGGGAGAAGGTGAAAGGATTGAAGTTTATAGCCTAGATTTCTAGGAGGAGTAAAGCTTGTGCACAAAAAATGGCAGCATAACATTACTCAAATAAACTTGAAAATACATGAGGTAGGCCTCCTTATTTACAGATTTAGGAGCCTTGGTGAGCAAGCTTAAAGGGTAGGGATGGAAATACAAAAAATGGGGCTGCCTAGGGTATTGACTTTAGTCAAACCACACCATCATCCTAATATTCTAGAAGATAGGTCAAAAATGCAACATTTGATAGTACACCCCTCCTTCTTTTGCTAAAGGCACCTATTTGCTAGCACACCCCTCCTTCTATTGCTAAGGGCACCTTTTTGATAGCACACCCCTAAGTGAGCAAGTTTTGCTTTCTACACTACACTAATCTACTAAGCACCCCCTCCCCCTTTGGGCCTTTATGAAACATGTACAAGGATCTCTCTCTTCCATCCGTGGCTTCTTCTATGTGTGCTTGGATATGTTTAGCCATGGATCTTGTGAGAGGTCCTAGACGGTCTAGCTCCATGGATAGCCTCCCTCCTTCACGTTCTAGACGCTCACTTCCTGGAGCTAGACGCTCCTCTTGGTCTAGACGGTCTTCTTGGTTTGGGCCTTGGCTTCCTTGGCTAGATGTGCTTGGCCCTCCTCCATCAGGAAGGCTTGCTCATGCTTATCATTCCAACAAAATGCAACATTTTTTTTCACAAGTTCATTCAAAGGAGAAGCTAGACTTGAAAAATTAGGCACAAACCTTCTATAAAAGCTAGCTAACCCATGGAAACTTCTTACATCACTTACATTTTGTGGAGTGGGCCACTCTTGGATGGCTTTGATTTTCGCGGGATCAACATGCACCCCCTTTTGGTTGACTATGAAACCTAAGAAAACTACACTATCTACACAAAAGGTACACTTATCCCTATTGGCAAACAAACTATTTTTTCTAAGCACTAGAAGGACCTCCCTAAGGTGACTTAGATGGTCTTCTAGGGTTTTACTATACACTAATATATCATCAAAATACACTACTACGTATTTACCTATACAATCCCTTAAGGTGTGATTCATGAGCCTCATGAATGTGCTAGGGGCATTAGTGAGCCCAAAGGGCATCACTAACCACTCATATAGTCCAAATTTGGTTTTAAAAGCGATTTTCCACTCATCACCCTCTTTGATTCTTATTTGGTGATAACCACTTTTAAGGTCAATTTTGGAAAACATGGTGGACCCATGCAATTCATCAAGCATGTCATCAAGCCTTGGGATTGGATGCCTATACTTGATGGTGATGTTGTTGATTGCTCTACAATCACAACACATGCGCCATTTTCCATCTTTTTTGGGCACCAACAAGACAGGTACAGCACAAGGGCTTAGGCTCTTTTGAACCCAACCCTTCTCCAACAAGTCTTGAACTTGTGACTCTATCTCCTTGGTCTCCTCGGGGTTAGTTCTATAGGCGGGCCTATTTGGTAGGCTTGCCCCTGGAATCAAGTCAATTTGGTGTTCTATACCTCTAATGGGAGGGAGTCCATTGGGTCCCTCATTAGAGAATACATCATCAAATTCACTTAAAATTTTTTCTACTTTAGGAGGTAGACTCATAAGTTCACTACTTGTGGCAGTGCATGCAAGTGTTCCTTTACAAAAGACAAGGCTTGGTTGTTCAACAAGAAGCAAATTTTCCAAGATGTTTTCAAAAGGCTTCTCTTGTTGAGCAACCTTGGGGGAAGGAACACTCTTCTCCCACTCCTTCCTATCCCTAAGGACCTTTTCTTTTTCAAGCTCTCTTTTCTTTTTCTTTTCCTCATCCCTCTTTTCTTTCATTTGTATTTGACCTTTCACCACTTGGGAATGTGGTAAAGGACTAAGTACAAACTTTTTATGCTTATGGGTGAAGGAAATCTCATTAGTAAGACCATCATGCAAGGTTTTTTTTATCAAATTGCCATGGTCTTCCTAAGAGAATATGGCAAGCTTCCATAGGTACTACATCACATAAAACCTTGTCTTTGTAGTTCCCTATGGAAAACTTGATTTCCACTTGTTTATCTACACTTAGTTCCCCATTCTCATTTATCCATTGCAACTTGTATGGCTTAGGATGAGAAACTACTTGTAGATTGAGCTTTTCAACCATTCTAGAGCTACAACAATTGCATCTTGATCCACTATCCACAATGAGAGAACATATATTTTCTAAAACTTTACATCTTGTGTGAAAGATGTTCTCTCTTTGTGTCTCCATAGATGCACTAGAATGATTGTTGAGGGTTCTCCTAATCATTAGCAATTCTCCCTCTAATGGATCTACCCTCTCATCCTCTCCCCCTTCCTCTCTTTCACTTGGTTCATCCTCGCCACTAGTGTACTCATCTACACCTTTCAAAAACAAAGTCCTTTGGTTTGGGCATTGTGCTTGCACATGCCCTCTACCATAGCACTTAAAGCACTTAACGTCCCTAGCTCAGATGGGTGGGGTGGAGGCATCTTTGGCTAAGGGTTTGGTAGTTTCCCTAGGTTTTTCTTTTGATGTACTACCCTCCCTTCTATATTCTCTCTTAGGATAGAAGTTAGAGTAGGATCCAACCTTTAGACTTGAAGTTTTGCGCAAATTTTGTTGCTCAACTTTAATGCAACGTTGGACCAAGTCATTCAAGTCTTGGTATGGAAGGAGTTCTACTCTATCCCTTATCTCAAGTGAGAGCCCACTAAGGAACCTAGCTATGGTGATATGCTCCTCTTCTCTAATGGAGGCTCTCATCATGTAGAGCTCTATTTTTTGTCTATACTCCTCAACACTCATATTGTTTTGCCTGAGTCTTTGGAGCTTGTCCATCAACTCCCTATGGTAGTATGAGGGTATGTGGCGACGTCTTAGGGCTCCCCTAAAGTCATTCCAATATTCAATTGGAGGTTCCCTATGAAGACGTCTTTCTCTTTCGAGAGAGGTCCACCAATACATGGCGTTCCCTTAGAAGCTAAGGGTGGCTAGAGGTACCTTGTGTTCTTCACTCACCCTATGGCAAGCAAAGAGTTGCTCTACTTTCATCTCCCAATCTAGGTAGGTTTCTACACTCTCCTTACCATGGAAATGAGGTAGGTCTACTCTAACCTCCCTTGGGCCCTCTTGCTCCCTTTGCCTATTTCTTCTAGGGGGTGGTTGGTAGTAGTCATACATTCTAAGGCTTCCCTCCCCTAAAGACTCTTGGACTTGTGAATGAGATGCATGAGTTTGAGATTTTTTTGATTTTTGTGACTTCTCTTCTTGGGCTTTAGTCAACTCATTAATTTTAGACTCATTCTCCAATTGTCTAAAAGAAATCATTTGCACGGCTTGTGAAACTTCTTCCAAAAGAGTTTTCATAGATTTTAATTCATTTTCAATAAGCTTTGGAGAATGAGAAGAAGAAGACATGACTAAAGCTTTGTGTGTAGAAGTATTTTACCTTGAGAAAATTTAGGGAAGTCAAAGAAGGTAGTCTTCCAGGTAAGGGAGGTGAGTCACAATGGACTACTTAAATACCAAGCCTTGCCTTAGCCAAAGACTATTCCTCAATGTCTTCACACAAAGTTTTCTCTTAGTAAACCACTTAAAACGCAATTAAGTTGAAGAAATCCTTTTTTTTGATGCAAGAAAACAATGCAACTAGCTAATTAACCAAGCAAAGAATGAACAAACTTAAACAAGGTAAAATAAATTAGCAAACGTAATTAATTAAGCAAGGAAAACAATTAAAAACAATTAACACATGCTAAACCAATTAAAGTCTACACTAGTCGGCCCTAGGTGAGGCTTCTTGGACACTTGGAGCCCTTGAAGACACACTCACCGTCTAATCACGTAATTAAAGAAGTAATTAACAAGGTTAAGTTGCAAAGAAGATTAAGAAAACCCCCTTTTGTTGATCCTTGTTTTGCTATTGGCACTCCCTTGGTTGTCTTTTTCTTTGTTGGGCCCTCCAAGTGTTTGTGGTGTTTTTGGGTAATATTTGTTTGCTGCCCTTGCTTTGGCTCCTCTTAGAATTAGGAAATTAATTCTCCAATCCA
This sequence comes from Phaseolus lunatus, assembly GCA_013389735.1. Classification (NCBI taxonomy): domain Eukaryota; kingdom Viridiplantae; phylum Streptophyta; class Magnoliopsida; order Fabales; family Fabaceae; genus Phaseolus; species Phaseolus lunatus. The sequence continues at coordinate 37,469 of JAAFYQ010000162.1, read as the reverse complement.
GCACCTATCACACAAGCTAGACCTCACTCAAGTTAAATTTCTACTCAAATAGGCACCAATTGAGAAACAATTCCAGCACCAAATTTAGAGGCCAAAGGATTAAAGCAAGAAACAAATTAATTGCAAAAAATAGGACCACACAAATGGAGTTATAATGTGACACAACTAGGAAGAGTTGCAATAAAATGTGACAAGCAAATAAAAGGTACACAAATAAAGTGGGCACACAAAAGGAATCCTAGAATGGTACTATAATTGATTTGAAAAACCAAAACAGCACTACTGAAAAAGTTTCCCTGGCACAAAAAGCGTCACTTAAAACGTGTGTACTGAGCTGGATATTCTGACTTTGCTTTTAAAATTTGAGACACAATTAGGTCAAGATCTTAACAAACTTTTGGAGTTGGTTTCACGCCAAACGTATGCACCAATTAATTTTGATAAATTTTTTACTACCAGTGCTCATTTTCCGCCAGCTGGAACAACAGATTGCACACTTTTTTTGTATGATTTATCATTTTTTTTCTATTTGTCCTTTTCAACTGATTCTTTTTGTATTCTTTTGCTAAGATCTCAAATGACTCAAATCCAGAGGCTCATAAATTTCTTGTGACGTATTTAATTTTAACACATAAAAACAGCCAGGCCAGTTGCAGTGAAAACAGGGGATCCTAAAGCTGGAACCAAAAACAGCAAAGAAAATTTTTCAAGAACACAATGGAGTGAAGATATAGGAATTTGCGTCGATCTAACACCCAAATATGAACTCAAACTAAAAGAAAAATGCACCAAAAGATCATCCAAAACAGCAAAATAAAAGCTGGACCCAAAATAAAGCAAGAAACCAAATCATCAAGAACAAGTACCACTAAGATTTTGATGACAAATTTGGAAACACTTGACTTAGACAAAACATATGGATTCATAAAATAAAAAGACTCAAAGCATCATATGACCCAAAAGAAAATAAAAACAAGCAAGACTCAAATACCTAAAAATAAAAGACAGCCACACAAATATAGCAAGAAACCTACAAAAAAATTTGACAAGAGATGCTCAAGCACAAATTGAACAATTCTACCGATTGAAATGCCAAGAATAGCATCCAATGCAAAAATAAATAGCAAAAAACAGCAAGACAACTTGGAGCCAAGATGAACAACTTGAATATAAGAAGAACTCAAAAAAAATAAAATGAAGAGACACTCATCTTTGAAGAACCATAGCTCATGATACCAAATGGTGGCATTCTTGAGTTCTTCATGGTGCGTTTTGGGTGATGAATGCAGCAGAAGTTCAATGGATGAAATGGGTCAAGCCCTCCTAATAGTGGTGGTTGCTTGTAGGTGCATGAAGTGTATGAAAATGAGAGAGGTTTGGCCAACTCTCTTTGGTGGTGAAGGAGTGAAGATTAAAACCATAAATCAAGAGATTTAGGCAAGGGAGTAAGTATGGCACAAATTTGGCAGCATAACTTTACTCAAATTAATCTTAAGTTTCATAAAGTAGGCTACCCCTTTTATAAGCTAAGGAGTACCTTAAATGTTACCCTAGATGCTAACCAAATGTGTTTGAAATGAAATGCAAAAGTGGGCACAAACTTGCCAAGCAAGATAGGTCAAGTCTTGAAAGAAAAATGCTATTTACACCACATAAACTAAGCTAATTTCATGATGGGCCTTCTTGCAACATGTATAGGTATCTTTCTCTCCCATCCTTAGCTTGGGCCGTCTCCTCTTGGATTTGTTTGGCCATGGACCTTGTGATAGGTTCTAGACGCTCCATGCAAGGTGCTAGACGGTCTTCCTCTTGGTTTAGAAGTTCTTGATCTATCCTTTCAAGCTCACATCTTGGCACTAGAAGGGGTGTGACTAGCCGTCCTCCGTCAAACCATCTATTGCATTTATGAGATCCAACGTGACAAAGATGATTGAAGAATCAAGTCATAATGCAATAAAGGGTTAACATTTAAATAAGAAATTTAAAAGGAAACAATTCAAATTGTTTCACATGCTCAAAGACATGCAAAATATAATCAAAGTAGAAGTTGCCATATTTAGCGTCTGACGAGAAGAAGATGATGAACAATTCACAATGAAGAAGGATATGATATCAGATACCCAATATTATATTATTGAAGCATTAACGTTCACACTTGGGATTAAAGAAGAAACAAATAAGATCCATTTAAAGTTCAAGATGCAGAAGAATCAATTAGATTGAAGAATTTCCATATCTAGCATCTAACGGTCCTGTGAACAAATAGAAGAATCAAAGATTCAACGGTCACAATTTGAAGACTATGTAAAGACCTTGAAGTTGAAGAAGACAACACAAAATTACGCAAGACAAAGATACAAAGCTTACTCAGTACATTCATATTCTTAGTATGTATAGTCTTTCTGAGAGAATTTTGTATATTTGTTGTTTAAAGCACTCCTTGTTTGGGGAGTGAGTCTTATATTGTAAATCTTTCACTATGTGAAGATAACCCTGTGAACTTTCACTGTTGCTCTCTATTTGAGAGTATTTCTCACTTGTTGAGAGGTCTCAATCTTAGGGGGAGATTAAGACTTGTTTCCTTGAGAGGTGTTGAATACTTGTTTCCTGGAGAGGTGTTGAATACTTGTGTTGATAAAGGTTCTTAAGTTGTTGCTTAAGAGGACTAGACATAGCCCTTTATCTTTTAGACATTGCATTTGTCTTGATAATTTTGCAAGTACCAAAATTGAGTTCAGACTCTATTCAACCCCCCTTCTAGAGCCATTTGTACCCTCATTTTGCTCTTTATTTCAAGAATCATGTTCAATGATTTTACCAAAAGAATCAAGTAAAGAAGAAATACCTTTCTTTATGATGTTTTAAAGATCAACATTATAAAACTCCAGAAAGGCTGTCATTTCCAATTTCCATAAGTAATATTTCTCTCCCTTGAACAAGGGTCACCTGTTGATAGCTTAACCTCCTAATTCCATTGAGTGGACCTATGATCATCTCCTCAAGTCCTTTTGAGAAATAATCCCTGAGATTACCTTTAGTACCAATTGAAGGGATAGTTTGCTCCAGAAGGGGGGTGAATGGAGCTTGAATTCAAATTGTGTACCTGTAAACAAAGGCAACACAACGTTTAACAAATAAAAGATAGAGAGATAAGTAGACATAAAATTTATACTGGTTCATGCAACAACTACAACTATGTTCAGCCCCCTTAAGCAATACTCTTAAGAGCCTTCACTAACACAAGTACTCAACACCTCTTTAGACACACCAGTCTCAATCTTCTCTTGAGATCAAAACCTCTCAAAGATATGAGAAAACACTCTTCACAAAGAGAACAATGAAATTTCATTGGGTATACTTCACAAAGTGAAGGATTTACAATGGTTAAGCACAACACCCAACTTACTAGACAATCTACAATAGCATATACAAACAATATAAGTAGATTTTTTCACACCATTGTATATCACTTTGCAATGGTGTTTCTGTACACTTTGTTCATATTCTTGTTTTTCATATTCTCTCTTTGATCTTCATCTTCAAGGTCTTTATATAGCCTTCAAAATATGACCGTTGAAGCTTTGTGTATTATCTTTCTTCACATAGTTGTTAAATGTTTGAAATGGAAACTCTTGCTCTAATATATTTATTTCACGTTTTGAAAGTGTGAGGTAATTCAAATCATTTCTTTTTATTATAAAATATGAATGTTGTATCTTCAATTCATCTTAACTAAATATCTGTTGAAATCTAACACGTTTTTCCTTCTTACATGCAATAAATGCTCGAAAAGGAAACATTTGCTTTGATGTAATATGTGCTTCTTAAGCATATATTTGAAATTTTCAAATTCTTTCTTTAAATGTATAAAACTGAACATTGAGGCTTTGACATTTCTGGACTTGAATCTTCACTTTGCAACATTGTTCATTAACTTCTTTGTATTAGATGCTTAATAAGGAAAGTTCTTATAATTAGCCTTTAATGTGCATTTAACACTTGTTTGCATTTTGAATCCTTTTTCTCTTTGTAAATCTTCATTAACATCTTAATATTGCTTTAAACTTCATTCGTGCAAATCTCACACACTAGCATCATCTTTCTGCTATTACACACTCGAACAGCAAATTTGAGATTTAAAATTTATATGCGTCTTTAAGTTCCTTCAATAATTTATGGAAATACTATAAGTATCACATATAATAATAATCATCAGAATAATGCTTGGGTATCTGATGGAGATCAAGTAGAAGAGGACTTCACTACTGGAGGAAGAGACCATCCACCCAAGCATTTAAAGTTCTTCCTTCTAGTCTTCTCAAAAAATAAAGAAGAATTAAAATAAAGAAAGGACCAAGCCCAAAGCCAACAAGAAGACTACAAGCATTCAAGAATGGGCTCCAATTAATATCTCTCGTTGTAATTTCTTTTGTATAAATTTGTATAGAAATAGCTTTACGATGTGCCAAAGAGGAAAACCAAAAGACACCTCTCTTGTACAAAGGCACATAGGTGCTACTTTTAGTAGGAAGGGACTTGATCCGGACGGTCATAGGTAGTCGATGACGTCAGCAGCAGATGACCATGTGGACCAGTCACAGGGTAACACGTGACATGAGATAGCAAGCAAATCAGGGAGGAGACCGCTTAGAACGGTGATCAGTTGTCAGTTACCAAGTGGCCACCACCCCCAGATTGGTGCCTAGATAAGCGCCTAGAAGAAGAGCGCGGGTAAGGAGGCACCGCACGGTCATCGGTGGAAGGTCATGAGGCACCGCACAGACGTCAGTGGAAGGCAATAAGGCACCACACAGACGTCGGTGGAAGGCAATGAGGCACCGCGCGGTCGTCGGTGGAAGGCAATGAGGCACCGCACGGTCATCGGTGGATAGTAATGGGGCACCGCTCGGTCGTTAGTGCATGCAGAGCGCGATCGATCATCGGGGTTCTTGCCAACACATGTTAAGCTGGGACCCAGGTTGCTAGCGAGAGCGTTACGCATGCACCTCGCATGATGCCCACTCAGAGAACGTGCGGTGAGGCCATGCAGGCAGGATGCGCCTGGTGAGTGTGCTCAGACCAGCCACACCTGGTGCTCTCCTGGGAGCATGCGATTCACTCAGAGAGAAGAAACGCGCTAAGTTACTCCGCAAGAGAATAACTTAGCCGCACAGAGAAAAGCACAAAAGCCCTTCAGATGCAACACGTGTACGGTTAGATGTCAGCTGCATGCCTCCACGTGTCACCATCTGAGAGAGAGGCGCGACCCAGTATAAAGGTACTCCACCTCATGTAAGGTACACGGGGTCTGACAGAGAATTACACTTCTTACAGTTTTACACTACACACAGTTTCTGAGTCATGGTGGGGACGTTTATACACGTTGCATAGTGATAACAGAATTGAGTTACACAGAGAGAGAGTGGATTTGAGCACACACGAGTCTCACAGAGAGATTCAGTGAGAGTTTTTGGTGTTCCTGTTGCCTGACTTGAGCGTCGGAGCTACAACGGCCGCTGGAGGCGCTGTCTGTGTGTTTTGCAGGCGTTGTTTGGAGTTCCGGCAAAGGTTCTTGGAGCGCTCTTGCAGAGCACGCAGTTACAGAAGGCTAGACGAAGGAGTAACAAGGCACATCCTCCACGTTCGAGTCCGCGGCAGGATCATTTGGCGCCCACTGTAGGGCACGTGTGAATCTTGTTCCCATCCACATCACAGTTTCTTGAAGTTTCTTGAACCTTTCGTCGAAGTTCTTGAGAAGATGAGTAGAAGAACCAGACAAACCGTACTTGCGCCACCTGCGGAAGAAGGAGCTGTTACCATGACGCAGGTCATGGAAATGATGCGCGCACTGCAGGATAATGTCGCAGCATCGACAGCGGAGCAGGAGAAGATGCGTGCAGAGCTGACTGCATCGCATGGCAGAAATGAGGAGTTGAACCGCATAAACGAAGAATTGCGTAGGGAGTTGCAGGCGCAGAGGGAGCGCGCAGTCGAAGATAGGACGTCGACGCCGTCGTCACCTCCTAGAGCATTTCCTATGCCTTTCTCCTCCGAAATCATGGACAGAGCGGTGCCTCCCAATCTGGTGGGGCTGAAGGCGTCGTTCACGGGGGTGGAAGATCCAGGAGCACACCTGACAACCTTCCACACTCAGATGATGCTGTCTGGAGGGTCAGATGCTGTGTATTGCAAGATGTTTATGAGCACGCTAAGCGGAGTAGTTATGGAGTGGTTCGTGAGCCTGCCAGAGGGCCACATCACCTCTTTCCATCAGTTTTCGAAGCTGTTCACGGAGCAGTACATCGTCAACAGAGCGCCACCAGTGGTGTCTTATGATCTGTTCGACGTGCACCAGTACCAGGGGGAGTCGCTGAAGGACTTCCTCAACCGTTTCGGTGCGCAGGTGGTGAGGTTGCCCAGCAAGGACGAGAGCATGCTGGTGCATGCATTCAAGAAAGGCGTACTGCCTTGCCTTTTCAGTGAATCGCTCATCAGGAGCCACCCTGCCACCTTTGCTGAGATTCGACGACGCGCGGTGGCGTTCATAGTAGCAGAGACAAAGGTCTCTGAGAAGAGAGGCAGTGCTGCACCGTCGAAGCCGTGCGGAGGTCAGGGGAAGCAGCAGCAACAGGTGCGGGTGCATGAGACCAAGGTAGGGAAGAAGGCTCAGGGAAGGCCTTGTCCCTATGCACCCAGGAAGGACCCGACCAGGGGGCGTGCAGGGGAGAACAACGCACCCCCTAGGTATGATTTCATGGTGGAGTTGGCAGAGCTGATCGCCATCCCTGCCGTGGCTGCAAGACTCTGAGTACCAGAGAAAACTGACAAGGTACTTGGAGGGAGGAAGGATGAGTGGTGTGAGTTCCATCAAGCTTATGGACACACGCTCTGCACCTGCCTGGCGTTGGGGCATCAACTTGCTGAGTTGGTGAAGACAGGATTCCTGACCGATTACCTGTGGGAGGCACAAGGTGATCGCGCTTCGGGGTCTCAGACAGGCGATTAGCAACACAAAATCCCTGTGCATGGGGACGTGAGGTGAAGGAGGATGCAACGCTGGGGGGCTCCCAAGTAGCTCAGGAGGAAGCTCCTCGTGAATCAGGCGTCGCCAGGGCGGTCATCGCCTATGAAAGGAAGGGGTCCATACAGAGTGGTTGAGGCGTTGGAGAATGGAGCTTATCGGCTGGAGACTCTGGATAGAGCAGCTATCCCCAGGATGTGGAACGCTGCACACTTATGTTTCTACTTCAGTTAAGTTGTAAAGTAGATGCGTTCTCGCGCTGTACACACCTTCAGTATATCTACTGTAAACAGTTGAGCAGATCAAGGGGCACTTTTTTAACAAGGCCACCCAATAAAAAAGTTTTCAGTACATAAAGTGTGCAAGTGTTTCCCAGTTTAAAGTTCTCCTTGCCCCAGGCGCAAGTGCAGGTGATCGGTGGTCAGTTACCGAGTGGCCACCACCCACAGATCAGTGCCTAGAGGAGTGCCCGAATGTAGATCGCGATCAGCCGTTGGCGCATGCAGACCAAGGTCGGCCGTCAGTGCATGTAGAACGCGAGCACTCGGTCGGTGCAATGTCATCGGGGTCTTGCCAACACGTGTTACGCTGGGACCCAGGCTCCCAGCGAGAGCGTTACGCATGCACCTCGCATGATTCCAGAAGCAGAGGACTCAGTCGGTGCATGCAGACCGGGGTCGGCCTGTAAAGCGCGAGCACTCGGTCGGGGCATGGTCATCGGGGTCTTGCCAACACGTGTTAAGTTGGGACCTAGGCTCCCAGCGAGAGCGTTACGCATGCACCTCGCATGATTCCAAACCAGAAGAAGAGTTGCCCACTCAAAGGGCGTGCGGTGAGACCATGCAGGCAGGATGCGCCCGGTGAGTGCGCTTAGACAGCCACACCTGGTGCTCTCCTGGGAGCATGCACCCACTCAGAAGGGCGTGCGGTGAGACCATGCAGGCACGATGCGCCTTGTGAGTGCGCTTAGACAGCCACACCTGGGGCTCTCCTGGGAGCATGCACCCACTCAGAAGGGTGTGCGGTGAGACCATGCAGGCAGGATGCGCCTTGTGAGTGCGCTTAGACAGCCACACCTGGTGCTCTCCTGGGAGCATGCACCCACTCAGAAGGCGTGCGGTGAGACCATGCAGGCAGGATGCGCCTGGTGAGTGCGTTTAGACAGCCACACCTGGTGCTGTCCTGGGAGCATGCACCCACTAAGAGAAAAAAAAGACCTCACCTCGACTTTGTATAGCGAGGCTGAGGCGAGAGGTAAAAGTCCTCACCTCGACTTTGTACAGCGAGGCTGAGGCAAGAAGAAAAAGACCTCACCTCGACTTTGTACAGCGAGGCTGAGGCGAGAGGTAAAAGTCCTCACCTCGACTTTGTATAGTGAGGCTGAGGCGAGAGGTAAAAGTCCTCACCTCGACTTTGTACAGCGAGGCTGAGGCAAGAGAAGCAAGACCTCACCCTCGACTTTGTATAGCGAGGCTGAGGCGAGATAAGAAAGTCCTCTCCCTCGACTTTGAACAGCGAGGCAGAGGCGAGAGAAAGACCTCACCCTCGACTTTGTACAGCGAGGCAGAGGCGAGAGAAAAGTCCTCTCCCTCGACTTTGTACAGCGAGGCAGAGGCGAGAAAACAAGCCCTCTCCCTCGACTTTGTACAGCGAGGCAGAGGCAAGAGAAAAAAGTCCTCACCTCGACTTTGTACAGCGAGGCTGAGGTGAGAGAAGAAAGACCTCACCCTCGACTTTGTACAGCGAGGCTGAGGTGAGAGAAGCAAGACCTCACCCTCGACTTCTTACAGCGAGGCTGAGGCAAGAGGGGTCAATGAGAAGCACTTTCCTTCCCTAAAACACAGGCATCATCTTTGGCGTTCAGGCCCTCTATGTGCTTAGCGCTGGAGTAACAGAGAAGTAAAGCAGAGCCTGAAGCGCGATGACTGATCGGTGGTGCACTAACATGCTAGTCGGTGGTCGGTGGTAGAAGCAAGTTCTGCTGCGTGAAGCCGAAGCATTTAGGCCCCGTTAAGTCAGTCGTCCAGCATGAAGTTATGCATAAAAGCTGTTAAAGACAATGCTGAGGCAACAGTTAGTAGTGATTAAGTCAGAAACCAAGTTGGAAGGGTTACAGTAAGATCGCGCTAAAGCCTAAGCCAGTTAACGGTTAGTCACATGCGGAGAGTTAAAAATGGAAAGAGACATGCAGCTGGAGCAAAGATTTCATTCACACTGAAGCTAATACAGAGAGCCTTTACAGCTAAAAGGTTTATACACAAGTTACGAAGCAGAAAAAGAGATTACACAGAAGAAGCTCAAGGAGGAGGAATGAGCTTGCCATCGACCACTGAATGGCAGAGATTGAGTTGGGCAAGGTCCAAGTCTGGTGGGACGCAGAGAATCTGCTCCAAGGCCATCCTGAACCCATCTATCAAAGCCTCAGCACTAGAAGAAGAGGCAACAAGGCGTGCCGTTTGCTTTACACGAGCCATTGCCAAAAGCTGCAATGGAGGAAAGGAAGGAGCAAGATCAGATGAATGAAGCGGGAAGGAAGGTTCAGGTGAAGAAGAGGAAGAAGGAGAAGCAGAGAGTGAGAGAGAAATGCATTGAACCCTAGCGCAATTGAGAAGAAGAAAAGATGAACCTGTAGATAATCAGAGAAGAGTTGAAGGTCGAATGATCAAGACGAATGCGCGCGCCTATTTTGAATGAAGGAAGCGTTAGTGACACTCAGTGTGGGCCATTGATGCGTCCACGTGTCGAGAGAGCAGAGACATGGGCAGCACGAGGTGTGGCCCCACCTGCCACATGGACTGAAGGTGCGACCACTTAGTCTCTTCGCTGAGAACAAGTTCACAGCTCGAGACTGGCGGGCTTGTGATCCGGACGGTCATAGGTAGTCGATGACGTCAGCAGCAGATGACCATGTGGACCAGTCACAGGGTGACACGTGACATGAGATAGTAGGCAAATCAGGGAGGAGACCGCTTAGAACGGTGATCGGTTGTCAGTTACCAAGTGGCCACCACCCTGAAATCGGTGCCTAGATAAGCGCCTGGAAGCAGAGCGCGGGTAAGGAGGCACCGCGCGGTCGTCGGTGGAAGGTCATGAGGCACCGCACGGACGTCGGTGGAAGGCAATGAGGCACCGCACGGACGTCGGTGGAAGGCAATGAGGCACCGCGCGGTCGTCGATGGAAGGCAATGAGGCACCGCACGGTCATCAATGGAAGGCAATGAGGCACCGCACGGTCATCGGTGGATAGTAATGGGGCACCGCTTGGTTGTTAGTGCATGCAGAGCGCGATCGGTCATCGGGGTTCTTGCCAACACGTGTTAAGCTGGGACCCAGGTTGCCAGCGAGAGCGTTACGCATGCACCTCGCATGATGCCCACTCAGAGAACGTGCGGTGAGGCCATGCAGGCAGGATGCGCCTGGTGAGTGTGCTCAGACCAGCCACACCTGGTGCTCTCCTGGGAGCATGCGATTCACTCAGAGAGAAGAAACGCGCTAAGTTACTCCGCAAGAGGATAACCTGGCCGCACAGAGAAAAGCGCAGAAGCCCTTCAGATGCAACACGTGTACGGTTAGATGTCAGCTGCATGCCTCCACGTGTCACCATCTGAGAGAGAGGCGCGACCCAGTATAAAGGTACTCCCCTCATGTAAGGTACACGGGGTCTGACAGAGAATTACACTTCTTACAGTTTTACACTACACACAGTTTCTGAGTCATGGTGGGGACATTTATACACGTTGCACAGTGATAACAAAATTGAGTTACACAGAGAGAGGGAGTGGATTTGAGCACACACGAGTCTCACAGAGAGATTCAGTGAGAGTTTTTGGTGTTCCTGTTCCCTGACTTGAGCGTCGGAGCTACAACGGTCGCTAGAGGCGCCGTCTGTGTGTTTTGCAGGCGTTGTTTGGAGTTCTGGCGAAGGTTCTTGGAGCGTTCTTGCAGAGCACGCAGTTATAGAAGGCTAGACGAAGGAGTGACGAGGCACATCCTCCACGTTCGAGTCCGCGGCAAGATCAGGACTAGAAGAGTGCCTTTTCACACTCCTTTTCTTTTTAGGCGCTAGTTTTAGTAGGAAGGGACTAGAAGAGTGCCTTTTCACACTCCTTTTCTCTTTAGGCGCTAGAATGACTAAGAAGGAGCTAGGAAGTGTCTCTTCCAACTCCCTCCTTTGTAAACCCAAATCTGGTCTTCCTCATTATAAATAGGAGACCTTGGTTCATAAATAAAAAAAGTTGAAATTTAAAAGTAAAGAAACTATCTTGAGTTGTTGTGAGAGAGAGTTGTGAGCTTTGTCTCTTCCTCCTCCTTCCACGTCTTATCTTGTGAGCTTTGGAGACTCTCAAGTGGCGGCACCTCCCACTCATCTTGGAAGAACCACCCTCCAAGTGGCATGAGCACATCTCCAAAAAGACTACAACCACATAAGTCAATTCTATTCATCTTCTAAAAATACCCATTTTTGTTCTACTTGTTTGTTTTCAATTCTAATTGGTTCATTCTCTTCCTTGTGATGTCCTCTATCATTTGATGTGTTGTCCTTCCATTTTAATCAGTTCAAACTTTTTATAGCAACCTGTTTTTGGTTTGGCTTTCATGGGTATTGTTGTTCATGTTGTTTTCTTGAATTTCCAATAGTAGGTTGTGTTCTTGTTGTGTTTCTATTACTAGTTTCAATCCTTGTTATGTTCTTGTTTTAATTCTTGTTTCATTGTACTATTTCTGTATTGTTACTGCACTTTGGTTATTGTTCTTGATATTACCCATATGGTTTTACCCATTGTTCATCATGAAAGTCACTTAAACATGTGTTTTTCCTTTGGACCTTTAGAAATGAACTTTCACATCTACTTAGCACTTGCTAAGTTAATATCCAATGGGGATTTTCTCTAGGTGACTCACCATAATTGTCCTAAGAATCTTGATCCAATTCTTCATAAAGTGTTACAAATTAAACAAAGATGAATTCAACTCACATCAGTATCACTGAAATATTATATTTCTGAATTATCTGAACCTTTTATTTTTGTAAATTTAGATGTAAATGCATTTTCAAATTGTTTCCAAGTCAATACAAGATTTAAACATTTAGACATAATCATATTTTAACTATTATATATTTTCATAATTTTTTTTTGAAAAATTATTTAATTCAGTAAATCAATGTGCCTGTGTTTTTTGAAAACTTTCCAATAATACACGGTTCATTTGAAAACTTTCTAATATAGTATTAAACTCAATCCTTAAGGCGTAATTGTACTTGATTCAATGTAGAAAGTGTATTTCATTCACAAATCATTAAGACACATATTTAGAGTTTTCAATATACCTTGTTTTATATTCACAATTGTGAAAACTTTTCAAACTCATTTAATCAATTATCTTATTTGAAAAATTTGTTTTATATGAATTAAGATTATCAAATAAGGTTTGAAAACATTAATGCAATGTCATAAAGTATTCTAAGAATGTAAAAGTCAAGTATAGACACTCTATGATATGTTATACTATCTAACACGTAAAGGCAAAGTGACCGTCTACTACTAGAAAATCATTAAATAGCAATCAAATTTAGAGACCAAAAATAATTAGTCACACTATATTGACTAAGTTAGAAATTATTTTAAAGACTATAAAACTATTGGTATCTAAAGTAGTTTCTATTAAAAATAAAAAATTATAAAGTAGTTTCTAAATTTGTATCTAAATTAGCTACCAAGGTTTTAGCTACTAATATTTTATATTCTAAATTATTCTTTAAAATACTAATTTAGAATCTAACGTAGTTAGTATCTAAAACCTTGATAATTAATGTTAGATACCAATTTAGAAACTAATTTTTAAATTTTTATTAATAATAGAAACTAATTTAGATACCAATAATTTTTTAGTTTATAAAATGGTATATACACTACAAGAAATAATGATGGTAGAGTCCCCAAAAGAGCGACGCAATGAGCAAAAGAGAGATGCTACATAGGGACTTTAAGCCTAACTCAACCTCATAAAACCGGCTTATAAGGTGAGGTTTGCACGTACTTATATACTATGAAATGTCCTAATCTCTAGTCGATGTGGGATTTCCAATACACCCCCCTCACGTCGAGGCTACCAACTCGCGCGTGGGACAATATATTATGGGTGGTTCGATAACGGAACGATAGCATGTGGCCTAATAAGTTCAACAAACAATCGCTATGATAGGCTCGAAATGGCTCTGATACCATATTAAAAAGTGGACTTTAAGCCTAAGTCAACCTCATAAAACCAGTTTATAAAGTGAGGTTTGCACCCAGTTATATACTATAAAGTGTCCTAATCTCTAGTCGACATGGGATCTCCAACAATAATTAAACTTAGCGTCGTTGGGGACACTACATAAGAAAGCAAATGTGAGTAAATTGTCGTCATTGGGGACACTACTTGTGATGTGAGTTGATTTTAGATTCATTATATTTGTGACACTTTTAAGAATTAGGATCAAGATTCTTAGCAATTTAAAGGTGAGTCACCAAAGGAAAATCTCCACTGGACATTAACTTAACAAGCGTTAAGTAGATGTGAAGGTTCATTTCCAAAGGTCCAAGGTAAAAACACAATTAGAGATATGAATGGATGACAATTAATGTGCAAAATACAAAATTGAATGGCGCAAAACTGTAATGCCCCTCCAATTCTTTTCATATTTATATAATAGAATAACGTAAAACAATAATATCAAAATTAACATTCATATATATATATATATATATATATATATAAAATACATCCGTTCCATACAATGTATTCTTCAAAAGGAACATCCCTCCTCGCAGGGAGTTAAATTTATACATCAAAAGTTTTCCAAAATAAAACATTCAAATATAAAACGATCCTTTTCTCCATCTGCTCACTGAGGAGCTCTACCACTTGCAACATCAGCTGCTCCCGTGTAAATTAACACGATCATCACAGGTTTAAGAAAAACCAAACACAAAACAAAACACAGGGGGTAAGCTAGACATTTTTAAAACTTTAAAACATGAAACTTGATATTAACGTAAACCATCAAATGTTCACACATTTCACAATTCCCTCAAGTATCAATCATTCCACAAAACCCATCAAGTGTCTATCACATTTCAATATTTCTCTTTCTCACGTCAGACTTCCACTGACCCATCACACATAGACACTTGACACTACTTCCGGAAGACTCATGCGTTGAACTTAGCATCCAGAGACCTGCACCTGTCATACCACACCACTGTGAAATCCACACAGGGTCGCTGTGAAATCCACACAGCCATGCGCATACATAATCTCAATATCATCACTCTCCCGGTATGACAGGGTTAATTCATATAACAGGTCAAGTTAGTTATCTTTCAAACAACTTACCCATACATATGAACCTCCTTCGACTCTCACCACCTGAATAACTTCATCTATGTGATTCCATTATATCAGTAGAGTCAGGATCGTCTCATTCACAGGATACTGACAGATCAATACACCTCATAACCAATCTCAACACGGTATTTCCTTTCCTGAAAATACTATGTCTTGATCACAATTTCACATTCATCCAGTACATCATACCACACGTAAAAGCACAATTCCATCATATAATATTTTGAATCTTTTCTTAAATAATCCCAATCACGGAAACAATCATACCAAAGTTCAGATTTTCGAATATCATATGCATTTCACTTTTCAATCTCAAACAATATCAAAACAACACTAAAACAGGGGATTTCGAAACAAACATTAGAACCGGTGATCACGTCACCCAAACATTAGAATCTTCTAGCTTAAGGTTTTATTGAAAATAAAACTAGCTTCCCTTACCTGGACTAGCGTAAAATCTCACTACGAGCTCTAACCCACCGAACTTAAGGATACCCGAACTCTGTTTTAGCATTCTGATCGGAAAACTTGCAGAGAACTTCCCAGAAGGACAATGGCAGTCGCCGATCGTAGCACTGGTACGTGAGGATAGCCACGTCTTCGAGTGGAGGAGAAAGGAGAAAGGGGAACTAAATGAGCTGATTCCCTTAGCTCTTAAGGTCGAACGGCTCTTTAGCCTTCACTGCCATTACCCACTCTCTGAGCAACCTTGCGTGTGGGTTTCCTCTAACAGTATGGCCACGTGGGTCTCTGCGCACACCAACTCTGGGTCACTTTCGATACCAACTCTCTGGAGCCACTGTTCTGAAGCACTCTCACTGACTACGTGTCGCGCATGCAAGACGCTCATGCTGGGACCCAAGGTCCTACCTTATCTGTGTGAAACACGACATCGCGCGATGACCATCCATCGACGACTGATGTGCCTCTCATTCCGGCGATGACTGATGTGCCTCTCATCCCGGCGATGACTATGTGCCTCTCATCCCGGCGATGACTGATATGCCTCTCATCCCGGCGATGACTAATATGCCTCTCATCCCGGCGATGACTGATGTGCCTCTCATCCCGGCGATGACTGATATGCCTCTCATCCCGGCGATGACTAATATGCCTCTCATCCCGGCGATGACTGATGTCACATCGCCACACCTTGCTGAAGGTTCATTAATCCACTATGCTACGTCCAAGGACACCAAAGACTTCCACCTTCAATTCCTCAAAGAGACCTGAAAGAACAGCATGGCGCCTCTGCGGCCGGTGTAGCTCCTACGACTAAGTTATCCACACAGGGAGTTGCTTAATGCACAGGCTACTCTGGGCACAACATGAACATGGTGTGCTGGTCAACTCTGGGTATCACGACTCACACTACTCATGGTGGCAGATATGCCACCTATCTTCTATATCACTCATCTTCTGTATTTAGACCACATACTAAGTGGTTACCAAGTCTTCTCGAATACTCGGCGATGTGCTCTTTTCGGCGATCATGTACACCATAGGCGATTGGTGATCATGTGAAATCTTCGCGCACGGCGATCATGCGCAAAATAGGCGATTACTGATTTCATACGGGGGAAGTCGGAGGCCGCCGCCTTCTTCAACAAACGGCGATCTCATCGACTTCTAAGCTACACCTTCCTTTCACTTACCCTTCTTGATTCACGTGATTACCTCACGATAAAGTCATCGCACCTGACTACTTGGTTAGTACTATGGTCAACCGACCTCCCTCTACCAGCTGACCCCAGACCTTGGGCGACGTCCGAGGTCTGACCACTATGATATTTTCTATTTTTATGTCCTTTTTATTTTAAATAATAACATACTCAGAAATTATTTAAAATCTATCACTTCTATTCCAAATAATTTATAGGTCCTTACATTCTCCCCAACAAGAAAAATTTTCGTCTTCGAAAATTGAATTACTAAGGAAAGAGGTAGGGATAGGCTTCTCTCATGGTTTCTTCTAATTCCCAAGTTGAATCACCCGATCTGTCATCCCACACCACTTTCACCATGTTGATGGTCTTGCCTCTGAGCTGTTTACTCTGTCGATTGTCAATCCTAACTGGTTTTGCTTCAAAAGACAAGTCATCCTTGATCTGCACATCGTCCACTTCCAGCACGTGACTAGGGTCTGCCATGTACTTCCTCAGCTGTGATACATGAAAGACATTATGCAGGTTTGCTAATTGGGGAGGTAGGGCGATCTCATAAGCCACTGGACCGATCCTCCTTAGGATCTGATATGGCCCAACAAACTTAGGGGACAACTTCTTTGATCTGATAGCTCGTCCTACACCCTTGGTCGGGGTCACTTTCATAAACACATGATCTCCAGTTGCAAACTCCAAAGGTTTTCTCCTCTGATCTGCATAAGATTTCTGCCTACTCTGAGAAGCTTTCATTCTGTCTTTTATCTGTTTCACTTTCTCGGTCGTCTGCTGAATTAACTCTGGCTCGACCAAGACTGCTTCGCCCTCCTGGTACCAACATAAAGGAGTTCTGCATTTCCTCCCATTCAAGGCTTCATATGGTGCCATCCCAATACTGGCGTGGTGACTGTTATTATAAGTAAACTCCACCAGTGGCAACATCTCATCCCAGCTTTCCAATTGATCCAAAACACACATCCTCAACAGATCTTCTAAGGATTGGATCGTTCTCTCAGACTGTCCATCGGTTTGAGGATGATATGCAGAGCTCATCCTCAACTTAGTTCCCAAAGAATCTTGTAAAGTCTGCCAAAACCGAGAAGTGAATCTGGGATCTCTATCCGAAACAATGCTGGAAGGTACTCCATGCAGCCTCACAATTTCTCTGATGTACAACTGAGCCAACTTGGCCATGGATATCCTCAAATTCACTGGAAGAAAGTGGGCACTCTTCGTCAGCCGATCAACTATGACCCAGATTGCATCATGACCCCTTACCGATCTAGGTAAATAAGTAACAAAATCCATTGCAATGCTGTCCCATTTCCACTCAGGAATATCCAATTGCTGCAACAACCCGCCAGGTCTTTGATGCTCTACCTTTGCCTTCTGATATGTCAAGCAGGTAGTAACATACTGGGCGATGTCTTTCTTCATGCCCGACCACCAAAATGACCCCTTTAAGTCCTGGTACATCTTATTCATACCTGGGTGTAAACTAAGATGACCCTTGTGGCCTTCCTCTAGGATCATCTTCTTCAACTCCTCATTCGCAGGTATGCAAATTCTGCCATTAAATCTCAAGATCCCATCCTCTCCCATCACAAAGTCTTTAGCCTGATCGGTGCCTAGTAACTCCGCAGTATGCTTCAGACTAGGATCCTCTAATTGCTTATCCTTTATCATTCCAATGAAATCATTAGTTATAGTTAACTTACTACAACTAATATGGTTAACATGAAATTCCACTCCCAAGTTTAAATCTCTGAACTGCTCGATCAGCTTCTACTCTTCAATCATCATGATTGATACTTGCATTGATTTTCTACTCAAAGCATCTGCCACTACATTGGCCTTCCCTGGATGATACATGAGTTGGAAATCATAGTCCTTTAGAAACTCCATCCATCTTCTTTGTCTCATATTTAATTCCTTCTGATCAAACAGATATTTCAGGCTTTTATGATCACTAAACACCTGAAACCGAGCTCCATACAAATAATGCCTCCAAATCTTCAAGGCAAACACCACAGCCGCCAACTCCAAGTCATGAGTAGTATAGTTCCTCTCATGAATTTTGAGTTGCCTTGAAGCATATGCGACTTGTAAGGACCTGAAATTTATTGGAATGAAAGAGTATGTTTTAAGTAAATTCTAAGTATGTTTTATCTAAGTTAAAAAGGAAGGAAAGTGTAGTCTAGAAAAAAAACTATAAGAGTTCCTTGTTTATACATCATCGCCGGTCGCCTAGACTACACGTCATCGCCTGGGCGCGAGGCATGCAGGCGTCGCCAGGGCGCGATGCATGCGGGCATCATCAGGGGGGGGTGAGACATCGGTCGTTCGCCAGGAAGAGGTCATCAGTGGTTTGTCCTCGCGCGAGAGGTCATCAGCGGTTTGTCTTTGCGCGAGAGGTCATCAGTGGTTTGTCCTCGCGCGAGAGGTCATCAGCGGTTGTCATCGCGCGAGAGATCATCGGTGGTTTGTCTTCGTGCGAGGTCATCGGTGGTTCGTCTTCGCGCTGGTAGCCATCGGCGAAAGGTCATCGCGCGGCGCTTAGTTACACACCGAGAACGTAGGACCTAGACTCCCAGCAAGAGACGTTCTGCACGCGCGCCACGTAGACGAAAAGGTGGTTCAGAATAGTGACCTCATAGCGTAGCCTGCGCAGAGGCATGCTTAGTAGTACTGTGCAGGGAAGCGTACACGCAAACTTCCCTGCAGAGTGGGTGGTGGCAGCTGCTTTTGGAGGGATAAGTTGGTTTAAGTTACTGAAATCCACTACTGAAGAGGAAGAAAACGTTGTTGTAGTCGAAGAGAGAAAGAGTGAGTTCCCTCCTCCGCGTTGCGATTTCAGCCTCTCCACACAAGAGTACGACGAGAAGCAACACCATTGGAGCACTTGGGTAGTCCTCTGCAAGTTCTTCAGACCAGACGCGAAAAACAGAGCCAAGGTATTCTGCAAGCTTCGTTGGATTTCGAAGCTCCTGGTGGTTGCGCAAGTCCAGGTAAGGGAAGCTAGACCTCTTTTTCCATACAAGCCACAGTGTAGCTATTTCTGAAGTGTGGGCGACGTGGTCGCCGTTTTCGCTTTCGTCTTCGTGAAATGCTCTGTGTTGTGTGCTTGGGCGACGTGGTCGCCTGTTTTAATATACAGCCTTCGAAATACCATATTTTGAACTAGATCGCCGGTTTTGGCGCTGTTTTGCGAACTCCTTGTGTTTGATGTTGTTTTGAGAACTGCTTGAGATTTACATGAGATATTCGAAAATATGAATCCTTTGAAATGGCTATTGCTGTGATTGAAATCATTCTTTTAAGTGTGGCATGATGTCTTTGAATGCTGTGAATGTGGGATCGAGGCATAGTATTTTCAGGAAATAAAATACCGTGTAAGATCTTGTGGTAGGTGCATTGATCGGTGATTCCTAAGGGGATATCCTGACTCTGCTGAGGTAATGGAATCACGTAGAGGAAGTTACTCAGTTGTTGAGAGTCGAAGGAGGTCTATATGATGGGCGTCTCGTGTGAAAAAGAACGAGCTCCGTCTGTCCTATGGATTAACCCTGTCATACCAGGAGAACTATGGTAACATTGAGATGATATATGCGCATGCTGTGTGGATTCACAGTGACCCTGTGTGGATTTCACAGTGGTGTGGTATGACAGGTGCAGATCTCTGAGTCTAATCAACGCACGAGTCAATCCGGAAGTAGTGTCAAGTGTCTTGTGTGGTGAGTCAGTGGAAAGTCTGACATGTGAAATGAGAAACTTGAATATTGATAGACACTTGATGCTGTATTGTGAAATGGAATGACTATGGGTGAATGTTGTGAAGTTTGTGATTTTGGGCGATCAGCTGAATGCTATGAGCAGCTCTACGTTTTACATGGATATTTTGGAACTTGGTTTACTTGGATTTTCATGTTCTTGATTTAAACTTCTTTTAAATTATCTAGCTTACCCTTTTATCTGTTATTGTGGTTGTTTTCTCAAAACTGTGATGATCGTGTAATTGTTACACGGGAGCAGATGATCTTCCAGGAAGAAGAGCTCTTTAGTGAGTGGTCGCCGGGGAAAGAGATCGCCTATTTCCACCTCTCGGTGGTGATCGCCGGTTTTCGTGTCCTGATAGAAGATCGCCCGTTTTGAGGTCTTCTGTTTGGGATCGCCGTTTTATGTTGGAGATCGCCGTTTTTTTGAGACCGCCTGTCTTACTGTATTTCATTTATTTTCGTTAAACCTTGAAAACATTTGATTTGGTTATGTATTAAACTCCCTAAGAGGAGTAACTTCATTTCTGATATATATACATATTATCTTGTACTCTTCAATATTATTTGGTTACACTTAATTTCATTATACATGTATGTATGTATTATTTTGGCGGGATGTTACATTAATGGTATCAGAGCAGTTCGCCTTAGGATGACCTGAGGGCTGTGGATCCATTGTGTTTCTTCTGCTCATAAAATTTATTTGAGTTTTAAATAACCACTATAGTGGAAGGTTTTCAAACGTTTTAGTTTTGAACTCTTGCGTGTGCTTGGGTGAACGTGTGCCTAACTGAAAATCTTAGTATTAAGAATAAGAAGGTCTTGATAAAGTGGTGAGGGTGCACACTCATAACTGGATCAAGATAATTCTTAATCTTAATTCCAAAGGTTTGATGTTTAGCCTACATTGAATTCTGGTGTGATTTTTGAGTGTTCTTGAATTTGACTGAGGTGGTAGTTTGGACTGATGTTTGCACACCAGTAACTGTTCTGGTGTTTTGTGTGAAGTTATAAGTGTTATGATTCTGTTGATGAACTCAAATTCTAGATGACTTTGAGATGCTGACCTTTGTAAGGTCTAGCTGTTACCCCTTGAATGAATTGATTCTTATCGATTTCATTCTTATAGTTGTAGGGAATATAGAAGTCAATAGATTCAGAAGATGGCACGTAGACCTGCTACCCCACCCCAACCTTCCTCAGAGATGAGTCAGATCGCCAAGGCCATCGAGATGATGGCGACTGCCATTCAGCAGCAGAATGCGGCGATGGCTCAGAACCATCAAGCCACAATGCAGCACTGGGAAACTGCCCGATCTGCTGAGACAAACTCCCACGTCGGTTAGCCCCAAGAACAGATGGGACTGGCCGAGTTCATGAGGCACAACCCACCTAAGTTCAGTGGGAATGCTACCCCTGACCAGGCCGATCAGTGGGTCAGGGAGGTGGAGAAAATCTTTAGGGCGACCTCCTGCCCTGAAGAGAAGAAGCTGTTGTTTGCCACGTATCTGCTATCAGGAGAAGCTGAGTTCTGGTGGATGGGAGCTCAGCAGATGATGGAGGCCCGAGAGGATGTTCTGGATTGGGAGAGCTTCAGGGTGAAGTTCTTGGAGAAATACTTCCCAGACAGCGCCAAGTTTGCAAGGGAAGCTGAGTTCTTAAAGTTGGAGCAGGGGGACATGTCAGTAAACGCCTATGCTGCCCGTTTTGAGTACCTCGCCCGGTTCTATACCCAGGCGACCTCCGAGGCCTGGAGGTGTAGGAAGTTCGAGGAAGGGCTGAAGCATGGGCTGAAGAAGACCATAGCCCCGATGTGCATCAGGGAGTTCCACGCCTTAGTGGAGAAGGCGAAGATGGTGGAGACCCTGGAAAAGGGTGAGTCTCGGGTGATCAGGTCACACCCAGGAGGTCCTTCCAGTGGGAGAGCTAAGGCACAGCACCCACAAAGCAAACCCTATGCGAGACCTCCATCACATCGGGCAGGAGCAGCACCTCCCCAGTTCCAACAGCAACAACCTTGGAAACCTAAGTGTCTTCACTGTGGTGGACCACACGCCTCCAATGCTTGTTTCAAGAAGACTTCAGAGAGGAAATGTTTCGTCTGCCAAAGGACAGGGCACGTTGCTAGAGAGTGCCCTAGCAGGAATGGGGCGACCCAACCCAGTGGCTCCCAACAGTTGAGAAACGAGGGCGGCAGACCTCAGGCAACAGGGAGGGTGTTCGCCATGTCTGGAGCAGAGGCAGCTCAGTCAGGTAACCTCATCCAAGGTGTTTGTTTTATTGCTGGTAGAGGTGTAAGGGCCTTGTTTGATTCTGGAGCGACACACTCCTTTGTGTCAAGCCTGTGTGTAGCCGAGTTGGGCCTCCTAGTGAAGGAGTTACCTTTCGAGCTGTTGGTCTCTACACCTGCGTCAGGACAGGTGTCGACCTCTACAGTGTGCCCTGAATGTCCAGTGATTGTAGAAGGACGCAGATTCAAGGTGAACTTGATCTGCCTACCTCTTCAGGACCTGGATGTCATCCTGGGAATGGATTGGTTAGCTGCCAATCACGTTCTCATAGACTGTGGTAGGCAGAAGGTAGCGTTTCCAGACCCCCAAGAACCGGATGTGTTGTCAGTTCAACAAGGGCGATCAGAGCTGGAAGGAGAGGCGAGGTGCTTCGTAGTGCTCGCCCGGTTGGAAGTGGAGAATAAAGGGGACGTAAACAGGATACAAGTGGTGAAAGATTTCACAGATGTATTCCCAGAAGAGGTGCCTGGGTTACCCCCTAAGAGAGAAGTGGAATTCTCTATTGACTTGGTACCTGGAGCTGGACCAGTGTCAATGGCACCTTACAGGATGGCACCAGCCGAGTTAGTGGAGTTAAAGAAGCAAGTGGAAGAGTTGCTGGAGAAGCAGTTCATCAGACCCAGCGTATCTCCATGGGGAGCTCCAGTGCTCCTAGTTAAGAAGAAGGATGGAGGGTCTCGGCTGTGTATAGACTACAGGCAATTGAACAAATTGACCATCAAGAACAAGTACCCCCTACCTCGGATTGATGATTTGATGGACCAAATTCATGGGGCCTCGGTGTTCTCCAAGATTGACCTGAGATCGGGGTATCACCAAATCTTGGTAAAAGCTGAAGATGTTCAGAAGACAGCTTTTAGGTCTCGATATGGGCACTACGAGTATGTAGTGATGCCATTTGGAGTCACCAATGCTCCAGCTCTATTCATGGACTACATGAATAGGATCTTTCGCCCTTTCTTGGATAAGTTTGTGGTGGTCTTCATAGATGACATCCTCATTTATTCAAGGACCGAGGAAGAGCATGAGGAACACCTGAGGACAGTATTGGAAATACTGAGGGAGAAGCAGCTCTATGCCAAGTTCTCTAAGTGTGAGTTCTGGCTAAGGGAAGTCAACTTCTTAGGACACGTGATATCTGCCCAGGGGATCTCGGTAGATCCAGCCAAGGTAGAGGCAGTGCTGCAATGGGAACGTCCTAAGACAGTGACTGAGATAAGGAGCTTTGTGGGGTTGGCGGGCTACTATCGGAGGTTTATTGAGGATTTTTCCAAAGTAGTGGATCCTTTAACACAACTGACCCGCAAGGACCAACCCTTTGCTTGGACCGACCGATGTGAGCAGAGCTTCAGGGAACTAAAGGAGAGGTTGACCAGTGCTCCAGTGCTGGTGATTCCAGAAGTAGGAAGACCTTTTGATGTCTTCTGTGATGCCTCACATCAAGGCTTGGGATGCATCTTGATGCAAGAGAAGAGAGTGGTTGCATATGCTTCAAGGCAACTCAAGGTGCATAAGAGAAACTACCCTACTCATGATTTGGAGTTGGCAGCGGTAGTGTTTGCCTTGAAGATCTGGAGGCATTATCTTTATGGAGCTCGGTTCCAGGTATTCAGTGACCACAAGAGCTTGAAGTACCTGTTCGATCAGAAGGAACTAAACATGAGACAAAGAAGGTGGATGGAATTCCTAAAGGACTACGACTTTCAACTCATGTATCACCCAGGGAAGGCCAATGTAGTGGCAGATGCCTTGAGTAGGAAGTCTATACAAGTCGCCACCATGATGATGGAAGAGCAGAAACTGATCGAGCAGTTCAGAGACTTAAACCTTGGAGTGGAATTTCACGTGAATCACATTAGTTGTAGTAAGCTGACTATAACTAATGACTTCCTTGGGATGTTGAAGGATAAACAATTGGAGGACCCTAGCCTGAAGCGCACTGTGGAGTCACTAGGGACAGATCAGGCGAGAGGCTTTGAGATGGGCGATGATGGGATCTTGAGGTTTGATGGCAGAATTTACATACCTGCAAATGATGAGTTGAAGAAGATGATCCTAGAGGAAGGTCATAAGAGCCGCCTCAACCTTCACCCAGGCATGAACAAGATGTACCATGACTTGAAGGAGTCATTTTGGTGGTCAGGCATGAAGAGGGACGTCGCCCAGTACGTGGCAACCTGCTTAACGTGTCAAAAGGCGAAGGTAGAGCATCAAAGACCTGGCGGGCTGTTGCAGCAACTGGATATCCCCGAGTGGAAGTGGGACAGCATTGCCATGGATTTTGTCACCCATTTACCCAGATCGGTAAAGGGTCATGATGCAATCTGGGTCATCATTGATAGGCTAACGAAGAGTGCCCACTTCCTCCCAGTAAATATGAAGATGCCCATGGCCAAGTTGGCACAGCTGTACATCAAGGAGATTGTGAGGTTGCATGGAGTGCCTTCCAGCATCATTTCAGATAGAGATCCCAGGTTCACTTCACGGTTTTGGCAGACCTTGCAAGAGTGTTTGGGAACCAAGTTGAGGATGAGCTCTGCATATCATCCCCAAACAGATGGTCAGTCAGAGAGGACGATCCAATCTTTGGAAGATCTGCTGAGGGCATGCGTTTTGGATCAATTGGGAGGTTGGGAGGAGGTGTTGCCACTAGTGGAGTTTACCTATAACAATAGCTACCACGCCAGCATTGGGATGGCACCATATGAAGCCCTGTATGGGAGGAAATGCAGAACTCCCTTATGTTGGTACCAGGAGGGCGAGGCAGTCTTGGTTGGGCCAGAGTTGATTCAGCAGACGACCGAGAAGGTGAAGCAGATCCAAAGCAGAATGAAAGCCTCTCAGAGTAGGCAGAAGTCCTATGCAGATCAGAGGAGAAAGCCTTTGGAGTTTGCTGCTGGAGATCACGTGTTCATGAAAGTGACACCAACCAAGGGTGTAGGGCGGGCGATCAGGTCAAAGAAGTTGTCCCCTAAGTTCGTGGGACCATATCAGATCTTAAGAAGGATTGGCCCAGTGGCGTATGAGATCGCCCTACCTCCCCATCTGGCGAATCTGCACAATGTGTTTCACGTGTCACAGCTGAGGAAGTACATGGCAGACCCTAGTCATGTGCTGGATGTAGACGACGTGCAGATTAGGGATGACTTGTCCTTTGAAGCCAAACCAGTCAGGATTGACGATCGGCAATGTAAACAGCTCAGGGGCAAGACCATCGACATGGTGAAAGTGGTGTGGGATGAGAAATCGGGGGATTCTACTTGGGAGTTAGAAGAACCCATGAGGGAGGCTTATCCATACCTCTTTTCCTTGTAATCCAATTTTCGAGGACGAAAATTTTTGTTGTTGGGGAGAATGTAAGGACCTGAAATTTATTGGAATGAAAGAGTATGTTTTAAGTAAATTCTAAGTATGTTTTATCTAAGTTAAAAAGGAAGGAAAGTGTAGTCTAGAAAAAAACTATAAGAGTTCCTTGTTTATACATCATCGCCGGTCGCCTAGACTACACGTCATCGCCTGGGCGCGAGGCATGCAGGCGTCGCCAGGGCGCGATGCATGCGGGCATCATCAGGGGGGGGTGAGACATCGGTCGTTCGCCAGGAAGAGGTCATCAGTGGTTTGTCCTCGCGCGAGAGGTCATCAGCGGTTTGTCTTCGCGCGAGAGGTCATCAGTGGTTTGTCCTCGCGCGAGAGGTCATCAGCGGTTTGTCATCGCGCGAGAGGTCATCGGTGGTTTGTCTTCGTGCGAGGTCATCGGTGGTTCGTCTTCGCGCTGGTAGCCATCGGCGAAAGGTCATCGCGCGGCGCTTAGTTACACACCGAGAACGTAGGACCTAGACTCCCAGCAAGAGACGTTCTGCACGCGCGCCACGTAGACGAAAAGGTGGTTCAGAATAGTGACCTCATAGCGTAGCCTGCGCAGAGGCATGCTTAGTAGTACTGTGCAGGGAAGCGTACACGCAAACTTCCCTGCAGAGTGGGTGGTGGCAGCTGCTTTTGGAGGGATAAGTTGGTTTAAGTTACTGAAATCCACTACTGAAGAGGAAGAAAACGTTGTTGTAGTCGAAGAGAGAAAGAGTGAGTTCCCTCCTCCGCGTTGCGATTTCAGCCTCTCCACACAAGAGTACGACGAGAAGCAACACCATTGGAGCACTTGGGTAGTCCTCTGCAAGTTCTTCAGACCAGACGCGAAAAACAGAGCCAAGGTATTCTGCAAGCTTCGTTGGATTTCGAAGCTCCTGGTGGTTGCGCAAGTCCAGGTAAGGGAAGCTAGACCTCTTTTTCCATACAAGCCACAGTGTAGCTATTTCTGAAGTGTGGGCGACGTGGTCGCCGTTTTCGCTTTCGTCTTCGTGAAATGCTCTGTGTTGTGTGCTTGGGCGACGTGGTCGCCTGTTTTAATATACAGCCTTCGAAATACCATATTTTGAACTAGATCGCCGGTTTTGGCGCTGTTTTGCGAACTCCTTGTGTTTGATGTTGTTTTGAGAACTGCTTGAGATTTACATGAGATATTCGAAAATATGAATCCTTTGAAATGGCTATTGCTGTGATTGAAATCATTCTTTTAAGTGTGGCATGATGTCTTTGAATGCTGTGAATGTGGGATCGAGGCATAGTATTTTCAGGAAATAAAATACCGTGTAAGATCTTGTGGTAGGTGCATTGATCGGTGATTCCTAAGGGGATATCCTGACTCTGCTGAGGTAATGGAATCACGTAGAGGAAGTTACTCAGTTGTTGAGAGTCGAAGGAGGTCTATATGATGGGCGTCTCGTGTGAAAAAGAACGAGCTCCGTCTGTCCTATGGATTAACCCTGTCATACCAGGAGAACTATGGTAACATTGAGATGATATATGCGCATGCTGTGTGGATTCACAGCGACCCTGTGTGGATTTCACAGTGGTGTGGTATGACAGGTGCAGATCTCTGAGTCTAATCAACGCACGAGTCAATCCGGAAGTAGTGTCAAGTGTCTTGTGTGGTGAGTCAGTGGAAAGTCTGACATGTGAAATGAGAAACTTGAATATTGATAGACACTTGATGCTGTATTGTGAAATGGAATGACTATGGGTGAATGTTGTGAAGTTTGTGATTTTGGGCGATCAGCTGAATGCTATGAGCAGCTCTACGTTTTACATGGATATTTTGGAACTTGGTTTACTTGGATTTTCATGTTCTTGATTTAAACTTCTTTTAAATTATCTAGCTTACCCTTTTATCTGTTATTGTGGTTGTTTTCTCAAAACTGTGATGATCGTGTAATTGTTACACGGGAGCAGATGATCTTCCAGGAAGAAGAGCTCTTTAGTGAGTGGTCGCCGGGGAAAGAGATCGCCTATTTCCACCTCTCGGTGGTGATCGCCGGTTTTCGTGTCCTGATAGAAGATCGCCCGTTTTGAGGTCTTCTGTTTGGGATCGCCGTTTTATGCTGGAGATCGCCGTTTTTTTGAGACCGCCTGTCTTACTGTATTTCATTTATTTTCGTTAAACCTTGAAAACATTTGATTTGGTTATGTATTAAACTCCCTAAGAGGAGTAACTTCATTTCTGATATATATACATATTATCTTGTACTCTTCAATATTATTTGGTTACACTTAATTTCATTATACATGTATGTATGTATTATTTTGGCGGGATGTTACACGACTACTCTTTTCTCTTGCATCAAAACACATCCCAAGCCCTGATGTGAAGCATCACAGTAGACGTCCAAAGGTCTTCCTACATCCAGGATCACCAGACTGGAGCACTAGTCAATCTTTCCTTTAATTCCATGAAACTCTTCTCACATCGGTCGGTCCAAGAAAAAGGTTGATTGTAACATCCCGCCAAAATACTATACAAATGTATATAATGAAAATAAAGGTAACAAATAGATTCTATGAACAAAATATTATATATATATATGAAATGTAGTTTCTCCTCACAGGGAGTTTAATACAAATTCGGTCAAATTTTTCCAGAAACATAAACAAAATACAGTAAAAAAACGAAGCAGGCGATCTCCTATCGGAAGAGACCGATCTCCTATCGGACGAGGCCGATCGCCCATCGGGGGACCCAAAAACAGCTGATCTCCTTCCGGCGACCACTTCACTAAGGAGCTCTACTTCCTGGAAGATCATCTGCTCCCGTGTAAGTTATACACGATCATCACAGTTTTAAGAGAACAGCCACAGAACCATAACACGCAGGGTAAGCTATATAATTTAAAGGAAGTTTAAATCATGACATGAAAATCAAAGTAAAACAAGTTTCAAAATATCCATGTAAAAGTAGAGTTGCTCATATCATTCACCTGATCCCCAAAATCACACATTTCACAACATTCACCCATAGTCATTCCATTTCACAATACTGCATCAAGTGTCTATAAAACTATCAATGTTTCTCATTTCTCACGTCAGACTTTCCACTGACTCACCACACAAGACACTTGACACATACTTCTGGATTGATCGTGCGCGTTGATTAGACTCAGAGATCTGCACCTGTCATTACCACACCACTGTGAAGTCCACACAGGGTCGCTGTGAATCCACACAGCATGCGCATATATCATCTCAATGTCATTAGTTCTCCTGGTATGACAGGGTTGATCCATAGAACAGGCGGAGCTCGTTCTTTTTCACACGGACGCCCATCATATAGACCTCCTTCGACTCTCAACAACTGAGTAACTTCTCTACGTTGATTCCATTACCTCAGCAGAGTCAGGATATCCCCTTAGGAATCACCGATCAATGCACCTACTACAAGATCTACACGGTATTTTCTTTCCTGAAAATACTATGCCTCGATCCCACAATCACAGCATCAAGACGTCATGCCATACAAAGGAATATTTCAAATCACAGCAACAACCATTTCAAGTTTCAAACAATTTCGAAATATCACATATATATTGTATTTAAATCCCAAACAGCTTCAAACAACGTCAAACACAGGGAAGTTCGTAAAAACAGCGCCAAAATCGGCGATCTAGTTCAAAAACAGGGTGTTTCGAAGACTGTATATAACGGCGACCCACGTCGCCAAGCACACAAACAGAGCATTTTACGGCAGATGAAAACAAAAATGGCGACCACGTCGCCCTCACTTCAGAGATAGCTACACTGTGGCTTGTATGGAAAAAGAGGTCTAGCTTCCCTTACCATGGACTTGCGTAAAATACCGCGAGCTCAAAACCACCGAGGCTTGAACGACGCCTTGGCTCTGTTTTTGAGTCTGGTTTGAAGGAGTGCAGAGAACTTTCCCAGGTGCTCCAATGGTGTTGCTTCTCGTCGTACTCTTGTGTGGAGATGCTGAAATCGCAACGCGGAGGAGGTAACTGGAGGAGAAGGGAGGAACTCACTCTTTCTCTCGTCGAATACAACAATGTTTTCTTTTCTCTCAGCCGTGGCTTTTTTTTTTGTAACTTAAACCAACTTATCCCTCCAAAAAGCAGCTGCCACCACCTACTCTGCAGGGAAGTTTGCGTGCACGCTTCCCTGAACAGTACTACTAAGCGTGCCTTGCGCAGGCTACGGCTCTGAGTCACTATTCTGAACCACTCTTTTGTCTACGTGGCGCGCGTGCAGAAACATCTCTTGCTGGAGTCTTGGGGCCACGTTCTCTGGGTTGTAACTCAACGTCACGCGATGACTTTCGCCGATGACTACCAGCTCGAAGAGAAACCACTGATGACCTCTCGCGCGAAGACGATCACCGATGACCTCGCGCGAAGACAACTACCGATGACCTCGCGCGAAAGACAACCACCGATGACATCTTCCTGGCGAACGACCGATGTCTCCTTCGCCCTGGAAGACGACCGATGTCTTCCTCTGGGAGACAACCGATGTCTTCCCTGGCGACGCCCTCATAACTCTCGCGCCTTGGCCACGTCCACATGCATCGCGCCCTGGCAATGCCGCGTGCCTCGCGCCCCGCGCGATGCCCGCATGCTCTCGCGCCCGCGCGATGCCTGCATGCTCTCGCGCCGCGCGATGCCTGCATGCCTCTCCCGCCGCGCGATGCCTGCATGCCTCTCCCGCCCGGCGATGCCTGCATGCCTCTCACGCCCGCGCTGATGCCTGCAGCTCTCACGCCCGCGCGATGTCCACCTGGCGCTCATGTGTAGCAGGCGGCCGGCGACCTCGTAGCCTTCTAAACTTAACTTTTTCCTCCTTTCTATTTAAATAAAAACATACTTAGAATTTATTTAAAACATACTCTTTCATTCCAATAATTTTTAGGTCCTTACATTCTCCCCAACAAGAAAAATTTTCGTCCTCGAAAATGGATTACAAGGAAAAAGGTATGGATAAGCCTCCATCATGGGTTCTTCTAACTCCCAAGTTGAATCCCCCGATCTCTCATCCCACACTACTTTCACCATGTCGATGTCTTGCCTCTGAGCTGTTTACTTTGCCGATCGTCAATCCTGACTGGTTTTGCTTCAAAGGACAAGTCATCTCTGATCTGCACGTCGTCTACATCCAGCACATGACTGGGGTCTGCCATGTACTTCCTCAGCTTGTGACACGTGAAAGACATTGTGCAGATTCGCCAGATGGGGAGGTAGGGCGATCTCATACGCCACTGGGCCAATCCTTCTTAAGATCTGATATGGTCCCACGAACTATAGGGGAATAACTTCTTTGACCTGTTCGCCAGCCCTACACCCTTGGTTGGTGTCACTTTCATGAACACGTGATCTCCAGCAGCAAAACTCCAAGGCTTTCTCCTCTGATCTGCATAGGACTTCTGCCTACTCTGAGAAGCTTTCATTCTGCTTTGTATCTGCTTACCTTCTCGGTCGTCTGTTGAATCAACTCTGGCCCAACCAAGACTGCCTCGCCCTCTGGTACCAACATAAGGGGGTTCTGCATTCCTCCCATACAGGGCTTCATATGGGGCCATCCCAATACTGGCGTGGTAGCTATTATTGTTATAGGTAAACTCCACTAGTGGCAACACCTCCTCCCAACTTCCCAATTGATCCAAGACGCACGCCCTCAGCAGATCTTCCAGAGATTGATCGTTCTCTCTGACTGACCATCTGTTTGGGGATGATATGCAGAGCTCATCCTCAACTTAGTTCCCAAGCATTCTTGTAAGGTCTGCCAAAACCGTGAAGTAAACCTGGGATCTCTATCTGAAACG
This sequence comes from Phaseolus lunatus, assembly GCA_013389735.1. Classification (NCBI taxonomy): domain Eukaryota; kingdom Viridiplantae; phylum Streptophyta; class Magnoliopsida; order Fabales; family Fabaceae; genus Phaseolus; species Phaseolus lunatus. The sequence goes on along the minus strand of JAAFYQ010000162.1, from coordinate 6,174 downwards.
ATGCTGGAAGGCACTCCATGCAGCCTTACTATTTCTTGGATGTATAGCTGTGCCAGCTTGGACCATAGGCATCTTCATATTCACTGGAAGAAAGTGGGCACTCTTCGTCAGCCTATCAATGATGACCCAGATTGCATCATGACCTTTTGCCGATCTGGGTAAATGAGTGACAAAATCCATGGCGGTGCTGTCCCACTTCCACTCAGGGATATCCAGTTGCTGCAACAGCCCGCCAGGTCTTTGATGCTCTACCTTCGCCTTCTGACACGTTAAGCAGGTTGTCACATACTGGGCGATGTCCCTCTTCATGCCCGACCACCAAAAATGAATCCTTCAAGTCATGGTACATCTTGTTCATGCCTGGATGAAGGTTAAGGCGACTCTTATGACCTTCCTCTAGGATCATCTTCTTCAACTCATCATTTGCAGGTATGCAAATTCTGCCATCAAACCTCAAGATCCCATCATCGCCCATCTCAAAGCCTCTCGCCTGATCTGTCCCTAGTGACTCTACAGTGCGCTTCAGGCTAGGGTCCTCCAATTGCTTATCCTTCAACATTCCAGGAAGTCATTAGTTATAGTCAGCTGCTACAACTAATGTGATTCACGTGAAATTCTACTCCAAGGTTTAAGTCTCTGAACTGCTCGATCAGTTTCTGCTCTTCCATCATCATGGTGGCGACTTGTATAGACTTCCTACTCAAGGCATCTGCCACTACATTGGCCTTCCCTGGGTGATACATGAGTTGAAAGTCGTAATCCTTTAGGAATTCCATCCACCTTCTTTGTCTCATGTTTAGTTCCTTCTGATCGAACAGGTACTTCAAGCTCTTGTGGTCACTGAACACCTGGAACCGAGCTCCATATAGATAGTGCCTCCAGATCTTCAAGGCAAAAACCACTGCCGCCAACTCCAAGTCATGCGTTAGGGTAGTTTCTCTCATGAACTTGAGTTTGTCTTGAAGCATATGCAACCACTCTCTTCTCTTGCATTAAAAAACACATCCCAAGCCTGATGTGAAGCGTCACAGAAGACATCAAAGGTCTTCCTACCTCGGGGATCACCAGCACTGAGCACTAGTCAACCTCTCTTTAATTCCATGAAGCTCTGCTCACATCGGTCGGTCCAAGCAAAAGGTTGATCCTTGCGGGTCAGCTATGTTAAGGGAGCCACTACCTTGGAAAAGTCCTCAATAAACCTCCGATAGAGCCCGCCAACCCCACAAAGCTCCTTATCTCGGTGACTGTTCTTGGACGTTCCCACTGCAGCATGCCTCTCTTTTGGCTGGATCCACCGAGATCCCTGGGCAGATATCACATGTCCTAAGAAGTTGACTTCCCTCAGCCAGAACTCACACTTCGAGAACTTGGCATAGAGCTGCTTCTCCCTCAGTATCTCCAATACTGTCCTCAGGTGTTCTTCATGCTCTTCCTCGGTCCTTGAGTAAATGAGTATGTCGTCTATGAAGACCACACAAACTTATCCAAGAAAGGGCGAAAAATCCTATTCATGTAGTCCATGAACAGGGCTGGAGCATTTGTGACCCCAAACGGCATCACCACATACTCATAATGCCCATACCGAGACCTAAAAGCTGTCTTTTGGCACATCATCAGCTTTAACCAAAATTTGGTGGTACCCCGATCTCAGGTCAATCTTGGAGAACACCGAGGCTCCATGTATTTGATCCATCAAATCATCAATCCTAGGCAGGGGATACTTGTTCTTGATGGGTCAACTTGTTCAACTGCCTGTAATCTATACACAGCCGAGACCCTCCATCCTTCTTCTTGACTAGGAGCACTGGAGCTCCCCATGGAGATACACTGGGGGTCTGATGAATTGCTTCTCCAGCAAACTCTTCCATTTGCTTCTTCAACTCTACTAACTCGGCTGTGCCATCCTGTAAGGTGCCATTGACACTGGTCCAGCTCCAGGTACCAAGTCAATAGAGAATTCCACTTCTCTCTTAGGGGGTACCCAGGTACTTCTCTGGGAATACATCCGTGAAATCTTTCACCACGGTATTCTGCTTACGTCCCCTTTATTCTCCACCTCCGACCGAGCGAGTATCACAAAGCACCTCGCCCCTTCTTCCAACTCTGACTGCCCTTGCTGAGCAGAAATTAATCTGATCCTTGGAGGTCTGGAAACGCAATCCTCTGACTACCGCAGTCAATGAGAACGTGATTGGCAGCTAAACAATCCATTCCCAGGATAACATTAGGTCCTGAAGAGGTGGCAGCAAGTTCACCTTGAATCTGCGTCCCTCTTACAATCACTGGACATTCGGGGCAAAAGTAGAGGTCGACATGTCCTGACGCAGGGTAGAGACCAACAGTTCGAAGGGTAACTCCTTCATTAGAAGACCAAACTCGGCTACACACAGGCTTGACACAAAGGAGTGTGTCGCTCCAGATCAAACAAAGCTTTTACACCTCTACCAGCAATAAAACAAACACCTTGGATGAGGTTACCTGACTGAGCTGCCTCTGTTCCAGACATGGCGAACACCCTCCCTGTTGCCTGAGAGGTCTGTTGCCTCGTTCCTCAACTGTTGGGAGCCACTGGGTTGGGTCGCCCCATTCCTGCTAGGGCATCTCTAGCAACGTGCCCTATCTTTGCAGACAAAACATCTCCTCTCTGAAATCTTCTTGAAACAAGCATTGGAGGCGTGTGGTCCACCACAGTGAAGACACTTGGGTTTCCAAGGTTGCTGCTGTTGAAACTGGGGAGGTGCTTGATGCTCCTGCCCGATGTGGTGGAGGTCTCGCCATAGGGTTTGCTTGTGGGTGGCGTGCCTTAGCTCTCCCACTGGAGGAACCTCCTTGGTGTGACCTGATCACCCGAGAATCACCCTTTTCCAAGGGTCTCCACCATCTTCGCCTTCTCCACTAAGGCGTGGAATTCCCTGATGCACATCGGGGCTAGGGTCCTCTTCAGCCCATGCTTCAGTCCTTCTTCGAATTTTTACATCTCCAGGCCTAGGAGGTCGCCGGGTATAAAACCGGGCGAGGTACTCAAAACGAGCAGCATAGGCGTTTACTGACATTGTCCCTGCTCAAACTTTAAGAACTCAGCTTCCCTTGCAAACTTGGCACTGTCAGGGAAGTATTCTCCAAGAACTTCACCTGAAGCTCCCCAATCCAATACATCCTCTCGTGCCTCCATCATCTGCTGAGCTCCCATCCACCAGAACTCAGCTTCTCCTATAGCAGATAAGTGGCGAACAGCAGCTTCTTCTCTTCAGGGCATGAGGTCGCCCTAAAGATTTTCTCCAACTCCCTGACCCACTGGTTCTGCCTGGTCAGGGTAGCATTCCCACTGAACTTAGGTGGGTTGTGCCTCATGAACTCGGCCAGTCCCATCTGTTCTTGGGGCTGACCGACGTGGGAGTTTGTCTCAGCAGATCGAGCAGTTTCCCAGTGTTGCATTGTGGGCTTGATGGTTCTGAGCCATCGCCGCATTCTGCTGCTGAATGGCAGTCGCCATCATCTCGATGGCCTTGGCGATCTGGCTCATCTCTGAGGAAGGTTGGGGTGGGGTAGAAGGTCTACGTGCCATCTCTTCGTTCTGGATTCTGAATCTATTGGTTTCTATATTCCCTACAACTACAAGAATGAGATCGATCAGAAATCAATTCATTCAGGGAGGTTACCATCTAGACCTTACAAAGGTCAGCATCTCAAAGTCATTAAGAATTTGAGTTCAACAACAGAATCATAATGGCTTATAACATCGAAGCATAACACCAGAACAACTAATGGTATGCAGTCATCAATCCAATCAACCATTTTCAATCCATTACAAGGACACTCAAGAAAATGAAATAGCTCACACCAGAATTCAATATATGCTAAACATCAAACCTTTGGAATTAAGGTTGAGACTCATCCCGATCCAGTTATGAGTGTGCACCCTCACTACTTTATCAGACCTTCTCTTTCTTAATACTAAGATTTTCAGTTATAAATATATTCACCAAAGCACACACAAATCTCAATACAAAAACGTTTGAAAACTTTTCACTATAGTTGTTATTTTAAACTCAAATAGATTTCATGAGCAGAGAGAAACACAATGGATCCACAGCCCTCAGGTCATCCTAAGGACGAACTGCTCTGATACCATTAATGTAACATCCCGCCCAAAATACTATACAAATGTATATAATGAAAATAAAGGTAACAAATAGATTCTGATGAACAAAATATTATATATATATATGAAATGTAGTTTCTCCTCACAGGGAAGTTTAATACAAATTCGGTCAAATTTTTCCAGAAACATAAACAAAATACAGTAAAAAAACGAAGCAGGCGATCTCCTATCGGAGAAGAGACCGATCTCCTATCGGACGAGGCCGATCGCCCATCGGGGGACCCAAAACAGCTGATCTCCTTCCGGCGACCACTTCACTAAGGAGCTCTACTTCCTGGAAGATCATCTGCTCCCGTGTAAGTTATACACGATCATCACAGTTTTAAGAGAACAGCCACAGAACCATAACACGCAGGGTAAGCCTATATAATTTAAAGGAAGTTTAATCATGAACATGAAAATCAAAGTAAAACAAGTTTCAAAAATATCCATGTAAAACGTAGAGTTGCTCATATCATTCACCTGATCGCCAAAATCACACATTTCAAACATTCACCCATAGTCATTCCATTTCACAATACTGCATCAAGTGTCTATAAACTATCAATGTTTCTCATTTCTCACGTCAGACTTCCACTGACTCACCACCAAGACACTTGACACTACTTCCGGATTGACTCGTGCGTTGATTAGACTCAGAGATCTGCACCTGTCATAACAACACCACTGTGAAGTCCACACAGGGTCGCTGTGAATCACACAGCATGCGCATATATCATCTCAATGTCATTAGTTCTCCTGGGTATGACAGGGTTGATCCATAGGACAGGCGGAGCTCGTTCTTTTTCACACGAGACGCCCATCATATAGACCTCCTTCGACTCTCAACACTGAGTAACTTCCTCTACGTGATTCCATTACCTCAGCAGAGTCAGGATATCCCCTTAGGAATCACCGATCAATGCACCTACTACAAGATCTTACACGGTATTTCTTTACTGGAAAATACTATGCCTCGATCCCACAATCACAGCATTTCAAGACGTCATGCCATACAAAGGATATTTCAAATCACAGCAACAACCATTTCAAACGTTTCAAACTCGAAATATCACATATGATTGTATTTAAATCCCAAACAGCTTCAACAACGTCAAACACAGGGAAGTTCGTTAAAACAGCGCCAAAATCGGCGATCTAGTTCAAAAACAGGGTGTTTCGAAGACTGTATATAAAACCGGCGACCACGTCGCCCAAGCACACAAACAGAGCATTTTACGCAGATGAAAACAAAAATGGCGACCACGTCGCCCTCACTTCAGAGATAGCTACACTGTGGCTTGTATGGAAAAAGAGGTCTAGCTTCCCTTACCTGGACTTGCGTAAAATACCGCGAGCTCAAAACCCACCGAGGCTTGAACGACGCCTTGGCTCTGTTTTTGAGTCTGGTTTTGAAGGAGTTGCAGAGAACTTTCCCAGGTGCTCCAATGGTGTTGCTTCTCGTCGTACTCTTGTGTGGAGATGCTGAAATCGCAACGCGGAGGAGGTAACTGGAGGAGAAGGGAGGGAACTCACTCTTTCTCTCGTCGAATACAACAATGTTTTCTTTTCTCTCAGCCGTGTTTTTTTTTTTGTAACTAAAACCAACTTATCCCTCCAAAAGCAGCTGCCACCACCTACTCTGCAGGGAAGTTTGCGTGCACGCTTCCCTGAACAGTACTACTAAGCGTGCCTCTGCGCAGGCTACGCTCTGAGGTCACTATTCTGAAACACTCTTTTGTCTACGTGGCGCGCGTGCAGAACATCTCTTGCTGGGAGTCTGGGGCCCACGTTCTCTGGGGTTAACTCAACGTCGCGCGATGACCTTTCGCCGATGGATACCAGCTCGAAGAGAAACCACTGATGACCTCTCGCGCGAAGACGATCACGATGGACCTCGCGCGAAGACAACTACCGATGACCTCGCGCGAAGACAACCACCGATGACATCTTCCTGGCGAACGACGATGTCTCCTTCGCCCTGGAAGACGACCGATGTCTTCCTCTGGGAGACAACCGATGTTCCCTGGCGA